>CM068351.1:10757282-11244782 GCA_034769755.1 Odontamblyopus lacepedii
ATCAGATGGAGCAGAAGAAGCAGAAGAGAGAGAAAGGGAAAGAGATGACGCAGAGGAAGAAGAGGAGAGGGTCAAATGGAGAAGAAGAGAGGTTCAGATGGAGCAGAGGATGCAGAAAATACGACCAGGAGCAGAGGATGCAGAGGAGAAGGTTAGGTGGAGAAAAGGAGAGGACTTGATGGAGCAGAGGGTGCAGAAGAGAGAGAGATGGAGCAAAGGATGTAGAAAAGAGGACCAGGAGCAGAGGATGCAGAAAGAGGGTCAAAAGGGAGCAGAGGATATAGTGGAGGTCAGATGGAGCAGAGGAAGCAGAAAAGAGGACCAGATGGAGCAGAGGAAGCAGAGGAGAGGGTCAATTGGAGCAGAGGATGCAGAAAAGAGGACCAGATGGAGCAGAGGATGCAGAGAGGAGGCGCAGATGGAGCTGAGGAGAGGGGCAAATCGAGCAGAGGAAGCAGAGGAGAGGGTCAGATGGAGCAGAAGATGCAGACGAGAAGGTCAGAAGAAGCCATAGACTGTATGAAGCAATTAACTAAGAGTGGACTAGTGTTCAGCTCCAGTCATATGAAGCTCATGAGGGCGGCAGTTATAGGACTGGATTTGGAGCCAGTTATTATATTATGATATTGCTGCAGCACTTACAGAGAGACGGGCGACAATTTTTAACGTAAATTCGACTGGAGCCAGACCCGATGGAACCGGAAGCGTGTCCATGATCACTTCCTACTCAGAGCACAGCAGTTAGTGGGTTCACTTTGTCCTTTTATATATACAATCTAGGGATAGACCAGGATGCAGAGGAGAGGGTGTGACCATGGGCATTTTCAGCCACAGAAAACCTCGCATTACCTTTAAAATGTGCTGTGAATTTTCTTTCCGAGAAGGCAAAACACTGAATACGAGTCAGTCGAATCAATATTATCCCGTGGCACTTGTGATGTACACTGCCGTAGACTAGGAGATCCCTGTTTGGCCTGGTTCCAGTCTGTTCTCGCAATCTCCAGTTTTTTCAGCTCAAAGTCGCAGAGTTTCCTCCATCTGGACCCAGACACGTTGCCAGATCCAGAGCTCGCCGTGGTAAAGCGGAAGTGCCAATCATACCGCAGTAAACAGACCCGAGCTCAGTAAACAACAGGGTTTCACTCCCTTTTATTATGATGTGAAAGAAGAAAAGTTTGGGCTAACTCACTGCAAAAACTAATGTACAGATATGTGGATTAATACGATTTTTGACTTCATTTTTGTTAGCTGGATGTTGTATATATCAAAGTTAGTGACAATTCACCTTTATTTTCTGGGTTTGATGTAGTAAATTGCCTGGATCCTCGTGTTCAATGTTTAACCTGGATGCCCTCCCCATCATTGTTTACTATTGTAATTTTTACCCAACAGCTATTATTTCACAAAGCATAGTCCTTACGTTTTACATTTATGAATGTGGATGAGTATGGCTGGGATATGTGTGGGTGTGTGCGGTTTTATGCACTTTTTTTTAGTGACTCTTATCTTTTTATCTTTTATTGTTTATTACCTTTGCACTGAACGAGGACAGCACTTAATTTTGTTGTATCTGTTACAAAAAAGATATTTTATTTTATTCCATTTGTACTGTGGTATAATAAACAAAACAAACAATTGAGTATTAAAACTATTAATTTTGTTTAGCTGCATTAATCTGACCCCCTCCTCTCTATCCTCTCGTCCATCTGACCCTCTCCTCTGCATCTTTTGCTCGATCTGACCTCCTCCTCTGCTCAATCTGACCCTCTCCTCTCATCCTCTGCTCGATCTGACCCTCTCCTCTCATCCTCTGCTCCATCCGACCCTCTCCTTTGCATCCTCTGCTCCATCTGACCCTCTCCTCTCATCCTCTCATCCATCTGACCCTCTCTTCTGCATCCTCTGCTCTATCTGACCCTCTCCTCTCATCCTCTCATCCTCTCATCCATCTGACACTCGCCTCTCATCCTCTCATCCATTTGACCCTCTCTTCTGCATCCTCTGCTCTATCTGACCCTCGCCTCTCATCCTCTCATCCATCTGACCCTCGCCTCTCATCCTCTCATCCATCTGACCCTCTCTTCTGCATCCTCTGCTCTATCTGACCCTCGCCTCTCATCCTCTCATCCATCTGACCCTCGCCTCTCATCCTCTCGTCCATCTGACCCTCTCCTCTGCTCGATCTGACCTCCTCCTCTGCTCGATCTGACCCTCTCCGCTGCATCTTCCGCTCCATCTGACCCTCTCCTCTGCTCGATCTGACCTCCTCCTCTCCTCCTCTCGTTCATCTGACCCTCCCCTCCGCCCCTCTGTTGCGACACACTGGTATTACATGTCATGCAGATAGTCCATCCTCACTGATATTTTCATGTATTGATTGAAACAGCAGTGGTTTGGGCTGGTGTCCGCTGCAACACTTCGTCTCCGGCCACAGCCAAAACAAGACTCCTAATGAACAACATGTCTGGGCTTTCGATGCACAGTATAATATTACTCCTGATTTGTGTAACCATACACTCTGCAAAAGCTGCACTGAACCCGGACTGAACCAGGTCTAAATCAGGGCTAAACCAGGACAAATCCAGGACTAAACCCGGACAGAACCAGGTCTAAATGAGGACAAATCCAGAACTAAACCAGGGCTTAACTTGGTCAGGTCTAACTAAGGACTAACCCAGGACCACACAGGTCTAAAGCACCTCAAATAGATTCTGACCACACACCCAACAAAAGCTGCACTAAACCAGCATTGAACCAGGTCTAAACCCGACTTTACCCAGTCTAAACCAGATCTAAACCAGGTCTAAACCAGGACTAAACCAGATCTGACTCAGGACTTATGCACTCGGATACTAACCACTGCTGTGACTGGAACAAAGCCATAAGAGCTGTGGTTCTGGAGATGCTCTGACCCTTTAATCTGGCAAGTTTCCTTTTTCAAAGTCATCATTAGTTAAGTTGAATTTAGTTACAAAAACGATCATAAAATATATTAGTTAAAAGTAAGTTAGTTAAAAACAACTCGTTTAGCGTTTAGCCATGTTATAATGTTGTAACCTCAGCAAAAAACATACCTGGAGTTGTGTTTTGCTCTTTATTATTAGCCTGTTTACATCTCCAAAGCTCGAAATTCTCTGTTCCACCTACTTTTTACCTTTTTACCTGTATTTTTTTTTTTTTTTTTTTTTTACAGATTTGCAGTTGCAGGGCTGAAATTATCCAAACAATTCTAGTGAAGGTGTATTGAGCACTTCCTGTGTTACCACACAACATCACAAGGTGTTTTCTGCTTGGGAGAAGAACTAAGTATGCAGAGTTTGTGTGTTAAACATGTGTCATTGAAACAAAACACAACTCCAGTATGTTTGTGATGAGGAAACAACATTATAACAGATCAGAAAATAGCGTAATATTAGCCCTTTAACACAATCAACCTGTTTACCTGCATTTTCAGCTTTTACTCTTCTTTTCTCTCTTTCTCTTTCTTCGCTTCTTCTCCTTTATAACTTTGTGTCTCTCCTTGATCAGCTCCGAGGGCTAAATTTGCATTGGCTCTTAATCAGGTCCAAATGTGCTGATGCAGAGGACAGGGTCATGCTCGTCAGGTTGTGCATTGATTTAATACTACAAACGCCTATTAATCCCCCACCACACACACAGATACACAAACATGCACACAAACACACGCAGACACACGCAAACACACACAAATACACACATGCAGATAAACACACACAAACACACACACATATAAACACACACACAGATACACACAAACACACACATACACAGATATACAAACACACTTGCATACACGCACACACACAGATGCACAAACATATTATACACAAACACACACACCTACACATATGCAAACACACGCACACACACATACATATACACACACACACACACACACACACACACACATACATACATGCTGGGGATGTTAATCGGTAACCAGAAGTTGACCGAATCAACGTCAACGAGTAAAAATTTTTTGACTGTCGGTTAAATGAAACTCTACGTAATCGTGCTTCAGAACAGCACGGTTCTACAGTCCGAGTGAGTGATCATAGAGAGGAGACTAAATGCACATTTTATGCGTCAAAGTGCAACACCTTCAAGCCTCTTCTCCAGGAAGACTGGGCTAACTATGCTAACCCTGCTAACTGTGCTAACCGTGCTACGTCTGCACCGCTGAGTGTTTTCTCTGTGTTTATGTTTATCTCTACAGCGCTTAAGTGCTGCTACGAGCTGTAGTTTAGTTTCCACAGAAGTGCTTTTGTTGTGTAGGCGACTGTTGGATGTTTTGGCGTTTTATACTCACGGTTTTGTGCGTATTGTGGACTAAAGTCATGGCTGCTGGGTTAAACTGAGCCTTACGTGCATGTCCGTGTATAAATGCTTCATGTGTGGTGCAGACAGACTTGTGCTCCACAGTCTATAAGTCAAAATGGCTGTTATTTCAAATAGCGTTTCGATTTAGAATAGATTTTATACTGAATGGTTCACTGATTTTAACCGGTTAATGAGGCTCCGTGGTCGGTCATGATTTTTTTTAGTTTTTGCCATCCCTAATACACACACAAACACACCCCCACACAAATGCATATTCTGTACATACATTAACAAAAGCACACACAGATACACTCACACAAACACACACACGCAAACACATACAGATACACATGCATACGTGCACATACACACACCTCACAAATGCACACACAGATACACACACACTCACAGACACATGGGCACGCACACCTTCTCACTCACACACACTCACACGCACAGAGTTACACACACATTTTCACTCACACACACCTCACAAACGCATACAGCGATACACACACTCTCACAGTCCTACAGCGCTGTCGTCGCCCTCGGCCTCGTTAGAAACTTCCCCCTCATCAAATCTGGCATCAAAGGTCCGAAACTGCGCGGGAACGGAGCGATTGGCACCTGGCTCCGCGGAGATAAGCGCCGCGCATAAACAAAGACTAAATGAGCTCCGTCGTATAGCGCAGGATTTGAGGGAAATTTACACAATCGCTGACAGAGCTGGTTTTAAAAAGCTCCACACGACGCGCGCTGAATTTAATTTGACTGAGAATTGATTAGAAATAAACACAGGTCTTTTTCGCTTTATAGACTGCGCGGGGCTAATGGTTGGAGATGTGCACACAGGAGCGGGATGTGCTTCAGTGGGACCTACACTTCGCCGGTGGTATTGAGTTTAGACGTGTTTCCAGCGCTATGACGTGTCTTCTCCTGGTTTTAAAGGTGCACTGTGTAACTTTTCGGGTTGTCTCCGTGTTCATATTATTGCTTTGCTTGCAGTGTTTCACAGTCCTGCGTTAAACTTATCTATCTATCCTGCATTTGTGCTCGAAAATATCTTGAAAAACTTCATGTCAGTGGGAACTTCGTCTGGTGGAGTCACCTGGAGTTTAAGCTTCCTATCAGTTTATTTTCACTCATTTCTTTTTTCTTCTTTTCCTCTGCACAGTACACTGCAAAAAGTTTAAGATATAAACCCTTAAATCTATCCGAAAATGACGTAAAAGCAGTGAAATTATCTTGCTGCATGGACAGATACTTTTAGTTGACAAGTTATCTTAACCCCTTTATGTTTCGGCCTATTTTTTTCCTAAAACCTGTCTGACTTAAATAAATTCAAACTGTTTCTGAACGTTTTGGAACTCAGATGAATGGCTGGACTCTTTGTGAAGCTGAGGCTCTGGAGTTGTCATCTCTGTTGTCCGTCGAAGCTGAAGCAGATCTCACTAAACACGAGATTCAGGGATTTGTAATGAGACAAACAAGTCCAGGTGGAATTCATATAAAATTCCTATTACCATATTTTTTTTTTTACTTTTTTTCAGGGTTTAGGTGGTTCCTGCGACTTATACTTAGGTGCGATTTATATATAAAATTTTTCACACTAACAGTCCATAGACCAATATAAGAATCGTATATATGAATCAAAAATGAAAAAAACCTAATCTTTATCAATTTTTTCATTTTGGTTTTAGAGACAAATAATAAAAAAAGAGTTTTTTCGTTTTTAATTTTGGTTCCATATTGAAAATGAACGAACGAATGATACACAGATTCTTCTCTATTGGGTTGTTTTTATTACTATAACTTCTATAACTTGCCTTTCAAGATGAAATGTCAGTTCTTGGGCTCTGATTTTATAAAATAAATTTCCCCCAAAAAGTGTCACTTATAGTCCGGTGCGACTTGTATATGTTTTTTTCTTCTTCATTGTGCATTTTTGGCTGGTGTAACGTATACTCCGGAGTAACTTCTCGTCCGAAAAATATGGTATTTTTTTTATTTATTTATTTATTTATTTTTTTTTATAATTTTTGTCTTTTTTGTATTTGTGGGTTTGGAGTACAAACTAGTCCAGATTCTTCTCAGAATGGTTGATTTGACTAAAAATAAGTGGGTGACAGATTTCCGTTGATGTTTCACATGTCCATGAGATTGAGAGTTCCCTTTTATCAGAGGCCAGACAAACAGAAATAAATTATAAGGAAAAGTACAAGGGCCCTTGTGAACAGGTTAAAATAAACTCCCACTAGACTAGAATTAAGCAGTCTCAGAACTAGTAAGTAGATAATAAATCTGAAAACAAGACGAATAACCTGATATAAATTATAAAATCTCAGCCAGATCAGAGAAATTTGCAGTGTGTCAGTGGGAACTTGGGCTCGTCTTGAGAGATATAAATTTAAATTTACTATCGGTTTGTTATTATTAATTTCTTTTCCCTTCTTTTCCTCTGCACAGAAGTAAAATGAATAACCAAGCATGATGTAAATGTACATCATAAACGGCATTTACATGATTAGAATAGAGCCAATAGGAAGAAAAAATGTATGTTATGGTGGACTGAGACTTGGTCTAATCCCAAAAGATTACTTATTAGGTCAACGTTTAGTGCTGTTTCTGTCCTTTCTACAACCTAAACGAGCCGAGTTAGTATCTTGGACTCGAGAACACTGGAAATAGAGGCCACTGTGGCTCTTCCAGAAACTGTTGTTGTATCATTTGGCAAAACATTTCATCCACCTTGCCTAGTATGACAGGATGTGGCTACAACAGTGTCTCAGTAAGTGTTGAGTGGATGAATAATACATAATAATTCATCATAATAATTAGAGCAAATCTATATAAATCTAGTGCATTATTTTTATATTTTTATTAGTCCAGTTTTATACCTGGTTCAGTCTTGTTAGTCCTGTTGGAATATAGGATGGGTTCACATTTTCACTTCAGAGGCTACTCCACATCAAAATTGGGACTAAACTGGAGCTAAACCCTAATCCAGTTTCAGTGCTGGTTTAGTCCAGAGTCCTGCTTTAATCCTGGTTTGGCCTCTGTTTCAGAGGATGCAGTACAATCAACACAGCCTGGTTTAGTCTAGATCCAGATTTGGGTTATAATTACTACAGTTTTAGTTCTATGTTATTATGTTCTCTTTTCAGACCAAGAAAGAAAAAAGAACCCAATACCATAAATTATCGATAGACCAAATGAACCTCATTGGACTAGTTTTAGTCCTAGATGTGTCCTGATTTAACCATGGTTTAGTCTAGTTTTAGTCCTGGTTTAACCTTGGTTTAGTCCAGTTTTAGTCCTGGTTTAACCGTGGCTTTGTCTAGTTTTAGTCCTGGTTTAGGGTTTATATAGTACAGTTTTAGTCCTAGTTTTATCCTGATTTAACCCTGGTTTAGTCTAGTTTTAGTCCTAGTTTAGGTCTTATTTAGTACAGTTTCAGTCCTATCCTGGTTTAACCCTGGTTTAGCCTAGATTTAGTCCTTGTTTAAGTCTATTTTAGTAGAGTTTTAGTTCTAGTTTCGTCCTGGCTTAATCCTGGTTTAGTCTAAATTTAGCCCTGGTTTAGGTCTTATTTAGTGCAGTTTTAGTCCTAGTTTTGTCCTGATTTAACCCTGGCTTAATCTAGATTTTAATCCTGGTTTAGGTTTTATTTAGAACAGTTTTAGTCCTAGTTTTGTCCTGGTTTAGTCTAGATTTAGTCCTTGTTTAGGTCTTATTTAGTACCGTTTTAATCCTAGTTTTGTCCCCGCTTAACCGTGGTTTAGCCTATATTTAGTCCTAGTTTAGGTCGTATTTAGTACAGTTTTAGTCCTAGTTTAGTCCTGGTTTAACCCTGGTATAGTCTAGATTTAGCCCTGGTTTAGGTCTTATTTAGTACAGTTTTAGTCCTAGTTTTGTCCTGATTTAACCTGGGTTTAATCTAGATTTAATCTTGGTTTAGGTCTAATTTAGTACAGTTTTAGTCCTAGTTTTGTCCTGATATAACCCTGGTTTAGTCTAGATTTAGTCCTAGTTTAGTCCTAGTTTAGTCCTGGTTTAACCCTGGTTTAGTCTAGATTTAGCCCTGGTTTAGGTCTTATTTAGTACACTTTTAGTCCTAGTTTTGTCCCGATTTAACCCTGTCTTAATATAGATTTTAATCCTGGTTTAGGTTTTATGTAGAACAGTTTTAGTCCTAGTTTTATCCTGATTTAACCCTGGTTTAGTCTAGTTTTAGTCCTAGTTTAGGTATTATCTAGTACAGTTTTAGTCCTAGTTTTGTCCTGATTTAACCTGGGTTTACTAAGGTTTTAGCCCTGGTTTAGGTCTTATTTAGTACAGTTTTAGTCCTGGTTTTGTCCTGATTTAACCTGGGTTTACTAAGGTTTTAGCCCTGGTTTTGGTCTTATTTAGTACAGGTTTAGTCCTAGTTTTGTCCTGGTTTAACCCTGGTTTAGTCCAGTAATAATCCCTTGTTAATTTTTTTCATACCTCACAGTGAAATTACATTAAACCATTACGGTATAAAACCCTCTTCTTTTTCATTACGCCGCCTTAAAGTCAGTTACTTAATGTATCCATTGGTAAGACAAGCCAGTTGATAAGAATTAATAGGCCCATTTGCTTAAACTGACGGTAATATAATCTCGGTTTAAGTGATAATAGCTCATTTGCTTCTGTATTTATGAGATTGTCTAAGTCTATGAGTGTGTCCTTTTAAATAGAGGCAATATCTTTCGAGTATATTGGGTTTGTCTAATAGGCATCTGCATACAGTGGTGTAATGAATATACAATAGGGCTGCTGCTGTGAAATTAAAACACACTTCTTCAGAGTGAAAACCAAGTGTTAAAACAGATTACGCAACGTGTTAAAGAGACACAGAGGTGGTTTTATGTTTCCGTGACTTTTAAAACAATTTTGGATACTGATTGATATTCCCAGGGGGTGTGAAGCTAACTGAAGGCACTACTCTGTTAGAAGCGATGTTAGTAGTGACCAGACGTCCGTATTTACCTGGGACAGTCCTAGTTTTGAGCCCTGTGTCCCCAGTCCCAGCAAATTTATCCAAAACCACTGATTTGTCCCGGTTTTATACAAGAAATGTCTGAGGTGTCCCTATTTTTGACCAATTTGATCCCTGCCAAGAGTAAAGAGAGGCATAAATTATAATTTGTTTAGGTAAAATACAAAAAATCTGCTTAAAAACGAACAAAACACAAAGGAAATGTGACTATATTTGCTCACATTTTAGTCAAGAATGGGCTGCATAGCAATTTTCTTGTAATTTTTTTTAATTACACACTCGTTTCACTTCAATTTTATTATTACCAACTACCAAAAACCGGAAATGTCCCAGCTTTTTAAAATTATTTTTAAATTCTGGTCTAGTCAAGTTAAAGCTTTATTTTAAAGGTGCACTGTAATAATAATACATAATAATACATTTTATTTATTAGGCGCCTTTCTGAACACCCATGGTCGCCTTACAACAACATAAACAAATTAAGTACAATTAAAACACACAGTTAAAAGCCTACAGTTAAAGTGGGACAGTATTTAATTGATTGATTGTGTTTAGTATTTAGTGTTGTATTTTCTTAGTATTCAGTATTCGCTAATGTATTAGACAATATTGAATTGATTGATAGTATTTAATTGACAATGCAATTAGTATTCGGCTATTACTGTGTCACTTTTCGGATAACAAGCCCGCCGGTTACTTGTCTCCATGGAGATGTTATTGCTTTACCTCCAATATTGTAAAGTATGGCATTAAACCTTTCACTCTCCATAGAAACAAGAGGAGACTCCACCAGGTCAATTTACAGGTGAGATCGGTGCAGCGGTAAGGACAGTAAGAATGCATGTTGTGAAGGTGTTTTTAGCAACAAGAAATGTAATGTAATAAATGTAACATAAAAATAAAAGTTTAAAATGTTATATTACGGAACATTCAAGCATCACGGTAACAGTAGCAGCGGCCTAACCCTCTAACCCAGGGGTCGGCAACCTGCGGCTCTTTCCTGTTGTGGCTCCTGTGACTTTGGAAAATAAATAATGAGTATTTAATTACATTGTATTTTTATTTTAGTTAGTTTTTAAATGTAAAATTGGTAATAAACACATGTGCTTGTTTTTCTTGAGATGTTTTAACATACTGTACTTTATCTATTATGAAAATGTAAAGTGCTGTTAATATGTATGTATGTAACTGTTTTTGTGCATTGGCTGCTACCTTGGCCTGGTCTCTCTTGAAAAAGAGATTCTGAATCTCAATGGGACTTCCTGGTTAAATAAAAGTTACAAAAAAAAAAAAAGTAATTCTAAATTTGTAGATAATGCTAATCCTGTAACATTCAAATAAAACATCTTTAGAGCAACGGATGGAAAACGTGGAATCGTCAGCGTGAAATGGAAGAAAAATTGACCTCTTTAAAATATTTGAAAAAACGCCACTTAATACTGATAATCGATGTGTAGCAGACGTCTTTTTCTGGTTTTAGTATACGTATAGATGAGTACACTGCGTGAACCAGTATTCGCCCCCTCCCGCACACCGCATCTCCTCCCGTACGGCGCGGACACTGCGCGTGGACCGTGTCTTGTCACGTACGCTGCATGGACCGCGCGTCCAAAACCAAACCAAAACCAAAACCAGGACTAAAGCAGATCTAAACCAGGTGTAAACCAGATCTAAAACCAGGACTAAAAGGAGAAACAAAACTTAAACCACATGGCTGAAAACAGCTCAGTGCTGATGTGGTCATCTTCTGTCAGACTAAAGGACACGACTCAGTGGATTATTTGTGTTGTATTTTCATTGATTTCATAAATGCAACACAGTATAATCTTTTATACAGAGCTGACAGGTAAAAAAAAAAAAAAAAGCAGTGTGATCCTCATTTTAGGGTTTTGTGGCTCCGCGGGTGTTTTTTTTTTCTGTGGAGACGCTCCAAATGGCTCTTTGAGTATATAAGGTTGCCGACCCCTGGTCTAACCTATCGTGTCTCTCTCCTCTTGCCCTCTTTTTCACAGCTAACCCTGGTCTGACGCAGTACCCCTCGTTCACACGTCACAGCGATGAGTGTACGTGACAGCATTAGCGCCGCCTGCCAGAGCGCCGCCATGTCCCACACTTCAGCAGCAAGTGAACGCCACACGCACGAATAAACACATACACATAATATAAACATACAACCAGAGGCCTGATCGCTAAGTAAGAGTTATACCATTTTTATACTATAACTGGCTTTTCTCCTCGGATATACTCCCAGGAATATTCCACAGTAAGGCATTGCACTTCATTTACCTCTATGGAGACTCCTGTTGACACCTCATGGCCACGTTACAGGTCAGAGTTGTGGAGAGGAGAGCCCACCCACAGTGAGAATGCAAGTTTTTAGGTCAATAAAAACCCATGACACTGGGTAGACGCAAGATGGTTTAATGCCATAGCGGGACATTCCAGACAAAGCAACAACATCTCCATGGAGACAAGCATTTGGCAGACTCTTCAGCAGAAAAGTTACATAGTGCACCTTTAAGCTAAATCATCATAAAGGTGAACCATGTGTTTACCAGTACGGCTTAAATGATACACAAAAGAGAAAATTGTATGTTTGAACATTTTTGGTTTGAAAATTTCTTTCATTTGCCATAATATTTATACAGGCTCCTTCCCTCCATCTCAGGTCTTCACCATCGCAGAACCTGAGGCTGCAAGATTAATCGCAATAGACTCAAAATTGCTAATTGAATGGATACAATTAGCTTAGCCTGAAATGTTTGAAATACCAGAATTTCCTCTTATTCTGCAAAGAAAAACTGCACCCTGTAGTTTAGATCTGCTCATATTTTTTACTAATTCTTCTGGACATGTGACCATTTTCATACAAAATCCTATTATTAAGACAAATTCAATCTCAATGATTGAAAAATTACAAATAAAGATCCGACGATATGGGTTTTTTTCATGGCCAATACCGATTATCCAGTGCAACCAATGGCCGATGAGCTCTGCTGATATTTTTAGGCTGATATTTTGGGTTGATTTTAAAATAAATTTTATGTAAATTTACTACACATTTCCCCCAAGCCCCCCTTTTTACCACAAACCTAAGTGAGCTGAATAGTCACATTTTATGCAGTTATCTTTTGTGTGTACATTTTAGGATAAGACAAAAAAAAAAACACCAGCCATTGTTGGAGATTTAAGGCCGACAGCTGATTTAGATTTGTTAAAATTTCACTCTTTTTGTAATTTCTTCCAGACATATTTAAAATGTGAACATTTTCATACAGAATCCTGTCATTAAGACAATTTTAAATGTAAATTGCACTGAAAAATTACAATTAGAGTTCAATCAATATTACCGGTAGTATTTTCATGGCTGATGCAGATATCAATTATTTAGAATCCAATCCAGAGAAATCGACTGATAATAAGCGCTGCCGATATTTTTAGGCCAATATGGGAGGCGGATTTTGATAATTTTCACCAAATTAATTTATTTAAACCCTTTTATTACAACTCACAAACCTATAAGAGCTGTGTAGTCATGTTTTTTTGCAGTTATCTCTTCGTATTAAAGTCTTAATAGAAAGCTTTGTGTGTATTTTCTAGGCAGCAAATTCACAACAAAAACATCACCATCTGCTGGAGATTTAAGCAGATAGTCTAAAAAGACCAAGTATCAGCTCAATATATCAGTTTATCTCTAATAATTCAATATTTGTCCCCAGTTCACAGGCCCCTCTCTCCTCTGCTCAGTTTTACAGCTGCTGAGTCTGTTCTCCACATTAATAAGATATAAACTTCTGTCTCTCTCCTCGTGGCGGTCACCCAGGACGGAAATGATTGAGTTTTAATTTATCGGCGTGTGTCGGCAAGCGCAGACTTTTATGAATGGGTCGATGGGATGGATGTCTTGTTTGTTGCCGTGGAGACTGAGCGACGAGAGCAATGTCACCGTGACCCGGGAGAGAAGTGTACGTTTGACATCTGCGCTGTGTTTTATAAGATCAATATTACACAGCAGGATCTCCAACTGTGCAGCATTTGACCCTTTTGTGTGTGTTTTAGTCATTTTTCTCAAGCGGTTGTATTGCTGCATTGCCCGAGGGAAGAAGTTATCAACGACCCTGACTATTTAAATACATTCTTTTCCAAATGCAAAGTTAGACCATTGAACATTATTCTTTCAGGTTTCAGTAGGTTAATAATCCGACACAAATAGGTGCAGGTGCTTTTACAATATTGTCTATGCTGCAACAATTATGGAAACAAATACTACACGGTTTCTTTTCAGTGCAAGAAGGCTCCTGGGAACGGACTAGACTTTGTTTGGTTCTCCTGACTGCATCAATTTCCTGGACAGGATGTTTGACTGAAGATTTAAAAAAAAAAAAAATAAGAGCAACATCGCACCCATTATGAGGTCAAAAAACACCAGATCCAATTCTAACAATGACCATTACTCACTGCCTTAAATAACAAAAAATACTTTCATCATAAAATCTCATTCAGAACTCATTTATAATCATATGCTTTGCTTGTAAAATGGCCCAAAAATCATTTATAACATTCTAACAAGACAAACTAAGCTTTCACATTGTCTTGTCTCACATTGCACTGCAGCCTGGTTGAGTTTACAAAAAACAGGCTAATGAAATTTAAGACATTTGTGAAAAAAATAAGACTTGGACAACATAATTTAAGGCTTATTAAGGCCTTAATTTAGGAACATGAAATTTAAGACCTTTTTAAGACTTTTAAGACCCTGCTGCTACCCTGCATAGATCTACCATATGGTCTAATCCTCAGTTAGGCATTGACGCTGCTTTGGGTTGATTTTGGGTGCCATTGTACAATTAAGTGAACAAAACCAGGACAAAACCAGGTCTAAACCAGGACTTAAGCAGATCTAAACCAAATCTAAACCAGGACTAAACCAAACCTAAAGTCGACCTCAACCAAGTCTAAACAAGGTCAACCAAAATCAGAAAAAGAAAACAGAATCAAAACCTAAACCAGATCTAAGCCAGTCACTGAATCACTGAATAATAAATTTTCATGCCATTATTTGCGCATATATATTTTTACCAGGTCACATCGTCCTGCCACAGCCCCTCCCCTTCTGTGACCTGCCCCAGACCCATTGATTTTATTGGGCCAGTCCAGAGTCCCACTGCAACAAGCACTGGCAGGTCACTGTCAGACACAAATAATATGCAGACTAAACCAGGACTGAACCAGGACTGAACCAGGAGAAAACAGGTCTAAACCAGGACTAAACCAGGACTGAACCAGGAGAAAACAGGTCTAAACCAGGACTAAACCAGAACTATACTGTGACCAAACCAGGACTGAAACAAAACTAAAGCAAGACTAAACCAGGACTGAACCAGGCAAGCAGCAACAATGTTAAACTTAGCCAACCAGGACTAAAAAAGACCATAACCAAACTAAATCAGAACTGAACCAAGACTAAACCAGGACTATACTGGGACCAAACCAGGACTGCAACAAAAATAAAGCAGGACTAAACCTGGACTGAACTGACAAAACTAAGAAAGATTAAATCACAACTGAAATAAATGTACACTAGAACTGGGACCAATACTAAACTTAGCCAACTAGGACAAAAAAAGATAATAACCAGGACTAAACCAGGACTGAACCAGGATTAGGTTGTGTTAAGGACATGAAATCACCACGTGCTGCACATTATTAGGGCAGAGTTTATCTGGAGGGGCGTGGCTAACTTTGATTAAGGGCAAAATTACACCCACAAAAGTTCAGTGAGAGTTCAGAGTCGATACAGACCCGGGAACTATAACTGGGACCGGGACTAAACAAGGACATAGTCTACACATACTGCATGGAAAGTGACACCAAACTGGGACTAAACCTGCATCTTAACCTGGACTAAACCTGGACTAGAACACACCAAGTCACTCCCCCTTCAGACTATCAGAACATCGGCTTTTCGCTAATGAAACATGCACATCGCGTCAGGTTTGTGAAGTTGTAGTATATTGTTTTGAAATAAGTTTATTAAAAAGAATATAACAATCAAAAGTGCATTTGTTCTTATACACACACACACACACACACACAAAATTAGCATTAAACAGAGGATGAAACCTGGACTAGATCAGGTCTAAACCAAAACCATAATAGAACCTCTCAATTAGAATTAAACAAGGACCTAACCAGGACAAGTGTGAATTCACCTATAGCAGCACTAATCCAAGGCGATAACTCATCTAAACTAGTCTCTAAACTAGTCAGAAACAGCAAAACCAGGACTTGGTGGGTCTAAACTAGGACTAGACCTAGCCCAGGACTAAACCAGGACTAAACCAGGAATAAATCATGTCTAAACTCTGTCTAAACCTGTCTTATGTAACTGCATGTGTATGTGTGCTGCAGCCTTTGAGGACTGTGCTGATGCTTCTGTGTCAGAGAGAGAGGGAGAAGAGAAAGAGGGAGAGGAGAGAGAAAGAGAGGGAAAGGGCAAAAAGAGAGCAGAAAGAGGAGGGAGGGAAGAGAAAGAGAGAGATGAGACAAAGAGCGTGAGAGGGAGGGAGAGAGACAGAGACATGAGAAAGGAGTTGAGAGAGAGGAAGGGCAAAAAGAGAGGAGGAAGAAGAGGGATTGGGACAGCGTGAGGGAGAGGAAAGAGAGATGAAAGAGGGAGAGACAGAGACATGAGAGGAGGAGGAAGAGGAGAGAGAGGTGAGGGGGCTGCATCCTCCATTCCTCCGTATATCTGCTCAGCAACCCAAAGGAAAAGCAAGAGAGGAGAGAACCGAAGATGGATGAGAAAAGAGAAAGAAAGAGAGGAAGGAAAGAGAGGAGACGAAGCAGAGTGAGCAGAGAGAGAAGGGGGAGATAAAGAAAAAGAGAGGAGGGGGACAGAGGAAAGGAGGGAGGGAGGGAGGGAGGGAGGAGGGGGCTGCATCCTGAGTTTTTCTGCTCAGCAACCCAGGGCCAGACCGTGATCTGACTCTGTGACGTCATCGAAGTGTCCCCGCGATTTTGGACTGAGGTCTGCTGTGATGTCACTTCCTGTGGACTGTCACCTAAAATGACGGCATGTTTGTTGCATAACCACACACACACACACACAACCCCCCCCGATAAACCATTATGTACAGTTATGAGGGAATTTTAATATGTAAGTCAAATGTCAAAACCAGGACTGAAGGAAATTAGGTTGAAACAGGTCTAAAGCAGGTCTAAAGCAGGTCTAAAGCAGGTCTAAAGCAGGTCTAAAGCGGGTCTAAAGCAGGTCTAAATTAGGTCTAAAGCAGATCTAAAGCGGGTCTAAAGCAGGTCTAAATTAGGTCTAAAGCAGGTCTAAAGCAAGTCAAAACCAGGTCGAAACCAGGCCTAAAGCAGGTCTAAATTAGGTCTAAGGTAGGTCTAAAGCAGGTCTAAATCAGGTCTAAACCAGGTCTAAAGCAGGTCTAAAGCAGGTCTAAAGCAGGTCTAAATTAGGTCTAAAGCAGGTCTAAAGCAGGTCTAAACCAGGTCTAAAGCAGGTCTAAACCAGGTCTAAAGCAGGTCTAAATTAGGTCGAAACCAGGTCTAAAGCAGGTTGAAACCAGGCCAAAACCAGGTCGAAACCAGGTCTAAAGCAGGTCTAAAGCAGTTCTAAAACAGGTTGAAACCAGGTCGAAACCAGGTTAAAACCAGGTCTAAAGCAAGTCTAAACTAGACCTAAACCAGGTCTAAACCAGGTCAGGTGTAAACCAGGTCATACCATGGCACATCTCCCTGATATGATATAATGTACTGTAATGTGTAAATGCAAAATATTTGTGGTTTAATCAGTACCAGTTCAAACAAGAATTAAACCAGGACTAAACCAGGATTGAACCAAAACTAAAACAGAACTAAACCAAGTATAAGACAGGACTATAGCAAGACTAAACTAGAAATGAACCAGGACTAAAACAGAATATATATTTGTGGTTTAATCAGGACAAATCCAAACCAAACGCATTTTCAGTCTTTCACACAGTTGTACGGTCTGAATAAACAGAAACAGCTCCGTGTTCACTGCAATTAAATCTTCAACAACAAACACACTAGAAACATAATTGTTGCAAAAAGATTGGGCAAATGCCTTAGGTCATTTAGCTCATATAAAATGAAACAGAATAAAATCAACAATTTAATGCCCTTTTTTGTCAGCATGTGTCAGATTCTAAACATGAAATGGGGGCGATGAGTGAGGAGAGAGGCAGAGCTATAAGGTGTCGAACCCTGAGGCAAAAATCAACTGTGAATACAGAGAATTACTAGTAAACGGCATCTTAAGTGAAAATGCAGATTAAACTGTCCAGTCAGCCCCCAAAACTCCAGCTAACTCACTCTAAGCCTTCTCCACTCTGCTGTTGTGAAAATTAAACCTTATAAAGTTAATAAAGTAAGCAGTATTAGTAGTAGTAGTAGTAGTAGTAGTAGTATTGTAGTAGTAGTAATTGTAGTAGGCCCGTCAACAGAAATTTGGGGGTCCCCAGCAAGAAGCCTCACTTGGGCCCCCCTTTAATATAAATTACTAGGAAGAGGGTCCAATTCTGGGCCCCTAAAACCCTGCGGCCCGGGACAAGAGACCCCTTTATCCCCACCATCTACTGCCCTGAGTAGTAGTAGTAGTAAAACTTCACTAATGTAAAGTATCAGCTGTAGTACTAAATGTAGTAGCAGTTGTAGTGGTCATATAATTAGAAATGTAGTGGCTGTCAATAGCAGCATTAGTAGTAGTAGCAGTAGTAGTAGCAGTAGTAGCAGTAGTAGTAGTCCCCCCTGTGTACTGCCTTGAGTAGTAGTAGTAATGGTAGAGCTTCACTAATGTAAAGTAGCAGCTGAAGTACTAAATGTAGTAGCATTATTAGTTATTGTAGTGGTGATATAGTTAGAACTGTAGTGGCTGTCAATAGCTGTAGTAGTAGTAGCAGTAACAGCACTGGTAGTAGTAGTAGTAGTAGTAGCAGTAGTAGTAGCAGTAATAGTAGAACTTCTCTAATGTAAAGTACTAGCTGCAGTACTAAATGTAGTGTAGTAGTAGCTGCAGTTGTTGTAGTGATATTGTTAGAATTGTGGTGGCTGTCAGTAGCTGTAGTAGTAGTAGCAGTAACAGCAGTGGTAGTAGTAGTAGAAGTTTCAGTAGTAGTTGTAATAGTAGAACTTCCATGCAAAGTACTAGCTGCAGTACTAAATGTAGTAATAATAGCAGTTGTAGTGCTGTCAAAAGCTGTAGTAGTAGTAGTAGCAGTAACAACAGCGGTAGTAGTAATAATAGTAGTGGTGGTAGTAGTAGCAGTAGTAGCAGCAGTAGTAGTAGTAGTAGTAGTAGTAGTAGTAGTAGTAGTAATAGTAGTGGTGGTAGTAGTAGCAGCAGCAACAGTAGTAGTAGTAGTAGTAGTAGTAGTAGTAGTAGTAGTAGTAGAACTTCACTAATGTAAAGTATCTGCTGCAGTACTAAATGTAGAAATAATAGCAGTTGAAGTGATGACATTGTTAGAATTGTAGTGGCTGTCAGTAGCTGTAGTAGTATTAGTAGAAAAGCAGCAAAAGTAGAAGTAGTAACAGCAGCAGAAGCAGTAATAGTAGCAGTAATAGTAGTAATAATAGTAGTACTGCACTACCAACTGACAAACCACTAAAAGACTACAGCCTGGACTGTAGTTCTGTCTTAATTCCACCACTGTCACCTCCTCTCAGTCAGAGGAGCTGTTCTCTCCCCCCTGACACAGCCCACAGTCTGAGGAGCCCGGACTGGCCTATATAAGAAACAGGCTAAAATATTTATGGATATGAGTGTCCTAATTGGAGAGCCACAGGGAGCACGGGCGTCTGCTCCACCAATCACAGCGCAGTAAAGGTGAGGCCACGCGAGCCAGGGTCCGACCGCCGCTACATGCCCGGAGAAAACTTTAGCTGTGAAGTGCTTTGAAGCATATGGTTAAGGATGAGCAAATGTGCACTGTGTAATGGGGTCTGTCACCTGCTTGTTTCTATGGAGATGTCATTGCTCTGCCTGGAATGTTCCACAGTATGACTTTAAACAGCTCTACCTTACTTTTTTTTTTTAAATCAGGTGGTTTTATAGCTAAAAAATAACAGAGAAAAACATGCAGAGTGTCATTGCCTCTCCACAAATCTGACCTGTAACTTGGTCTGGTTTGGTCTCTATGAAGATAGAAAGGTTCAATGCCATACTGTGGAACATTCCAGACAAAGTAATAACATTTCCACCTGCTCGGGTCTGATTTTGACAAACTGCACCCGTCATACCTCAATCCGACCTGTTTTCTGACAGAATTTAAATAAAATTCCACACCCGATCCGACCCGCTATAAAGACAAACCAACACTTGAACCACACCCAAATGAAAATCAGTCCGAGACCCAAAAAAGAGCCACAACATTAAACTCTCCACTCGCTAATTTTCTTTTCGGCTGCTCGGGAGTTATTTTGAACTGCAGGGCATCGCATGCGAGGTTTGAAAATGAAAGTGGCAGGGATTTCTGGGAATCCGCGCGTGCAGCAAAACATGGATTTAACATTTAATTATCTGGTAAAAACGATGGCATTTTTGCATTTTGCTAAAATACAGCCCTGTTTTGTTCATGATGTTTTGTAAATCACAGATTTAAACCGCGCTCTCCTGCATCCTACACAGACAACATTTTTCACCCGCTTCATTAAAATTACCGAACCCGTGCAGGACTCAACACAATGGACCTTTAAAGGTTAAATATTCTGCTATTTTCTGATCTACAGTGCTTAACAAATTTATTAGACCACCTGTCAAATAAGAAAACATAAATAACTTCATAGTTTATAGTTTAACTTGCATCAAATTAATTCATTGTTCATTTCAAGAAAATTACCAATTGGAATAACAAAACAGTCCTTGTTGAGGAATAATAACAAAAAATGTGAATATTTTGGGTGAGCTGGATTCTTGCTGCTTTGTTTTTATGTCGTTTTGCAAAGTCTCTTTTGTTACTGAGTTCCAAATAGTTTCAGCTGTTCCCAGAGACTTTCTTTGGATGAGACTTTGGTGTCATTTTTGGAAAACATTCAGCTTGAAAATTTTTGGATAGCAACAATAGTTATTTTTTAGCATTAACAATATAATTTTGATAAAAAGATCTTGCAAATGCTGGTGGATTAACCATTATTAAAACATTGTTAAATTACGTATGGCACGAGTAGCAAACACCTCATCACAAACATACCTGGAATTTTGTTTTGTTTAAGTCACAAATCCTGCATATTTAGGCTTCGGAGTTCTTCTCTCAAACTGAAAACACTCCGTACCACCTTGTGATGTCATGTGGTAATACAGGAAGTGTTCCAGTGTGTTTTAAACTCCATATACGTTCACTAGAATAGCTCTGGATTTGCCAATCGCTACTAAACTAAAGGTAAAAGGTAGATTTTAACAGAATATTTTGAGCTTTAGGGATGTAGACAGACTAATAATAAAGGGTTATAATATAGGGAAACAAAGCACAACTCCAGGTTTGTTTGTGATGAGGAAACAGCGTTATAAGAAATCAGAAAATAGCGTAATATGGGCCCTTGAAAATGAATAAAATGGTGCTAGGCTAAAAACGCTGTGAGTTTGTCCTGGGACGACCCGGGATGGCCTGTATAAGACTCATTACTGCAGCAGTTAGAGCACATGGACTCACAGCGCTCAGAGCATCTCACCATCATTATCTGAGACCACACATCTCCACAGCGCCCCGAACCAAACCATCCAAACCCAGTGTCCTGACTGAACGAGGGGAAACGGGGAGAAAAAGGCTGTGTTTCAGTTTAGTCCTCGTTTGGTCCTGGATTAGTCCTGGTCCCGCTGTAGACCTGGTTTAGTTCTGGCTTAATCCTGGTTTAGTCCTGATTTGGTACTGTTCTAGTCCTGGTTTATTCCTGGTTTGGACCTGTTCTAGTCCTGGTTTAGACCTGGTTTCATACTGGTTTAGCCCTGGTTTAATCCTGGTTTACCCTGGTTTAATCCTGGTTTAGTCCTGGTTTACTCCTGGTTTAGTGCTGGTTTAACCCTGGTTAATACTGATTTAGACCTGGTCCTGCTATAGATCTGGTTTAGTCCTGGTTTAATCCTGGTTTAGCCCTGGTTTAGTCCTGGTTTAGTCCTGGTTTAGTCCTGGTTTAATCCTGGTTTAGCCCTGGTTAATACTGATTTAGTCCTGGTCCTGCTGTAGATCTGGTTTAGTCCTGGTTTAGTCCTGGTTTAATCCTGGTTTAGCCCTGGTTTAGTCCTGGTTTTGTTCTGGTTTACTCCTGGTCCTGTTGTAGACCTGGTTTGGACCTGCTCTAGTCCTGGTTTAGTCCTGATTTAGTCCTGGTTTAGCTCTGGTTTAGTCCTAGTTTAATCCTGGTTTAGCCCTGGTTTAGTCCTGGTTTAGCCCTGGTTTAGTCCTGGGTTAGTCCTGGTTTAGTTATGGTTTAATCCTGGTTTAGCCCTGGTTTAGTCCTGGTTTAGTCCTGGTTTAATCCTGGTTTAGCCCTGGTTAATACTGATTTAGTCCTGGTCCTGCTGTAGATCTGGTTTAGTCCTGGTTTAATACTGGTTTAGCCCAGGTTTAGTCCTGGTTTTGACATGGTTTACTCCTGGTCCTGCTTTACATCTGGTTTGGACCTGTTTTAGTCCTGGTTTAATCCTGGTTTAGTCCTGGTTAAATCGTGGTTTAGCCCCGGTTAATCCTGATTTAGTCCTGGTCCTGCTGTAGATCTGGTTTAGTCCTGGTCTAATCCTGGTTTAGCCCTGGTTTAGTTCTGGTTTACTCCTGGTCCTGCTGTAGCCCTGGTTTGGAACTGCTCTAGTCCTGGTTTAGTCCTGGTTTAGCCGTGGTCTTGCTGTAGACCTGGTTTGGAACTGTTTTAGTCCTGGTTTAGTCCTGGTTTAGTCCTGGTTTAGTCTTGGTCCTGCTGTAGACCTGGTTTCATCCTGCTCTAGTCCTGGTTAAATTCTGGTTTAGTCCCAGTTTTGGACTTTAGCCTGATTGAGAGTATGTGCCCTACTTACACTGACTTCATTCACAATATTTTTCACTTTTCACTTTAGACTACAATGAATTTAATTACAAATAGTCCATATTATTTGACTTTTTGTGTAAATTAGATTCAGAATATTTAACCCACAATAAAGCCAACACATGCATATTAAAAACTGATTTATTATTCTTTTCATTAAAACCTTGACCAACCAATGCAAGAAAGTAGTAGTCGCAGTAGTAGTAATTACATAGTAGTAGTTAGTGCACAGTAATAATGAATGTCGTAGTAGTGATAGTAATGGAAGTAGTAATACTAGTTGTACTAGTAAATCCTATGGTATCATCCTGTTATATATTATATTTAAAATTCACTGTAATAGCAGTGATTTTGTAGTAGTAGTAGTAGTAGTAGTAGTAGTTGTAGTAGTTGTGTCTGTTAATAGCTGTAGTAGTTGTAATTCTAATATTTCTTCCACTTTTTTATTGTTTGCACACAGTTACTTGCTAAAAGACACATAATAAGCAGCAGAAGTAGTAGTAATAGTAGTAGTCATAGTAGTAGCAGTAGTAGTAGTAGTAGTAGTAGTAGTAGTAGTAGTAGTAATTCTAGTATTTCTTCACTTTTCTTAATTGTTTGCACCCAGTTACTTGCTAAAAAACACATAATAAGCAGCAGAAGTAGTAGTAATAGTAGTAGTCATAGTAGCAGTAGTAATAGTAGTTGTAGTAGTAGTAATTCCAGTATTTCTTCCACCGTTCCACATTTGGCTGCTCCCAGTTCCTTCCTAAAAGACACTTCATATTTATGCTACTTGAGTTGTTGGCTACTTCGCACGGGTCTTATTTGTTCTGTACCAAATTCCTGAACATCTCTCTCAAAAACTGGACCAATTTCACAAAACGCGCTTTCCCTTTCCTCTCCAACAACTTATTAAGCCTTCCAGATTGCCTCTTAAACGCAAATCCGTCCAAATTCCGAAACAAGTCCAGGATTTTCCGCTTTGCCAAAAAGATTTTAACCAAAAACTGAGATACAAATTTACTTCATTCGAGACAGTAGCACAAAACTAAATGATGATGATTTTTTTTTGTTTGTCGTTTTTCCTAAGTAGGTTGTAACGGTCGCTGAGGGAGCCGGGGCCGTTGCCGTGGAGACCGCTGCGGATGCTACACCGTGCCGCCGGTTGCCAAGGAAACGCGGCCCTGAAAGTTGCCGTGGAAACCCAGCATCCTCCTCCAGTCCAGCTCCAGGTCTGTACTCTGAACCCAATGCATCCGAGTATATACAATAGGCTGGGATGGTTTTAATGTGGGAGATTATTAAAGGAGAACGGTGGAACTTTTCTGGTGGGAGGGTATCCATGCCAACATACCTAAACCATAAGATTACTCGTTATTTTTAAGTTTATAATGACAATATTTTTACTACTTCATATGGACAAAGCACGTACACTGGACAAATTAGAGCATTGCTTTCAGTGTTAAAGATGCACTGTGTAACTTTTTTGAGGCTGCCACTTCATTGTCTCCATGGAGATGTCATTTCTTTGCCTTATATGTTCCACAGTATCTCCTGTATCACACATCTCTCCTGCATTTCTTTAGTCGCAAGTGTTTTTACTGTTAAAATGACCCCAATATTCATTCATGCCTCTTAACTGTGAGCGTCTCTCCACAGATCTGACCTGTAAGTTGGCCTGGACTCTCCACCAGAAAAGTTACACAATGAACCTTTAAAGATACTAGTTTTCAACACTTGAACATTGGTGCGAGCACAAAAATTTTTTTAAATTAGATGATCTATTTACAGAAAAGTCAGGATAATACAGTTAAAATTGTAAATTTCAATTTCTTTTTTTTACTACCATTATTATAATATGAGCTCGGGCTGCAATTATTCATCTAATAACCATGACTAATCGACGATGTAAAAATAATTGTAATCATATTTTGTTTTGACACTCATTATCTGGACTGTACAGACTCTAAAACACAAACAGAAAGACTGTTTTATAACAAAGACAGTGGCATTATTACATTAAAAGGTGAAAAAGAGGGGAGAAACAAAATCTGATTTCTGTCAATAATACAGTTTATTCATAAATATTCTCTGTTTAGAAGCCTTCATTCGTCATGTTTTAAACTTTATTTGGTCGATAATGTATTTTAAAAGCCGCAGTACAACAGAAATCAACAGAAATCTTTAGACTTGCCCAGGTCCACTAATCGAAACACGAACCGCTGACGAGTCACATCTCAGCGTTAAAATTTTTCACTTCTTCATTCTCAAACATACTTCAGAGTGCACACGAGTATAGCAGGAGTACATTAGCCTGTACGGTGTTGTGTTTGGGATTAGCGTCTCCGGGTGAAGCTCTGAGCAGCGCCTCGGTCCTGCTCTCACTGGAACACGAGCCCCAATCGATGTGTTTACAGGCGCACAGCTGTAAGACTGCAGCTACTGTTACCGGAGCAGAGCCAAGGGGGGCTAAAGAGACGAGATGTACGCCCACGAACCAGGAAGTTTGCCTTTTGATTCTAGTAGAGCTGCAGTCCACTAAAGAAATTCAGCTAAAGACATTCCCTTTGCATCGTTTTATCATTTAAAAATGGTTGTGGCTGGTAAAAGGTCTAAGATTATGAAAAATGAGCTAAATCTGGTCTGTGCAATACATTTATTATGCAATGTCCCTGTCAAATAAATAAACTGCATCTTCATCTTCAGTGAAACGGGAGATTAAACTGTCTTTATAATCCTGCTCAAATAATTAGTCGACTAATATAAAATCTGATCGACAGTGGCTTGTACTCTTGCCCCACAGCGAGTAGATTCCAGGTTTTTTTCAGTGCCTAATTTGCATGTTTCTTCTCGTGTGGAGGAAGTCCAGTTTTTCCCATCAACCCAAAACAAACCGTCCATCTGAGGCAGTCCTGACCAATTAACACAATTTTAATAACAACACAAGGGATGCATTCCCACTTGCACATCCACACAATCATCACATGTGGAGCAGGAACTAAACCAGACCAAGACTGGACCAGGACTAAACCAGAACCCGAACAGGACCAAATCAAATCTGCATTAAGACTTAAACTGGGCTCAAATGAGGACCAAACCCGGACAAGTGTGATCGCACCCTAAGGACCTGGCTGCACTGCACACGTCAGCAAACACGAGGGTTTCAAAAGTAAGTTTCAAAGCATTAATTGACTTAAATAACTTTCCAGGACCAGGGCTGTTTCAAACAATACATAACTGCCCCAGGAACACACTGTGCCGATGCCAAATGCACAAATACAACAATAAGACATATGCTCCCTATGTATTTTGATGTGGATACACGTCTATGCTTGCGTAGAGCGTTAAAAAATAGGATGAAACGTACACAGGACAGGATGTGCTGTTCCGTACGCCGGCCTTGCGCAGGCAGTGTGGCTGTGCTCATTCACTTTTTATGCATTCTAAAAAATATGCGTACAAAAGTTGCAGTTTTTATGCTTGCGTAGGGCAAAATGCACGTGCAGTGTGGCCAGGCCCAGAGTCACACCTGTCCTGGGGTAGACTGACTGAAGCGACGCTGCAAATCTGCTCCATTCTTCTTACCGCTAACTATTCACTGAAAAACTACATTCACGCCGAAAAGTGAAAACAAAACATGTAATGGATTGAACCTCCAAGCTTAAGACAATGACAGCGCTGTGTGTCTTCACCAAACGCAGCGATAGTGAAGGAGGATTGTACTCACGTAAGAAGTACTCAGAAGGATCGGCCTCGTAGTCCGTCTCCTCTGGGAAGTGGTCTATCTGTTTACACATGCCTTTGAAGTTTCCTGTTTGAAGACACAGAAAAACACACTTTTACTCCTCGCAACAAAACACTGTCACATTTCACGTCTCAAATTCTTCACCAGCTCATACAATTACGGTTTAGGTTAAGAGAATATGATTTGGTTAATCGATAATCGCGATAATTCAGATCACAATATAAACATGAGAAATGAAAAAAAAGGTGACACTTTTAGCAGCAAAATTAAGACATTTCAATTTAATCTACCCAGTGAATTTCAGAATACTGTTGCCATAGCGATTAAACAAAATATTGTATTTTGAATGAAGAAAAAGTCGTTGAAATAAGAGGAAGATGAAAACCATGAATACTGGAGAAAAAAATAGCCCATGTAAAGTGCTTTATCTGTCTTTTTAAGTATTTACTTTAGTTAGAAATAATGATGTATTTGAATTAATATAAAGATAATTAAAGGTGCACTGCTCGTCTCCATGGAGATATCCTTGCTTTGTCTAGAATGTTCCACTGTTCGGCATTAAACTTATCCAGTTATCTCACTGCAGACAAGCAGGTGATGGCACTAAAAATGCAGTGAGAATACATGTTTTTGTTTGTAAAGTTTTTTTTTTTAAAAAGTTATCTGTAATTGAAGAAAAGTCTAATGCCACACTGTAGAACATTTCAGACAAAGGAGTAACACCCCCCTCACAACATCCACTAAAAAGTACACATTATTATTAATAATAATGCTACAGTGGGTTTAAAATCACAACAAACTGCATCTTTAAGGACTTCATTGGTCAAGACAGAATCAGAATTTGACATTTCTTCTTACAATAGACTTCAATCACCACTAAAATGTTATATTATGACATATAATTAACATCTTAAACGTTAGATAAAGTTAGAGTAAAAGAGTAAAAGAGAGAGGAGTCATATCAGGGCACTTTCAAATGTCGTGTGTCTTTGTGGAATAAATTCTATGAAAGTTAATTCCTGGAAATCCGGATGGTCAGAGCCTTGAAAAAATCGTCTCAGAGTCACGAAGCTTTTCAACCACTTGACTCAACACTTATGTCTATTCTATAAATCTGTGTAAAAAAGGTTCTTTAGAATAAAACCTGGAAAAGATAAACTTGTAATTTCAGCATTAAGTACAGCGATCATAATTGTCCAAAGCCGATCATTTGGAATCTAAGAAAATAAAAACACCCAAATTTGCCCAAGTTTACAATAAAATCAGTTTTTAAAGGTCCAGTATTACCAAAATACAAAACTTTAAGTCACGTTATAATGTTCCTCAAAAGCATACCTGGAGTTGTGTTTTGTTTCATTCACACGTTTGAGTAACACTTTTTATCAGTCCGACTACATCTCCAAAGTTCAAAAATGTTCTGTTCCACCTTGTGATGTCATGAAGTGGTAGCTTTCAAGTTAACTTTTTACATTTTAGTTCAATAGAGATTTCAGTTCCAGGGCTGAAATTATCTAAATGATTCTAATGAAGGTGCGTGGAGTTTAAAACCACAGTGGAGAACTTCCTGTGTTACCAAATGACATCACAAGGTGGAACATTGTTTTTTTTTGTTTTTTTTTTCAGTTTGAGACAATAACTCAGCCTAAATATGCAACATTTTTGTGTTAAACATGTGAATGAAACAACACACAACTCCAGGTATGTTTGTGATGAAGAAGCAACATTATAACATAGATCAGAAAATAGAGTAATATCAGAGTTCTTGTACCATTTGCTCTTTTGAATTTCAATTAAGAACGAAAAACGATCAAATTGGTTTGTTATTTTATTATTCCGTTTTTGTGTCAAAAACCCCCAAAACAAAACAGATATCAACCTCTATTTCCAATGTTTAATTTCAAGTTTATTTCAAATAACACCAATCCAAACAGTCTCAGTGCCTATTTCAGTTTTGATATTTTATTCTCTCTGGTTTATTTGCCCCGGAAGTTTTGCTGCTTTTATAGTTTTATGGTGTAAACTGAACAAAGAAGAGTTTAGCGCTACTTCCTGTTCTCGTCATGAAGTTCAACAATTACATTCTAAGACGCAAAAGTAAATGTATTTGTTTTATGTATTTACTTATTTATTTATTTAATAGGGACAGCACATATTAATGAACATCTACAACACTGCAGGGTAAATATGCCAGATTATAGCAAAAATGCTAATTTCCGTCTGTCGTCCCTTGGCAGGTGACACCAGAGATTTAACAGCCAAACAATAACAAGGTACAATAACGACAAATAAAAATGAACGACAATTTGAAAAATCCGTCACTATAAAAGAAGGACATGTTTGTCAAAACTGTAACGATTTTTCAGTAAGTGCTTCTAGCAGCAGAATTTCTGGCGCAAATAAACCAGAGAGAATAAAATATCAAAATTAAAATACGCATCAGGACCATTTTTTGATTGGTGTTACCTGAAATAAACTTTAAATACTGAAAACAGAGGTCAAAATCAGCTTTTTTGTTTGACACTAAAACAGAATAATAAAATAACAAACTGTTTTCCCATTTTAATGATTTTCGTTCTTAATTGAAATTCGAAAGAACAAATGGTACACTGACCTACTGACCCTTTATTTGCATATCTTCAAAGCTGCAGTTGCAACATTTCCACTTATTTCTCTAATGCCTAAAATTTATTAATGTCGCCTAAAACCTCGCGTTAGCCTCCATCCCGTCCCATTGGCCTCCATCCATAAGAACGGTGACGATAACTGCCTCTCATCTGGAGCACTTTGAACTCTCCTTTGAGCAGGTGTCAGTATCAAACCAGGCCTATTCACCGCTGGGTAATAACCAAGTCCCCCCTCCTCCCTCCCCTTTCCCCTCGCCGTTTCCCATGATGCCGAGCTGCCAGGAGCGCCATCACAGACACCTGCCTCCGTAGCGACCCACACCTGTTCATATAATGGGGGAGGGTAATGATACGCTAATGTAGGTCGATTGAACGCACGGGCAGCTGTCTGTTCTCTGTAATGACCGACCCCTGACCCACCCCTGAACCGCGCCGCAATAATGAGGCAGACGCCGCCAAACGGGCACTAGAGGGCGCTGCGAGGGGAGGAAAGAGTGGAGGGGATGATGGGGCTAGGTACTGAGATGACGCGAAGTGAACCAGGTCTAAAGCTGGACCAAACCAAGACTGTAAAAATTAAATCAAGACGTAAGTAAGGGATGCGCTTCTGTCTCTTCTGACTGATCCAACTAGGACTAATTTCGAACTAAACCAAGACTAAACCAGGACTGGGACTAGGCCAGGACTAAGACAGAACTAAAGCAGGACTGGACCAGGATTAAGCCAGGTCTAAAGCAAGGTCTAAACAACAGGGGAAAAAAAGGAGACGATAGGGAAGTTAGTATGCCAGGGTGTTGACAAGTAAGAATGGTTCAACCAAGACTAAACCAGGACTAAACCAGGACTAAAGCAAGACCAAACCAGGACTGAACCAGGACTAAACCAAGACCGGGACAGGACTAAGCCAGAACTAAAGAAGGACTGGACCAGGATTAAACCAGGTCTAAAGCAAGGCCAAAAATAATGAAAATAAATAAAAATAAAATTAGGAGAGAGGATGGGGAAGTTAGTATGCCAGAATGTTGACAAGTAAGAATGATTCAACCAAGACCAAACCAGGACTAAACCAAGACCAAACCAGGACTAAACCAAGACCAAACCACGACTAACTCAGGACTAAACCACGACTGAACCAGGATTAAACCAGCCAGATCTAAACATGATTTAAGGCAAGACTATTTAACCAAGACTAAACCAGCAGGAACATTTGATGAGACGAAATAAGACGACAAGTAAGGATTCAATCAGGACTAAACCAGGACTAAACCAAGACCAAACCAGGACTAAACCAGGACTAAACCAAGCTCAAGCCAGAACTGAACCAGGACTAAACCAAGACCAAACCGGGACTGAACCAGGATTAAACTAAGTCTAAACTTAAGGCAAGAATCCTAAACCAAGAATAAACCAGGAGGAACATTTGACGAGAGGAAATAAGGAAAGTACCTGTAACTGACAAGTAAGGATTCAACTAGGACTAAACTAGGACTTAACCAGGACTAAATCAGAAATGAACCAGGATTAAACCAGGTCTAAACTTAAATTACGTCAAGGCTACTAAACCAGGAGGAACATTTGATGAGATGAAATAAGGAAAGTACCAGTAGCCGACAAGTAAGTATTCAACCAGGACTAAACCAGGACTAAATCAGGACTAAACTCGGGACTATATAAGAGCTAAATCTGAAGTAAAACCTCAACAGATCTAACCTTGATCTAAACCAGACCTAAAACAAGGCTACAAAATGACTATAGTAGCTCTAAACAATTATAAAACCAAAGGATATTTGAAACTGATATTTGAACTTTACTCCTCTATACTTAAATAATTTCAATGTAACCCAAAAATATTACATTTCTTCCTCCAAAATCTGAACTCTGCTCCAAACCACAAGTGTATTCACTGACAAAAGAGGACTTGCTGTGGACCTCTCCATTAAAAAGACGATAAAAAAGGACAAAATCAATTAAAATCTGATTAATTGCAAAACCCAAATGGCTAAACACATCCAAAACTCCTCACACTTCAGCTCGTACGGCCCTCGTATTCGCTCCGTTTGCATGTACGGCCTGACATTCCCACACTGTGCGCCGCAATGTGATCTGTAACAGCAGGGGCCCATTGGGGAAACGGCTTCACTTATTATGTTAAAAGATTTATGTGGCACTTAACTGGGGCCTTTCTCTGCCACATGTAACCCCTGAATGTTTTATAACTGTATTTTCATTTGAACAGGACCTGAGCGAGCGGGAGGCCATAAGGTAAGAGACGGGCAGGTTTTGACAAGAGGAGCTGAGCGATTTGGGAGGATCTCATTGTGATTTTTTGGAAGTTTGGAGATTTATGTTTTAGTAATAAGATTCTGGACAAAGTTCAGATTTTAAACAGAAGAATTGACAAAAGGACTGAAATTTGACATGACAAATTAAAATAATCTATTTCAAAACATTTGGACAGATCTAAACTCCAGGGTTAGCAGTTTTTTATGCAGATAAATACCTAAACTAGGACTAAACCTGAACCAGGCTACACCAGGACTGAACCAAACCAGGACTAAACCAGATAAACTAGGGCTAAACCAGGTCTAAACTAAGACTAAACCAGGACTAAAACAGGACTGAACCAAACTATAGCAGAACTGACCCAAACCAAGACTAAAAAAGACTCAATCAGGACCAAATCAGGTCTAAATTAGGACTAAATCAGACCTAAAATAGGACTAAACCAGGAAGAAAACAGGACTGAACGAGACTATACCAGAACTGAACCAAACCAGGACTAAACCAAGGCCAAGACTAAACCAATACTAAACCAGGAATAAATCAGGACAAAACTAGGACTTAACCACTATTAAATTAGGACTAAGCCAGGACTAAACCAGGATTAAACTAGGGCTAAACCAGGATTTAACCACCATTAAATTTGGACTAAACCAAGACTAAAGCAGGAATAAACCCAGACTAAACCAGGACTAAACCAGGATTAAACTAGGGCTAAACCAAGACTAAAGCAGGACTAAACCCGGACTAAGCCGTGATTAAACCAAGACTAAACCAGGATTTAACCACCATTAAATTAAGACGAAACCAAGAATAAAGCAGGACTAAACTAGGACTGAACCAGACAACACCAGAACTGAACCAAATCAGGACTAAACCAGGACATAATCACCATTAAATTCCATCTAAACCAGGACTAAACCAGAAGTCAACCAGGACTGAACCAGAACTAAACCAGAACTGAACTAAATCAAGACTAATCCAGGACTAAACCAGGATTAAACCAGGATTTAACCACCATTAGATTAGTACTAAACCAGGATTAAACCAGGACTAAACCAGGACTTAACCAACATTAAATTAGGACTGAACCAGCACTAGACCAGAACTAAACAAAACCAGGTCTAAACCACTGGTCTTCACCCATTTGCAGATAGAAACTTTTAGAAACATGTTCTGAAATATGTGATTCTGGTCTTAGTTTCTCAGTTCTTTCCTCGTTCAGATCTTAACGCTCTCGGCTGTGTTTGAAAAGTGCTCTAGAAACAGAATCTTAATATCATGACACAAATCTCAAATCTGCTCAATGCAACGCTTTTCAGAAAGACTTCAGTCTTTCTGAAATTCTGAATCTGATATTTCCTCCCAGACATCCCACACACAAATGAAGCTATTACAGGTGACACTCAGAGCAGATATTAATACACAGGCATTATTTTAACTCATAAATGTGCATTTTTGCAGCGTTAGGGTATAAATGTAATCTGTGTACTTATTACCACATCAAGGACTAAACTAGGACTATACCAGTACCAAACCAGGACTAAGCCAGGACTAAATCAGGACTAAACTAGGACCAAACCTGACTACCCCAGGACTGAGCCAAACCAGGACTAAACTAGGACTGAACCTGACTACACCAGAACTGAACCAAACCAGGACTAAATCAGGACTGAACCAGGTCTAAACAAGGACTAAACCAGGACTAAACTAGGACTGAACCTGACTACACCAGGACTGAACCAAACCAGGACTAAAACCAGGACTGAACCAGGTCTAAACCAGGACTAAAGTAGAACTGAACCTGACTACACCAGGACTGAACCAAACCAGGACTAAAACCAGGACTGAACCAGGTCTAAACAAGGACTAAACCAGGACTAAACTAGGACTGAACTTGACTACACCAGGACTGAACCAAACCAGGACTAAAACCAGGACTGAACCAGGTCTAAACAAGGACTAAACCAGGACTAAACTAGGACTGAACCTGACTACACCAGGACTGAACCAAACCAGGACTAAAACCAGGACTGAACCAGGTCTAAACAAGGACTAAACCAGGACTAAACTAGGACTGAACCTGACTACACCGGGACTGAACCAAACCAGGACTAAAACCAGGAATGAACCAGGTCTAAACAAGGACTAAACCAGGACTAAACTAGGACTGAACTTGACTACACCAGGACTGAACCAAACCAGGACTAAAACCAGGACTGAACCAGGTCTAAACAAGGACTAAACCAGGACCAAACTAGGACTGAACCTGACTACACCAGGACTGAACCAAACCAGGACTAAAACCAGGACTGGACCAGGTCTAAACAAGGACTAAACCAGGACTAAACTAGGACTGAACCTGACTACACCAGGACTGAACCAAACCAGGACTAAAACCAGGACTGAACCAGGTCTAAACCAGGACTAAACCAGGACTAAACTAGGACTGAACCTGACTACGCCAGGACTGAACCAAACCAGGACTAAAACCAGGACTGAACCAGGTCTAAACAAGGACTAAACCAGGACTAAACTAGGACTGAACCTGACTACACCAGGACTGAACCAAACCAGGACTAAAACCAGGACTGAACCAGGTCTAAACAAGGACTAAACCAGGACTAAACTAGGACTGAACCTGACTACACCGGGACTGAACCAAACCAGGACTAAAACCAGGAATGAACCAGGTCTAAACAAGGACTAAACCAGGACTAAACTAGGACTGAACTTGACTACACCAGGACTGAACCAAACCAGGACTAAAACCAGGACTGAACCAGGTCTAAACAAGGACTAAACCAGGACCAAACTAGGACTGAACCTGACTACACCAGGACTGAACCAAACCAGGACTAAAACCAGGACTGAACCAGGTCTAAACAAGGACTAAACTAGGACTAAACTAGGACTGAACCTGACTACACCAGGACTGAACCAAACCAGGACTAAAACCAGGACTGAACCAGGTCTAAACCAGGACTAAACCAGGACTAAACTAGGACTGAACCTGACTACGCCAGGACTGAACCAAACCAGGACTAAAACCAGGACTGAACCAGGTCTAAACAAGGACTAAACCAGGACTAAACTAGGACTGAACCTGACTACACCAGGACTGAACCAAACCAGGACTAAAACCAGGACTGAACCAGGTCTAAACAAGGACTAAACCTGGACTAAACTTGGACTGAACCTCATTTCTCATTTACCTTATGTGTTCCAAGCATCTCAATTATTCACAGCAATGAGTTTATAAGCGCTTTTCACGATAATGCTAATATGACTAGCATGCTAACACACACTTCCTGATTCTCTGACAGTAAAACATTTCATAATTACCTGGAGACACCACATAGCAGATGTATTTTGATCTCAAGAGCTTCTTATATAAGATCTCTGGGCTGGGACAAGACAGTTCTTCTCAAATACACAAAATCAGGTCAAGGCAACTTCATGGTCCGATATTACACGAAATTGACTCTTGTGAGCTTTAAGCCATGTTATAATGCTGTTACACTATTTTCCAATATTTATCATGTTGTTTCCTCACACATATTTGAGTAATCCTTTATTTTTAACAGCTACCGTTACCTTTTGTTAAGTACAGATTGACAAAAAGGGATAAATGTACCACCACATGACATTATAATTCAGTTTGAGAGAAAAAAACGCCTTAATTTGCAAGATTTGTGTGTTAAACATATGAATGAAACAAAACACCACTCCGGGTATGTTTGTAATGAGGAAACAACATTATAACACAGCCCAGAAACAGCGTAATATTAGGGCCTTGGAGTAATTTCATGCGATTTGTGTTGGTCAAGCTTTGCCTTCCTCTTGTGTTGGATACTGCAGTGAATCCCACTAATATTGAACACAGTAATAATATCATCCCACACCACTGTTTCAGATCTGACCAGCGCTTCCACATAGGAGGCAGTTTCCATGGCGACTGTGCTATACTCCTCTTAAGCAAAACCGACTTACGAGCTACGATTGAAGAATTAAAAAAATAAAACTTTATGCCCACAAGCTTTACACGAACCCACACAACATCAGGGACATGACTTTGGAAAGATTTCAGCTTTTCCCTAAACTTGTTTCTACACTTTTCATCGAGCATGTGACCTCTGTAGAAACTCAAGATTCTAACTTTTCGCACTAGCGATAACTTGGAATAGTAAAATGTATAACGCAGTAGAAGCTCGGGGTGTTTTCGCCGAAGGGAGGATGCCATACGTGTCAGTGTCATAAAGTTGAAGTTTGCTCGCTGGTCAGTCTCACTTTTTGAAAAATGTTAGAGAAATTTACACACAAGTTTATAAGGGCATTCAACCACTCAGACGAATAGTCTCAAGGCAAGTGAAAATACATCTCGCTATTGTATTCTTGGCCAATTTACAAAATAATGGCACATATGTACTTTGATGTTTGTTTTTTTGCATAAATTTCCCTCAAAATGATGAAGTTAATGTTAAAAAATAAAATTATTTCTGCTTTTTTCTGCATTTTATGACAGTTTTCAAGTTGCAATTGAAACAAACCGTAATTTGAATGGATGTAATTAGCAAATTTCCTCTATCCATCCATCCATCTTCTCCCGCTTAATCCAGCTGGGTCGCGGGGGCAGCTTGTTGCCCAATTCTCATAGCACCTGACCCCCCCTATGAACCCCTCTGTGAGTGGTGAGCCCACAGGAGGGTGGACATCATGGTGCTTGATGTTAGTTCATAGGGGCAAATTTCCTCTACAAACAACAAAACCTCTTGTCTCCCATAGTTCTAGTACAAACATATTCTGAAATATGATTTTTGTATTAGTTTGTCAGTTCATATTTCAGTATTTTTGGATGTCTTTCAAAGGTAACATGATGATTTTTTTATTTTTATTTTTCAAAAGAGTCCAAATCAAGCTTAATATAATAAATTCAGTTCATTATTTAGATAATGCTTGCAGCACTTCATCAATATTTCCTAAATGTACAATGAAACATGCCTATGTTTGCAAGTGCAAAGCTAAAAAAAAACAAAAACATTTGTTTTTCCATGTAATAAAGTGAAATCAGATTTTCCAGTACAAATATACAGTAAAACTCGCTCTTAGGATCTAAATAAGACCACTGTGTACTGTCTGCATCTAATTACAAAGCATTTTTATCGTCTGTGAACCAGGAAGTAGCATTGTTAGCATGCTAGTATTTACTGCAAAGTTTTTAAAGAACTGTACCTGAATTTTTTCCCATGTAATAACATGAAATCAGATTTTCCAGTACAGATATAATGTAAAAGCAGCTCTTAGAATCTAAATAAGACCACTGTGTACTGTCTGCATCTATTTACAAAGCATTTTTATTGTCCATGAACCAGGAAGTAGCATTCTTTAGCATGCCAGTATTTACTGCAAAGTTTTAAAGGAACTGTACCAGATTTTTTCCGAATGTAATAAAGTAAAATCAGGCTTGCCAGAACAGATATACTGTAAAAGCAGGTTTTAGGATTAAAATGAAACTACTATGTACTGTATAATTATACAGTGTTTTTATTCTCTGTGAACCAGGAAGTAGCGCTGTTAGCATGCAGAGTTGTTGTTAGGGTTATGACAATGGCCAAACTCTGCTCTGGCCTCTAAAAGTTGGAAAAAGAGCTTATAAACTCATCACAGTGAAGAATTAGGATGCTCTGAATGCATAAGGTAACTTTGGACCACTGCAAACCGTTTAAAATGAATTCATCTTAGTTTTTCACATTTTTAAGACAGTAAAAATCAAGTACAGCTCCTTTAAGTGAAGTTGACCATCGCCCACTGTCCTCTGCACGGTTGGGTTCCCGGTTTGATCTACGGTCTCACCCTTTTACCCCTGTGTCCAGTTCAGTCCTCGCGTCCATAAAGCACCACATTACCCCCATCGTGCTCCTGCTCTTGCCCACACCGGAGCTCTCAGGGCGGGCACAGGGGCAGGGCGGAGGGGGCTGGATTTATGGAGCTCCAAAGACCAGTCCTAGGACCGTTCAGATGGAAGGACTGGGGATAACAGCTCAAATACTCGTAGGTACCACAAAAATGCACCTTTTAACGTTATTGCTTTGTCTGTAAAATTTCGCAGTATGGCATTAAACCTTTCTACACTCAACAAAAATATAAACGCAACACTTTTGTTTTTGCTCCCATTTGTCATGAGATGGACTCAAAGATCTAAAATTCATTCCAGATACACAATATTACCATTTCTCTCAAACATTGTTCACAAATCTGTCTAAATGTGTGATAGTGAGCACTTTTGCTTTGCTGAGATAATCCATCCCACCTCACAGGTGTGCCACATCAAGATGCTCATCAGACACCATGATTAGTGCATAGGTGTACCTTAGACTGTCCACAATAAAAGGCCACCCTGAAATGTGCAGTTGTTGCTTTATTGGGGGTCTGGGGACTCAGAACCAGTCAGTATCTGGTGGACCACCATTTGCCTCATGCAGTGCAACACATCTTCTTCGCATAGAGTTTATCAGATTGTCAATTGTGGCCTGTGGAATGTTGGTCCACTCCTCTTCAATGGCTGTGCAAAGTTGCTGGATATTAGTGGGAACTGGTACGCGCTGTCGTATACGCCGGTCAAGCACATCCCAAACATGCTCAATGGGTGACATGTCCGGTGAGTATGCTGGCCATGCAAGAACTGGGACATTTTCAGCTTCCAAGAATTGTGTACAGATCCTTGCAACATGGGGCCGTGCATTATTTTGCTGAAACATGAGGTGATGTTCATGGATGTATGGCACAACAATGGGCCTCAGGATCTCATCACGGTATCTCTGTGCATTCAAAATGCCATCAATAAAATGCACCTGTTTTCTTTGTCCATAACAGATGCCTGCCCATACCATAACCCCACCACCACCATGGGCCACTCGATCCACAACATTGACATCAGCAAAGCGCTCACCCACACGACGCCACACACGCTGTCTGCCATCTGCCCTGAACAATGTATACCGAGATTCATCCGTGAAGAGAACACCTCTCCAACGTGCCAGATGCCATCGAATGTGGGCATTTGCCCACTCAAGTCTGTTACAGCGACGATCTGGAGTCAGGTTAAGACCCCGATGAGGACGACGAGCATGCAGTTGAGCTTCCCTGAGACGGTTGCTGACAGTTTGTGCAGAAATTCTTTGGTTATGCAAACCAATTGTTTCAGCAGCTGTCTGAGTAGCTGGTCTCAGACGATCTTGGAGGTGAACCTGCTGGATGTGGAGGTCCTGGGCTGGTGTGGTTACACGTGGTCTGCGGTTGTGAGGCCGGTTGGATGTACTGCCATATTCTCTGAAACGCCTTTGGAGACGGCTTATGGTGGAGAAATGAACATTCAATGCCCGAGCAACAGATCTGGTTGACATTCCTGCTGTCAGCATGCCAATTGCACGCTCCCTCAATGCTTGCGCCATCTGTGGCATTTTGCTGTGAGACAAAACTGCACATTTCAGAGTGGCCTTTTATTGTGGACAGTCTAAGGTACACCTATGCACTAATCATGGTGTCTGATGAGCATCTTGATGTGGCACACCTGTGAGGTGGGATGGATTATCTCAGCAAAGCAAAAGTGCTCACTATCACACATTTAGACAGATTTGTGAACAATGTTTGAGAGAAATGGTAATATTGTGTATCTGGAATGAATTTTAGATCTTTGAGTCCATCTCATGACAAATGGGAGCAAAAACAAAAGTGTTGCGTTTATATTTTTGTTGAGTGTATCTTCATAAAGACCAAACCAGACCAAGTTACAGGCCAGATCTGTGGAGAGGCAACCCCGCTCACAGTCAGAATGCCTGTTTTTCTAGGTATTTTGAGCTATAAAAGGTGTTCATATTAATGTGCAATGTGTGAGCAGGCAAAATTAACACAGTAGCTTAAGTTCGTGTGGGCGTATTGGATGTGTACAGTAAAATATCTGGCTTTTCAAGATTTTCAATTTAATATATTTTAATGTCATGAAAGAAAAAAACATGTATTAAAATGACAAAAGGACAAAAACACTACAAATAGGATGATTAACTAAAGCAGGTTCAAATCAGGACTAGTACAACTTTGCCGTACGGGACACATTTTGGAAAAGTTCTGTGGTTCTTTGAGGTTAAACCACAGCAAAAACTAGGCCGAACTCAAGTCCAAATTAGATCAAATGTGAACTAATTAATCTCCAAAACATACAAGAACTAAGCCATGTCTGCAGCCTGTGATGTGACAAGGCTTACAAGTTAGATCTGTGGAGAGGTGACCCCGCTCACAGTCAGAATGTTTGTTTTTCTAGGTATTTTTGAGCTCTTGTAACTGAATAAATGTAAGGTAGAGCTGTTTAATGTCACACTGTGGAACATTCCAGGCAGAGCAATGACATAGAAACAAGCAGGTGATGTACCCCTAGCGGAGAAGTTACACACTGCGCCTTTAAAGTACTTTTGGTTTTCTGAATGTATGTATTTTAGCTTTTTAGTGTTTATTTATTTGAATTAGCCAAAGTTATAGCTAAAGTTCATGTGTGCATATAGAATATATGTACAAATATCTGGCTTTTCAAGATAATTCAGTATATTTTAATGTAATAAAAGAAAATGCATTACATTAAAATGACAAAAAACACTATACAATTACTAAACTAAAGCAGGTTCAAACCAGGACTAGTACAACTTTGCCATACGGGACACATTTTGGAAAAGTTCTGTGGTTCTTTGAGGTTAAACCACAGCAAAACTAGGCCAAAATCAAGTCCAAACTAGATCAAATATGAACTAATTAATCCCCAAAACATAGAAGAACTAAACCACGTCTGAAGCCGTTGACGTCACTGGGCTTACAAGTCAGATCTGCTCACAGCACGAATGCAAGTCAATATTCAAGGTATTTTTGAGCGATAAAACATATAAATAAAGATATGCTTAATGCCACGCTATGGAACATTCCAGGCAAAGCATTAACCTTGGAGACAATTAAGTAGACGGCCATAAAACCACCAGAAAAGTTATACTGTGCACTTTTAATTCAGGTCTGCTCACCGTTTATACATTTACCACAATAGAAATGTGCAAACTATATGTGAAGATAAAGCTAACTGGAAGCTAACTGGAAGCACTGCTCTGTCTGAAGTTCTTTTAGACTAATCTGAGCTTTATTTTAACACAATCTGACCATAAAGAACTAATTTAACTGGAACTACAACAGCTTATTCTGTACCCTTATACAAATATGTTGCAAATCAGGAAGACGTTTGGACACCGTTACCGACACTGAGCTCGCCGACCGACTGTGATAAAACCCACTGAAGTAAATGTGATCAGCGGTAAATGAAGACTGCGTACATATGTGCTGTTTGGAATCATCTTGAATTTCAATTGGCCTAGCTAACAAACTGTAAACAAGTAGGTGTATTAGTTTCAGAGTAATTTCATCGTAGCTGGATCCTCTCTTTGCAGGCAGATATAAGGCAGTGTCCTCCAGTATTCCGACCAGAACTGAAGAAGCAGCTTGGATTTGTAAGTGTAAGTAAGTGTTTATTTATATAGTGCTTTTCACAGACAGATGTCACAAAGACACTTTACAGAGGATTATTTACAGAGCATTCTTCATGCACTCCATACCTGGTGGTGGTAAACTACTGTTGTAGCCACAGCTGGCCTGGGACAGACTGATGGAGGCGCAGCTACCGAGCCAACCGGCGCCAACGGTCCCTCCGACCACCACCAACAACTCACTCACACAACTTTCACACCTACAGTGCATGTTTTGGGTTGTGTATTATATTGTGATTTTAATGTATTTCTTATTCTCTGAAGCACTTTGAATTACCTTGTGTTACCTTGAGCTATAAAAATAAACATGCCTTGTCTTGGATGAGCTGCGAAACGACCAAAATAAACTTTTGTCCAGTTGAATTGAATTCTCCTTTTGCCATGGATCCTACCTGGACGACAGGGATTTTACACTCGTCTCTTCTAATCGCATGTACCCAGTGCTCTCGGAGTTGTGCGTTGGTCGGAAAATGATGAAAACTGAGGTACAGTTGGAATTGTTGATTATCCGAACGTAACGGAACACTACAATGACACGTAGATGAAGAAAATTGGGTAGTTTTCACATTTTACCTAGATTTTGTCAGACTTTCTACCGTGAACAGAGCCCATCGGGAGTTGTCATCACATGTTTCCAAACGTCTTCCTGGTTTGCGACGTAAATGTGAATAGCGCCAATTAAATTACAATCACAAACTTTGTCCCTCTCAGCTTTTTGTTGAAAACCAAACACCTAAACAGGACCATGAACGCTCGTATTGATCACAGCTTCCTGAAAACGCGCTTTTAAAATCCATTTTGTGTTTTTTCTTGAGTTTTCAGACCATCTTTTATTCATTTCTTTTTTCCAGAGTGCATTGTGTCTCCATGGTAACCCCTAAACCGTCCACCGTTAGCATCAATAGCCCAGCGTGAGAACCGCCGTCCGTTCTTGTGCATGTGCGTTCAGTTGGCCTCATCCCTGTGGCGACCCTGGTCTGTTCGTGCTTTTAGGCAGAAGAATCAAGACAAACGCTCATTTGGCTCGTGCCCTCTTTCTCAAAATAGAAAGGCACCTGAGGCTGGGGACGCTGTGCAATTTTCACCCAAAAATTCAACCATTAACTCACACCGCAGGTCTCCCTCTGTCCCAAATCAGGAGCCTTCTTCACACTTTTAACATCAGAACTAGTCCAACAGAGGATGGGGAATGACAACGTGTATGCAAGAGGCTATACAAGACTGACAAAAATATAGATTATAGCAGCTGTCTTCAAACTTTTTTTCTCTGGTGAGCTACACAGCAAAAAGTAGAGTGTTAAAATTGACTCTTGCACAATCAATTTTGAAATTTTCTTAGGGTTGATATGAGTCCTGTCTGTTCTAGAGTTAATTTAACCTTTTTGGAAGTGTTAATTAAGTAACACTGGACCAAAGTTCCTGTTTAACCCCGAAATTAAGTTATATTAACATTTTTTTTATTCACAATTGTTTTATGTTTTACACTTTATTTTTGTTAATTTAAAATGAAATTATTTACAAAACTGGCTCAAACTGGTCTTATCTCATGGGAATTTGAAGTGGTGGGTGCAAGAGGCCAAATTAACACTAAGAGAAGTTAATTTAACACTAAGGGAAGTTGAATTAACTTCAGACATATCAACTCTGGTAAATAACCCCAACTCGAACGCCCATTTAACTTTAACATTTTTTTTAACACGTTTTGTGTTAAAAACAATATTTTATTTTAACCCACCAGTTTTTGCTATGTACCTTTACAAAAACAAAAATATCACAGAACTAATCCTTTAGAAACTGAGTGTCTATAAGAGCCATGACCTTAGATGGGGTACAGTTAGAAGAGGATACATTTATAATTTATAGGTATTTACAGGTATTCGTTTAAACAAATTTTACTTATTCAGCCCAATATGTATAATTCAGAAATCCTTTGGTGAGCCACTTGGATGGAGATCTACTGGGAGTTCCTGTATTATAGTCTTTAAAAGTCCCAAATTACACCAAATGTGAGCTTTGAGTCGTGTTATAATATTGTTACCTCATCAAAAACAGACCTGGAGTTTTGTTTCATTCATACGTGTTTGAGTAGTCCTTTATTATCAGTCTGGTTACCTTTTGTTCAGTAGAAATAGGGAATTCAGGGTTGAAATCATCCAAATCGTTCTTCTGAAGGTGTATGCTCTGTATCCTGTATAGGATGTGCTCTACTGTGTTTTTCAACTCCATGCACCTTCACTAGAATCAATTTCAGCACTGACTTCCCAATCTTTACTGAACAAAAGGTCGCTGGAAACATGACATCACAAGGTGGAATGGAGCATTTTGAGCTTTAAGGATATAGAAAGGGTAATAATAAATGCTCAAACACGTGTGAATTAAACAAAAAACAGCTCCAGGTATGTTTTTGATGAGATAACAGCATTATAACAAGACTTAAAGCTCACAAGAGGCAAATTTGCATAATATAGGACCTTTAAATGGATATAAAGATGGTCAATATATCATTTACAATATTATCAAAGTCATTTTTTATGATATTTTACTAATTAGAGCACGTCTGCATTGTTTATCCATGTTTTCAGAATGATGTGAAATTAGGACCACTGCCATAACAACAGGCATTACAATTTTACAGCAAAATTACATCTTTTGAATGTGAAAAAGCCCTCAGAATGTTGCGTATAACAGGAAGCCAATACTGCTCCGCCCCTGGACAATACACAAACCACTGGAACTTGTATCACAATATTTCCAATCCATTCTCAGTTTATTTACATAACATGAAGCAGAGAGATAAATCCATACAGTAAATATAAGGCTAACCGCGCTCGGGAGATGTCGATGGGTCAGAAGAGCTGAGAGCATCTGACCTGCAACCCACGATTACATCACTATTACATAAAGACCGATCAATATCACGTATTAAACTCTCACTGGGAGATATCAAATGACATAGAGAGAGGAGAGAGAGGGGAAGGGGGTTTCCATGGCTATGCTATTGCTTTGCTTGGGATGCTTCACAGTGTGGCATTAAAACAGAGACCCTCCCAATGAGAGTTTAATATCATTTAATAAACTCTCATTAGGAGATATGAAATGACGAGGCTCTTCCTAACCGTGAGCATCGGGAGCCTCATTTGAGTGGTGCTGAACGCTGTGGGTGATGTCACACTCACTTAGTCCATTTTTTTAATACAGTAAGTTAAGTTAAAATACACTTATTGTCCCCATAGGTAAATTACTATCCAAAGGCATATTATAGTTATAAGGTAAATATTAGGGCTGCAGCTATCGATTATTACAGTAATAGATTATTCTGTTGATTATTTTGTTCGAAAAATTAAGTAATCGTTTGTTATTGTTGTGTCTACTTTGCACATGTTAAGTACACACCACATGCATTGATAGATACACGTGTTTTGGACATGAAAAACGTAATTATCACTAGGCTAAGGTTGACTTACCTCGCGGTTTCTTTTCCACTTGATGTAATGTACGGGGCTTTCTGTTTAGATGTTGTAGCAACAGTGTTGAGAAGGTGACTTTTAAAATGTAATCCCCTACAGATTACAGATTACAGACCCCAAAATGTAGTTTGTAACGTAATCCATTAAATTACTTAAAGTGAGTAATGTAATCTGATTACTTTGAATTACTTGATATTGTCATGATTTTTAAAACTACATGAATGTAGCAACCAACTCCTGCAAAGATTTAGATCCTTTAGATCTAAATTACACCTGGTTTAGGCCTGGATTAGCCCTGGTTTTAGTCCTGGTGTTAGTTCTGGTTCAGAGGCGCACATGAGGAAGATTTACTTGATGAAGTGTTTCAGCCCTAGTAAATATGCAAACTGTAATCAGACTGTAATTCTGCATATGAGAAAACATTTTTGTTTACATTTGGCTTTTCCACATGTGCGCAGTGGCTGGTAGGCAGAAAGTCAGTGGAGCCACTCGTTTGTATTGACAGTTTCGTTGCGTATGTCTGTCATGAGATACCTCGTCTTATTTTGAAGTAGGTTTTGCATTTAATTGTTTGACTTGACTTGACATGACTTTATCATCTTACTTTAAGTCAGTGAATGTTGAGGATCAAAAATGTTACTTTGAAAAGTTAAAACTCGTTGATAAAGGCATCGATCTCCCCGACCTGTTTTCTCTGGAAGATGACTGGCTGACAGTTGCACAACAGCTCGTTGTCATGTTGACTGCCTACCAATATACCCCGGATGTCTCTTGTGCTCGGGACTCAGGGAAAACTGAACTCCACCTCCAGAAAGTGCAATGAAACAGACAAGCAAATCAGGAAACACAAACTCGGGCTAGTTCAGACCGAGTCGGATGGATTTCTGAAGCTGTAATAATCAAACTGCCATAATTGAGTCGCTGAAAGCTAACGTTAAACAGATGCTATTTATTAGTTAACTACGTAAGATAACAAAATAAACATTAAACTTTCTTGGGCATCCATATTTTCTTGATTGTTCCAATGGAACAAGATTACAAAGGCTGTCGGGAGAACTGACTTGGATTTATCGACTCCCGACATTCAACAGAACGCAGCATAACTCTCATGAGAACTTCTTTGCCTGGAATGTTCCACAGTACGGCATTAAACAATTTTCTGTGTTTTTATTACTAACCAATACCTCAAAAAACAGGTGTTCTTACTGTGAGCGGGATCACATCTCCACAGATCTGACCTCTAACTTCACTTGCTTGTAGGAAGATTTTAAGAGTTTAATAATACCAGACTGCACATTATACAAGCAAGAAAAGCAATAACATCTCCATGTTGAGAAGCAGGTCACAGACGCTCAATCAGAAAAGTTCCACAGTGCCTTTAAACAGCCCATATTACGCTACTTTCTGTTTCCCCATCACAAAATACCTAGTGTTATACAGAAAAAACTAAAATGTGGCTGTGGCAAACGAAATCCAGGCACTCCAAAAAAGTAAAAATCGCATGAGGAAAAAGTATATTTATAAAAGGCCTTTATTTAGATGCCAAAGCCAACATGTTTCAGCCATAACTGGTCTTCATCAGGGCTTAGTTGCCTGGAGCCTTAAGGCCGCCGCACACTAAGGGAGAATTTGCCCAGTTTTGGCTGCGATTTCTTCTTCCTGAGTTCAGGGAGACGTGACCCGACTTTTTGTCTCTGTGTGCGATTTTGAAGCCACTGCTCCTCGTGTGTGGAGTCAGTGTCAGATCGTAACCACCAAACATCAGAAACGGTACGGTAACAGACGATAAAACAAAATGTCAGGAGCAGAAGAGAAACAGACAGATACACAACAAACAAATTCAGGATAGAGCGAAAATTAAGACTTTATTACTCATCTAATGTAAAGTGGTACATTTAAAGTGCAGTGTCTCAACTACATTATTCATTGAAATTATCCTCCGCAAATAATGACATCCAGTTCACAAAAGTAAAAAGGCGAAAGTAGTCCCCCGTGTGTTTGTTTATGCCCACAGAGCTCACGGATCGAGGTGAGGCTGCCGATTAGTGATAGCCACTCTACTTCCTGCGTATATTATCGTCAATCTTTTATGCTTTAAAAGTCCTGTATCTGAAGTATTGCACCACATTTCACAAATATTACTAACACAGTTCTGACCCTGATCTTTTGAACACTTAAGAGTCTCAAAGCGAGTGGTTTTACTGTAGACAGGAACCAGCTGATGTGATTTCGTTCACTTTATATCCTGTGGTGCGCAGACATATCCCGCTTCAGTCTTTGCGATCGGAGAGTTTTAGTCCCATTAGATTCTCCTCGTGTCTGTGGTGTCGCACGTTTAAAAATCGTTTAAGACTGAAAAATCCTGTAGTGTGTGGCGGCCTTTAACTGCAGACAAACTTAAAGAAAAAAATTATATAGCAAGTGCTTAAGGAGCCTATATTACGTCAAATTCCTATTATAATGTTGTTACTTCATCAAAAACGTACCTGAAGTTGTGTTTTGTTTCATTCACACATTTACCGCACAAATCCTGCGTATTTAGGCTGAGCTCTTCTCTCAAACTGAAACCACTCTGTTCCACCTTGTGATGTCATGTGGTAAAACAGGAAGTGCTTCACTGTATTTTTAAACTCCACACAACTTCACTAGAATCATTTAGATAATTTCAGCCCTGGAATTGCCGATTTCTACTGAACTAAAGGTAAAATGTAGCCGTTAACTTGAAAAATAACCTGGATTAATAATAAAAAAGTCACTCAAACATGTGTGAATGAAACAAAACACAACTTCAGGTACGTTTCTGATGAAGTAACAACATTATAACAGGAATATGACGTAACATAGGCTCCTTAAACACTTCCTATATCATTTTTTTCTTTAAGTTTGTCTGCTCCACACAGGTAGAAGAGGCACAGCGGTGGTGTAATCCTGGCCCGTCGCTGGAGGAGAGACACGGGGCCATCCTCTGCCCACACGCGCAGGTTTGATGAGGCACCAACAGGAGAGGTGCATGCTGGGATATGGGGGTGTCGGAGGGGGGAGGGGCAAAGGGAAAGGGGGGGGGGGGGGGTCATTGAGTGGGTGGTGCTTTTGAAAAACACACGCAGAGAAACAGTCAACGATGGGAACCCTCTTCTGATTCACGGGTGGGCGGCCTCGGCACCGGCTTTGAGAGCATGAGATGATGAGTGGCTAAATGCTGACGGATAACGCAGTATTCGGAATCGCTATTGTAAAAAGCGACGCATACACGAGGACCACATTTCCAAAAATTGTGAAAAGAGCGCGTAACATTGTGCATTCTCGTGTCATAATCTTAGGGACGTTATTTTAGACCTGATGTAGTCCTGGTTTAGTTTTAGTTTAGTCCTGGTTTAATCCTGATGTAATCCTGGTTTAGTCCTGGTTTAGACCTGATGTAGTCCTGGTTTAGTCTTAGTTTAGTCCTGATTTAGACCTGATGTTTTGGTTTAATCTTAGTTTAGTCCTGGTTTAGTTCTGGTATAGACTTGATGTAGTCCTGGTTTAGTCTTAGTTTAGTCCTGGTTTAGTCTTAGTTTAGTCCTGGTTCAATCTTAGTTTAGTCCTGGTTTCGATCTGTTGTAGTCCTGGTTTAGTCTCAGTTTAGTCCTGGTTTAGACCTGACGTAGTCCTGGTTTAATCTTATTTTAGTCCTGGTTTAGTCTTAGTTTAGTCCTGGTTGAGACCTGATGTAGTCCTGGTTTAATCTTAGTTTAGTCCTGGTTTAGACCTGATGTAGTCCTGGTTTAATCTTAGTTTAGTCCTGGTTTAGTCTTAGTTTAGTCCTGGTTTAGACCTGATGTAGTCCTGGTTTAATCTTAGTTTAGTCCTGGTTTAGACCTGATGTAGTCCTGGTTTAATCCTGGTTTAGTCCTGATTTAATCTTAGTTTAGTCCTGCTTTAGACCTGATGTAATCCTGATTTAATATTCGTTTAGTCCTGGTTTAGACCTGATGTAGTCCTGGTTTAATCTTAGTTTGGTCCTGGTTTAGACCTGTTTTAGATCAAATTGGTCAAAAATAGGGACACAAAGGACATTTCTTGTATAAAACTGGGACAAATCAGTGGTTTTGGATAAATCTGCTGGGACAGGGGGACATGGGGCCCAAAACTGGGACTGCCCTGGGTAAACAGGAACGTCTGGTCACCCTATACACATAATATGATTATACAGTTGACAAAAGTGTATGGAAAATCAGATACTAATCGATTCTAAAACTAGTATCAAATCTAGATACTCGTTTGAGCAGGTATCGATACTAAAACAGTCATATTCAGAGGACAGAAATGAACCTTTCCAGGGGGACATGGGGCCCAAAACTGGGACTGCCCTGGGTAAACAGGAACGTCTGGTCACCCTATACACATAATATGATTATACAGTTGACAAAAGTGTATGAAAAATCAGATACTAATCGATTCTAAAACTAGTATCAAATCTAGATACTCGTTTGAGCAGGTATCGATACTAAAACAGTCATATTCAGAGGACAGAAATGAACCTTTCCTGAGTAGAAAAGGGTGACCAGAATTTCATTTCAAAATAAAAAACTAGGACATCCCCTTTTTTTGGTGGCTGGTAATAATAAAACTGTGAAAAGAGTGCGTAATTAAGGGAAATTGTTATGCAGAGACCATTCATCTCTAACATGAAAGTCAATATAGTCACATTTTTAAGTAGCTTTTCTGTAATTTACCTAAAAAATGACGTCTCTTTACTGTTGGCAGGGATCAAATTGGTCAAAAATAGGGACACCTGGGACGTTTTTTCTATAAAACTGGGACAAATCAGTGGTTTGGATAAATCTGCTGGGACAGGGGACACAGGGCTCAAAACTGGGACTGTCCTGGGTAAATAGGGACGTCTTGATACCCTACTTTAGAATGATCTTGAGCTGTATCAGAACAAGTATAAAAGCACATAGACGAGTATACGCCCATGGAGCACTGAGGGGTTACACTGATATAAGACCACGTGGGAATATACAAAAAAGTGCTACGATTTAATGTTGAATATAAATATAAAATGTAAAATAGCACTGACTTGGAAAGCACTTTAGAAAGTGGAGGCTGTTTTTAAAGACTATACGTGACATGATTTTTAAAAACTATTTATTCATTTTTTATTTGTGCTGCTGTTGACCTGGACCCGAGTGCAGTGTTTCGTTTCTGTGTATTTTTTATACTGAAATGACAAATAAATTCTGATTCTGATTCTGAAAATCACATTCTATTGTCTGAAGAAATAGTGTTTTCCATTATCATTGTGGTAACAGAATCAAACTGAGTATAAAGTCTGTTCTTTAGTGTCAAAATCAAGTTTGAGATTTTAGTATCGTGACAACACTGATGCAGAGCTCAATGCTACACTTTGATCATAATAAGGCCCAAAAAATCTATAGAAATGACTATGACTGCAGTGAGTGTTATGCAAAAGTTGTTGTCCTTTGCAAAAAAAATTTAATATTTCATGATCTTGTATCCCTGAGTTTCAGAATGATGACAAATTATGACCGTTACCATAGCGATTAACAATTTAAAACCACATATTTTATCTTGTGAATGGGAAAAAGTCCTCAAAATGTTGCTTATAACAGGAAAGATGTGTTTTAAAGCTGAGCCTGTACTTTAGACCTCTACAAACATTGTTATCAGTTTGGTATGGTCCATGCTTCAATTTCAGTTGTTATTGCTTTGTCTGGAATGTTCCATAGTGCGGCATTAAGCTCATCTTTACGACGAGCAAATAACAGGTCAGATCTGCGGAGAGGCCATCACACTCCCAGTAAGAATGTAAACTTTTTGTAATTTTTATTTCAGCAACAAAAACGCCCTTACTTAAACAAATGCTAGAATAGACTTAATGCCATAGCAAGGAACATTCTAAGCAAAGCAATAGCATCTCCATGGAGACAAGCAGAAGTAAAGTTACATAATGCATCTTTAAATATACTACTACAGCCATATACTTTTATTTTTCCTTAACTCTTCTATTTTTCGTTATTTCTTAGTGTATTTGTCTTATTGTAGTTTTTTGACTCATCACCTTTGCTGTAACTCGGATACCGTCGTCGTGGAGACAGGAAGTGAACAGGAAGTACAAGATGACATAATGTGGTAAATCCGGCGTGTTTTTATTTTTATTTTTTACCTCTGCTCGGACTGTGACACAGCAGGTTTGCATTACTCAGCTCACGCTAATAGGAAAAAGGTGCACAACAGTGACTACAAAAATAATAAATCATCAACGAAAAGAGCTGCTAAATTATACCACAATTAGTCGTCAAGAAATAAGGAAATGAGCAATTTCTGTTTTGTATTAAGTCCCAGGAAGATCGTATTTGTCTGTGGAAGTTCAATGTCCATGGACCTAAAAACATCTGTAAACCAAAATGTTCTACACGGCAAAAAACATAATCTAGTTAAAATTACTTGAATCATGATTTGAGTAAATTTCACTTAATAAGTTAAATGTGGAACAAGTGGAACAAGACTTTTTTGCTTAAAATGTAAAAAAATCTTGCTACACTTAAAATAAGAAAAACAGCAACTTTATGCACTTAAAATAAGAAACAAAATCGAATGTTGCTTGAATAAAAAAAAACACTTAAATCTACTCAAATAAAGTAAAATGCTCTTAATTTAAGTAATTTAATCTTACCTAGATAGTGTTTTTTTATTTTTTATTTATTTTTTTACAGTGTAATACTAAAAAAAAGGTAAGGTTCCACAAGTTCAACACAACTTCCACCTTGTGATGTCATCAGGTGATATAGGAAATGGTCCACTATATCTTTTAAATCTCCATACATGTTCACTAGAATCATTTGGATGATTTCAGCCCTTTTTTCCCAGGGTGGGACATGTCCAGAACACCTCCAAGAGGCATCCAAGCCTTGTCATCTGCTCCTCTCGACGTGGAGGAGTAGCGGCTCCACTCTGTGTCAGAAAGAGGCCCCGGGGAAGACCCAGGACACTCTGGAGGGACTATGTCTCTCGGCTGACCTGGGAACACCTCGGGGCCCTTCCAGAGGACTGGGGGGAAGTGTCTGGGAGTCCCTGCTTAGACTGATGCCCCCACGACCCAGCCCCGGATAAGCAGAAGAAAATGGATGGACAGATGGATGTTTTCAGCCCTGGAATTGCAAATCTCAACTGAACTAAAGACAAAAGATCACTGTTAACTTGAAAATTACCACTAAATGACATCACAAGGTGGAACAGAGCATTTTGAGCTTTGGAGATGTAGACATATACTAAGAATAAAGGGTGTGAAGGAAACAAAACACAACTTTGGGTATATTTTTGATGAGGTAACAGCATTTTAACATGGCTTAAAGCTCACAAGAGTCAATTTTGTGTAACATGGGACTGCTCAGCACTAGCAATTATTTTTACCCTTTCATTTCCTTTATTTTATTATTATTTTATAATTATTTTATATGATTTATTGGTTGCACGTTAGCAAATTGGATGCCGTACTGTGGGACATTCAAGGTAAAGGACTAACACCTCAATGGAGACAAGCAGGTGGCAGAAATGTTACCTGTTGCATCTTTATTTAAAGTGTAAATCGTGTTAGATTTTCTCGCTCTGTCGTCGCTGAGATCGATGTGATTATTCTTCGCGCCTTCTTAACTCGTTCTGATGATAAATTCTCAGTATTTTCTGCACTTGCTCTCAGGTAACTCACAGTGTCCTTTCAGGTCAAACACATAAACCACGACTCCATCCGCCGTGTGAAGATTTACAGCTCCTACGGGTCATTTAGCCACACAAATGAGCTCAAATCATGATCTTTGACTCTTGTCTGCTTCAGGGAGGGATCCACATGGGCAAACTGGATATACCAATATTCAGTATATCTACGCTAAGGTCCATGAAATGTAAAGCTACAGCTAAAGGTGCACTATGTAACTTTTCAGGTGGAGGATCAGTCACCTGCTTGTCACATGTTATTACTTTACAATTTTCACAATACGATATAAAGTTACTATATTTCATTTACCCAAATACAAGGATTTTATTGCCCAAAAACTCAAGATCAACTAATCTGGGTTTTTCCAATGGCCAACGCACAAATGAATCATAATCATAATCATGATACATTTTATTTATTAGGCACCTTTCTGGACACTTAAGTTCACCTTACAACAACATAAACTAATTAAGTATGATTAAAACATACAGTTAAAAAAAATAAATAAATGAAAAACGAAACTGAGAAAATTGTGAGAAACCAATGGTCGATAAGCCAAAAAGAGTCGATGGTCTGACTCTTTTTGAGGTGATATTTTTTGGGCAGATTTTGATCATTTACCCCAAATTATGCAATTTAAATTTACTACAAATTCACATCAAGCCCTTTTTTAACCTCAAACCTTTAAGTGCAGTGATCTCTTCGCACTAAAGACATTTTCTGCATATTCTTTAAGCAGCAGGTCGGCCAAAACTAAATACAGCGCTGGGGATTTAAGGCCGACAGTGAAATGCTTAAAAAAGCTAATTTCAATTTACTTCAAATTCACGTCTCTCTCTCTCTCTCTCTTTTTTTTTTTACCTTTACCTTTAAGAGAGCTGTCTAGTCATGTTTATGCAGTGATTTCTTTGCATTAAGCGTTTAGAGGTTTCCTGCATATTCTTTAGGCGGCAGGTCGGCGGCAGGTCTGCCAAAACTAAATACTGTGGATTTAAGGCCGACAGTGAAACGCTTAAAAGAGCTAATATCAGCCAATATATGACTGTATCTCTACTAGAACACTTGGTTGGTTTGGTAGAAGCAACTACAAAGTTTTTTACTATTCAGTGAAACATTTGGAGACAAGAACGTTTCAAATCCTTCACGTAAAAACTAAAACCTAGAAACATAATGTCCATTTATGTAAAAACCTGTTTACATAATAGAACTGGGGGTTTCTTTAATACAGGAAGTACTCCACTGTGTTTTTAAACTCCACACACCTTCACTAGAATCATTCGGAGGATTTCAGCCCTGGAATTGCGCAACTCTACTGAACCAAAGGTAAACGGTAGATGTTAACTTGAAGACTACCACTACATGACATCACAAGGTGGAACAGAGCATTTTGAGCCTTGAAAATGTAGACAGACTAATAATAAAGAGTGACTCAAACATGTGTGAATGAAACAAAACAAAATGGGATATTTTTGATGAGGTAACTTAAAGCTCACAAGAATCAATTTTGTGTAATATGGGACCTTTAACACAGTATTTACTTTACTCTTTACCCTTTTATTTCCTTGTTTATTGGTTTTATGTTAGTGAATTGAAAGCCGTACTGTGGGACAGTCAAGATAAAGCAATAACATCTCCATGGAGACAAGCAGGTGGCAGAAAAGTTACCTACTGACACTGCAAAAAAGCTTAAGATATAAACACTTAAATCTATAGAAAATGACTTAAAAGTAGTGAAATTATCCTGTATAATCCTGTTGCATGGACAGATCATTTTACTTGACAAGTTCTCTTAAAATAAACCGCTAGACTAAAATGAAGTAATCTCAGAACTAGTAAGTAGATACTAAATCTGAAAACAAGACGAATAACTTGATATAAGCTTGAAAATCAGATCAGAGAAATTTGTAGTGTAAAAACCTAAAACCTAAAATCACAGTGTCCAATTAAGTTCACTTTTGTAAAAACCTGTTTGCATAATAGAGCCGGGGATTTCTTTTTAACTAAATCAACATCCGATTACTGAAAAATTTATGTTTTTTAATTGAAAACATGTACGTCATGTGGTTTGGAGCAAAAAAATACCAGAAAAAATATACTGAATTTATTATAAGAACTATGTGAATCTACAGCTGCGTCTTTAGCTGCATTTCTCTTCTATTTCCTTCTTCTATCACTCACTAATCTGTTCAAAAAAGCAAATCTGATGTGGTGAGTTCAAACTAATTACACCTGGACACACACAGAGACCGATATCGATCCATGAAAACATCCCCCGATATCGATATTGGTGCCGATACATTGTGCATCGCTATAACACTTGCAGTGGGAAGATACAATATGGGGGTGAGTATGTCCCTGGGGAAGGAATGTATAATGTGTTAAGGCATGTTCCCGCCTGACATTTCCCATAATGCACAGCGGTGGTGACACAAGGCCTAATCGACAAATTCATCTTCATAATCACGCCCCATTCTTCCATATAATCGCTGTATTCATCTTGGTAACGACCCCGTGAACAAAGCCATAGGTGTGTAGGTATGGAGCATGTGGCGCTAACACAGACACAAAACACTGGTCTAACGGGACGATGGGGACAATATACAAGCAGCTTATACACACGTTAGGTTCATTTTGACCCGAAATTCATATTTTGTTGTAGTCGTTTGATTAAAATTATGCTTTGCTCAAAATTTAGTCCAATAATTGTTTTTAGTTTAAGTCTAAAATGAATTCAGATAAATCCATACTAGTTTTACCAGTCTAGCATAGTTAAACTGACTTGAATTAAGCAGATTCATCTTAAAAGATCAATTTTAAGATTTTTTTTTTTACTTAATAAGATGATATTTTTTTACTTGTTTCAAGATATTCCATCTGGATTTATCTTATCTAAGATATTACAACTTATTCTAAGCACTTTTTTATATTAAATCAAACCAGGTTAAGCCTCTTTAACTTCCTTTTCAAACCAGTAAGGTGAAAAATCTTGCCATAAATACTTGAAACTAGTGTCTTCTGCTTAGAAAAAGATTCATATTTCGTCTTGTTTTAAAAAAAACTTGGTAAGTGAAAATTTCTTACTGCACTGGCAGATAATTTCACTTAAAATAGGGCATTTTTACCTCAAAATTAGTATTTTTTTCTTATTTTTGATAGGCCTTTTTTGTAGTGTAGTCAAAAAAAATCTATATACACACTTTAAACCCCAACAGACTTTGAAAGTCATTAAATAGATTAAATGACGTTGTTTATGCTTTAGTATGTTTAGAAATAGTCCTGCTAAATTAATTATGTCAAGTTGCTGTAACATGTTCTTCTTTTTGAGTAATTTTAACAAATATTTTTTGATTAAATAGAACTTTTATTGGTATAATTGAGCATAACTAAAACATAGATGAGCTACATCTTAGTAGAATTAAGTCATTTAAAAAATCCTGTTATTTCTATGGTTTCAAATAAGGATGATTTAAAAATAAACTTAATTTATATAGGTGTGTGCTAAAATAAAATAAAATTTCAAAATGACTGAGTTGCCGTAACAGAAAACGATGAATCATAAAACTGCAAATATCTGAGCTGAGGTAAATGAGCACTTTTAATTCAGCTGTTTTCAAAAGGTACAAGTAGCAAAGCCGTCCAACCTTTTAAGTTGTTTAAGAAGTTTAAGAAGATCGCGACTTTTAAGTTCATCAACTTAAAATAACTGAGACAATCGATTGCCTCATTTTTTTTGTTTTCTGGTAACGTATTCGGGTTTACAGTGCAGTCCTGTGCAAAAGTTATAGGCAGGTGCGGGGAAAAAATGCTGTAAACTAGGAATTCCTTCAAAAATGGAAGTGTTAATCATTTATTTTCATCAATCAACAAAATGCAGTGAATGAACAAAAGAGAAATCTAAAGCAGGTCAATCTTTGGTGTGAGCTTTGCCTTCAGAAAAGCATCAGTTCTTCTAGGTTTACTTGCAGACAGTTTGTGAAGGAACTGGGCTGGTCGGTTGTTCCAAACATGTTGAAGAACTAAGCTCAGATCTTGTGTGGATGGAGCTTCCTCACATCCTTCTGTCTCTTCATGGAATCAGACACACTCCATGATGTTGAGGTCAGGGCTCTGTGGGGTCAGACCATCACCAACACAACTTCTTCTTTACGCTCAAGAGAGTTCTGAATGACTTTGGCTTTTTCTTTTGTTCGCTCACTTTGCATTTTATAAACTGATAAAAACAATCATTATTTATATTTTTGAAAACATTCTTTGTTTACAGCATTGTTCACACCTGCCTAAAACTTTTGCACAGTTCTGTATATTTTTTTTATTTTAACTGTGATACATTGTCTTGTTTTGCTTCGTGGGACATGTACAGATGTGTTCTTTGGACATTGAGCTTGTTTATGTCTGGTTTGGGGCTCTGGGATTGAAAAGTGGAACGTGGATGTTTTATTTAAAGACAATATCTAAGATTGGTCATAGTTTTAATCACCAAAAATATAACATGACACAAATATTAGTAGTACGAATAAACTCTAAAAGTGGCTCTTAGGGTCAAACTGAGACCACTGTGTTGACTGTGTCTAAATATAAACCGTTTTTTTATGCTCCGCAAACCAGGTGTTGTTCTTTGCATCACCTTGCAAAGCTTTGGCCTCTGAAAGTTGTGAAACGCGCTTGTTATCTCATCGCAAATAATAATGAAGATGCTGTGAAAGCGTTAGGAAAGTTAGGAATAAATCAAGGTGCATTATGTAACTTTTCTGGTGGAGGGTCTGTCAAATGCTTTTCTCAGGGAGATGTTACTGCTTTGTCTGGAATGTTTCACAGGATAAAACCTTTCTATCTTCACGGAGACCAAACCAGACCAAGTTACAGGTCAGATCTGTGGAGCGACCCCGCTCACATTCAGAATGCCTGTTTTTAAGAATTTTTTGAGCTACTGTATAAAACCACCTGTAATTGAATACATGTAAAGTAGAGGTGCTGAATGCAGTAAAAATAAGTTAAATCGCCTTTAATATTCCATGTTTTGAGTCTGACTACTTCCTCTTTGGTGTTTCCTTATTAGACCTCGACCTATGACAGCCCGAGAACTGTCCATCTGTTTTTCCGCTGTAACCGAATGCATAAATAAACAAAGCATTTCCTAAACGCTCCTTTCCGCAGGTGAAACATGAATGACAATAGCTGACCCCAGAGCTGCTCCGGCGTCCCTCTCTCTCCTTTCATGTCAGAATAAGATGTGGCCTGTGCCCTCTCCAGTGCAGGGGAGGCTTGAGTTAGCTCCAGGAGAGAGGGGACGCTGGACAGACGGCTCCTCCGCAGACGTGAGACCGAACTGGGTCAAGGTGAGGGGCCCGCTGCAGCTCACCATCTGGAGCTCGACACTCCAACACTCCAACACAAGCTGCTTCACTTCCGCTTAAAGAAAAGACACGAACGCAGAGTGTGTAGGAATGTGTGACAGGTAAAGATAAAAATGGACTTTGAAAAGCTTGGTTGTTTAATATGTGCTAAGAAGAAACAAGGACTAAGACTGTAAGAAATATTATGATTTTTTTTTTTTACCTTTTTTAATTTAAGTTTTAAGTTTTGGTCTGTTTGCCAGCTCCAACTTATCATCACAAAAACGAGACTCAAAAGTCGGGGTGACCGGGTCTTTTTTGTGGTTGGCCCTAAACTTTGGAACGCTCTCCCTCCTCACATTAAAGGGGAACTCTGGCACGTTTGAAGCTAAAGTCCATTGGTGGTCGAATTCTGTCAGAAGCCAAAAAACGGCACAGATCAGTGTTGCCTCGGCGGAGATCTAGCTGTGGCAGTGAGTCTGTCAAGGCAACAAACTAGCGTAGTGATTTGGGCAAAGTCTTAACTTCCTCGTAAAAAGCCAGTTTACTTCACACTGAAGAAGCTTAACACCACTTTCTAACCCATCTTACAACAGTCACGAGTCTAACAAACAAAACAAACGCCTGGTTCACTCATTAGAGTCTGGAAACGTTATAAAACAACTTTATAAGCAGCCTTAGCCTTACAATTTGTTGATTTCCCACTGCGTATGTGAAAGCCCAAAAGACTCGAGCGCCGATGTTGTTTCTAATCCCACTGAATTATATTTAAAAAAAAAAAAAAAAAACATTCCTGAACCATTTTCGTTCAGCAACTTTCAGTTTCTCTTCTTCACCGTCAATAGTCGATCTTCACTTGTCGCTTCTGGCGGTTCGAGCCTCTCGCCGCCGCTGGAGTCGACTCTTTTGGGCTTTCGCATGCGCAGTGCGAAATCAACAAAGGTAAGTGTAAGACTGCTTATAAAGTTGTTTTATAACGTTTCCAGACACTAATGAGCGAACCAGAGCGTTTTGTTTGTTAGAAAACATCTTTTGCTTATTGAACAGTACATGTATGACCTGGAGTCCAAATGATTTTAATAATCAGACGTAGGTACAGAGCTGAGTAGGTGGGTAGGTGAAAAAAAAAAAAAAAGAGCACTCAAGCCTTCAGTACAGAACAATACAGGATTACTCATACATGGAAGAATTAATCGAAATACAACTATGAGTAAGATAATGATGCGGGAGCACTGTCGAAACAAGGTTATAAGCTCATAAAAGTTCACATTACATAAAAAGCCCCTTTAAATGAATCACTAAAGAGGATTGGTGATATGACAAAAAAAAAACTTAACCTGTTGGAGTATCTGCTTACTACTTCATACTACTTACTTTATACTACTTTAAGGGTCTACATTTTGACTTTTAATACAGTGCCTTTAAGAGCTTGTGTGTTTATCTTAAAGGGATAGTTTGGGTTTTTTGACAGTTCTGAAAAGGTTCTGATAGCTCTTTCAGCCATAGACTGCGGCTGCCGCGCTGCTCCACTGAGAGACACAGGAAATCTTTCCTGCCTGTCGCCATCAAACTGTTGAACGCTGCACTTTAACTCACAAACTACTCAATCCATTCATCCTATTCCTTGCTCACACATGTATATAGTCATAAAGATGTCAATGATGTAAATAATTTCCCAGAGAGAGCTATTTTATCTTTTATCTTATTGTATTTAGCTTATTTTGTAACTTGTTTGATGTACATGCTCTTGGTCGGTTGCATCTGTAACAAAGAAAATTTCCCCTCGGGGATGAATAAAAGTAATTCTGATTCTGATTCTGATTCTGAAATCACTGCTTTAATATCTCAACTATCTTGTATTTATAATTCTTTTTTCTGTCCCTTCATTTTCTAAACACAAAAAGGCCATTTGATATAAAAATGGTTTAATTTATTCTTCCAGAGTCTGATAGCGAGAGAGAGCAATGGTTTAATCCCCCATAACCAGAGCAGGTGAACACGTCTTTATAATAACAGAGGAACAGAGGGACCGAGCCTCTCCTACGCCTCTGTCTCCATCATAATCAGCTCCACAGGGTCCAGCGGTTTGTGCCTCTGCAGCGCAAACAACTCACAGACACACTCATTTCACTGGGAAAATGGAGATCTGAAGAAAATAAGGACTGAAAACTGTACAGCAAGTTTATCAGTGAACATTTTAGATTCTATTTATTGCTGAAAACATCTGGAATATTTAAAGGTCCCATATTACACAAAACTGACTCGTGTGAGCTTTAAGCCATGTTATCTCCTCAAAAACAGCCCTGGAGTTCTGCTTTGTTTCATTCGCACATGTTTAAGCAATCCTTTATTCTTAGGATGTCTACTGTAAAGTCCGTTACACACTACAAGATTTTTCAGTCTTAAATGATCTTTAAATGTGTGACACCACAGACACAAGGAGAAACTTATGAGACTTAAAATCTCTGATCACAAAGACTGCAGCGGGATCTGGCTGTGGACCACAGGATATAAAGTTGTGAGCGCGATCACATCAGCTGTTTCCTGTCTACAGTGAAACTACTCGCTTTGAGACTCTTAAGTGTTCAAAGATCAGAGCTCTGCACTTCTAGTTTAGATACAAGTCAAAACTATGTTATTATTATTTGTGAAATGTGGTGCAATACTTCAGATACAGGATTTTTAAAGCATAAAAGATTGGCCATAAAGTCCACAGGAAGTAGAGTCTCGAGCGCTAATCTGCAGCTTCACCTCGATCCATGCAGTGTGTGGATGTAAACAAACACATATGAAGAAACACTGTCTTTTTACTTTTAAAGAACGTTTCAAACTGGATTAACAGCGTGGTTTTGTGGATGGATGTCTTTATTTGCAGAGGACAAATTCTATGGATAATAACGATGAGTTTAAATTTACCACTTTACGAGAGGTCAGTAATAAAGTCTTTATTTTTCTCTATATGTCGAGTTTCTATGTTGCGTCTCTTTGTCCATTACTCCTCTGCCCCTGACGCTCTGTTTTATCGGCTGTTTCCGTAACATTGTTGATGTTTGGTGGTTACGATCTGACACTGACATGAGGAGCAGCGGCTTCAAAATCGCACACAGAGACAAAAAGTCAGGTCACGCCTCCCTGAACTTGGGAAGAAGAAATCGCAGCCAAAATCGGGCAAATTCTCCTGTAGTGTGTGACGGCCTTAAAGCTCAAAATGCTCTGTTCCACCCTGTGATGTCATGAAGCAGTAGTTTTTAGTGAAGGTGTATGGAGTTTAAAAACACAGCAGAGCACTTCCTGTACTACCACATGACATCACAAAGTGGAACAGAATGTTTTCTGTTTGAGAGAAGAACTCAACTCCAGGTATGTTTTTGATGAGGAAACAACATAAAATTCTGAAAATAAGGAGTAGAAAAATATTGACTATTGAATATTGTTCTATAAAGGTGTAAGTTCAAATTGAATTATAAATAAAATCACATTTAACAGAGCTGCCTTTTATTTTTTTCCAGTTTCTCTGTCCATTCCAATAATATTTTTTATATTTCAATTAAAGATGTTTTTAATGTAGACACCTTCTTGTAAGTGTGAACCGTGCACTGACCAAACCATCTGGGAACACAATGCTATTGATTTCACACAGTCACCCGATCTGCATCAAAATATATCAGCTTTTCATTTGTTTATCAATAACATTTGGCACGTTAGAAGACGCAAACCGGCCGTGCAGCGTTGGCATTTTATTTTAACAAGATCCACCGCCGATCTCTCGCTCACCACATTCAGACAGAGATTCTAATTGTTAATAATGAGCTTGAGTCTTTTTAATGAGGAGTTTTACAGCCACTTTTCTCTAAAAGCATGTGGTGTGGAGCAGAGTTCAGATTTGATTTTTGGTGTTAAATAGCGATAATTACAACTTTACTGTATATATTCTTTAAAGGTGCTATATTACGCAAAATTGACTCTTGTGAGCTTTTAAACCATGTTATAATGTTGTTTCTATGGATGGGCATTCGATTAAATTTTCTTAATCGATCGTCGGGAAAATTAATGATCAATTTTCAATCGTAGCGTGCACTGGGGCGGTTTGCAGCCAAGTGTGAAGCGGCTGGGATGAGAATCAGCTGTTCCAAATCCGAGGCCATGGTTCTCGACCGGAAAAAGGTGGATTGCCCTCTCCGGGTGGGTGGGGAGTCTCTGCCTCAAGTGGAGGAGTTCAAGTATCTCGGGGTCTTGTTCACGAGTGAGGGGAGGATGGAGCGTGAGATTGACAGGCGGATCGGTGCAGCGTCGGCAGTGATGCAGTCGCTGCATCGGACCATTGTGGTGAAGAGGGAGCTGAGCCAAAAGGCGAAGCTCTCGATTTACCGGTCAATCTACGTTCCTACCCTCACCTATGGTCATGAGCTTTGGGTAATGACTGAAAGAACGAGATCGCGGATACAAGCGGCTGAAATAAGTTTCCTTCGCAGAGTGGCCGGGCGCTCCCTTAGAGATAGGGTGAGGAGCTCGGTCACACGGGAGGAGCTCGGAGTAGAGTCGCTGCTCCTCCACGTCGAGAGGAGCCAGTTGAGGTGGCTCGGGCATCTGGTTCGGATGCCTCCTGGACGCCTCCCTCGGGAGGTGTTCCAGGCATGTCCCACCGGTAGGAGGCCCCGGGGAAGACCCAGGACACGCTGGAGGGACTATGTCTCTCGGCTGGCCTGGGAACGCCTCGGGGTCCGTCCGGAGGAGCTGGTGGAAGTGGCTGGGGAGAAGGAAGCTTGGGAGCCCCTGCTTAGACTGCTGCCCCCGCGACCCGGCCCCGGATAAGCGGAAGAAGATGGATGGATGGATGGATGGATGGATTTTCAATTAATCATTAACATTTTATATTAAAATTATCATCACTATTATTACTATTACTAATCTGCATAAATAAACTCAACTTTACAACATATAAACCATCACCACTATAGAGCCACATCAGTGTGAGATTAGAATGTGTTTAATGCAGCTTTGGCACATTTGTTTATGTTTTACAGAAACGAAACTTAAAACCACAAGGCTCTTTGTGTAAGTGAAAAAAGCTGCTCTTTCCTTGTGCACTGATGTCGTCAGCTTCTGTTAGACTGAAGGACACGACTCAGTGGAATATGAGTGTCTTTCTGTGACAGAGGATGTGATGAGGCTGGTGAGTCTGCTATGTGCGTATGTCGAGTTGGAGATGCTGCGTAAACATGCAAAACCGGGATACTAAAAAAACAAAAAAGATCATACCCGGGATACTGATGTGCAGGTAAATGCAGACGTGGGACTGTGGGGCTGCAACGCCAGTGTTTGTGCTGTGAGACGCAGACTCGACTCCTTATGCCACGTTACCACAGCAACCTACATTCAGTTTCTCGATTAAAATGAACGTGAACGACGAAATTCTTAATGATGAATTATCGATTAGTTGACTAATCATGCTCATCCCTAGTTGTTTCCTCATGAAAACCTACGTAAAACCTGGAGTTGTGTTTTGTTTCATTCACACATGTTCGAGTAACCCTTTATTATTAGTCTGTCTACATCTTTGTGACGTCATGAATTAGTAGTTTTCAAGTTAACTGCTACTTTTTTACCTTTTGTTCAGTAGAGATGGTCAATTCTAGGGCTGAAATGATCCAAATGATTCGAGTGAAGGTGAATGGATTTTAAAAACTCACAGGCACTTCCTGTATTACCACGTGACATCACAAGGTGGTACAGAGTGGAACAGAACTCAACCTAAATTTGCAGCATTTGTGCATTAAACATGTGAGAATGAAACAAAACACAACTCCAGGTATGTTTGTGATGAGGAAACAGCATTACAACATCAGAAAATAGCGCAATATGTGTCCTTTAAATTCAAAAATAAGTAACATAGACTTGGATATGGACTGGCGAACACTCCACCAACGCACATACACGCAGAACACCCCCAGCGTGAGCAGTAGAGGATAGTGATGTCATCTGAAACCCGGCCATTCCTCTGTCTGTGGAGAGAATATATAGCTTTGCATGCACCAGCTCTCAAGTGGTATTATAGAAACCCTAAATGCTTTGACCCACAGAGGTTGGCCTTTCCTATGATTTACAGCGTGCGATGGCAGGACTCCGGGACTGTTATCAGCTCCAGATCTGCAACGCAAGCACACAGCGGGACAGTGGGGGGCGCCGTAAATCCCCCTTTAAAACAGCAAAGCATTGATCTTACAAACGCGCCGCGCTCTTTAAAATAATCATGTTTTAACGAAGACTGTAAATACTCAAAGATCCTATAGTACGCAAAACTGACTCTTGTGAGTTTTAAATCATGTTAATGTTGTTATCTTACTAAAAACATACCTAGAGTTTTGTTTCATTCACACGTTAAAGTAATCCTGGATTATTAGTCTGTCTACAGCCCCAAAGCTCAAAATGCTCTGTTCCACTTTGTGATGTCATGTCCTATATTACACAAATGTGACTCTTGTGAGCTTTAAGTCCTGTTATATTGTTGTTACTTCACCAAAAACATACCTGGAGTTGTGTTTTTATTCATTCACACATTTGAAAAAGCCTGTTAGTCTGTTTACATATCCAAAGGTCTAAATGCTCTGTTCCACCTTGTGATGTCATGAAGCAGTAGTTTTTTCATGAAATTAACAGCTCTTTTTACCTTTAGTTCAGGAGAGATCGGCAATTCCAGGGCTGGAATTATCCAAATGATTCTAATGAAGGTGTATGGAGTTTAAAAATGCAGCAGAGCACTTCCTGTATTACCACATGACATCACAATGTGGAACAGAGTGTAATGTAGGGTGAGTTCTTCTCTTAGGCCATGTACACACGTAGCCGGGTATTTTTAAAACCGAACATTTCCCCCCCTCCGTTTATAAAAATAGTTTTATCCACACCACCTCGTCTTCGAAAAAAATACCTTCCACACATAACCGAACATCTGCGTTTTCAACCACATTCATACACATTCCAAACCTGTAGATGGCGTTATTTCCATCACTTAACTGTCACTTCCGCCTAAACTTAAACAACAGAAAACAGGGCGCCGAGCTCCTTTGTCTGGACAGACTCGGAGTCAAAAAAAGTTTAGGAGCAATTCTGCTCTCAACACACACACAGCTCTCAAGAAACGACTCCGATCCATAGTCTGCTCTGGCTTTGGCTTTGGCTATTGCAGTCGCCTAAACAAATGTCGCACGTTTGACGTCAGGGCAGATTCATATTTTTTGGCGCAGACAGTGACGTTTTAAAACGCAAAACCCCAGTTATCTCTGTCCACACAAACACGCATAAACGGAGTTTTCAAAAATCTTCACTTTGGCCGGAGTTTTCCCTGAATACTCGTTTTTGATGCGTGTTCGTGTGGATGACAGGTCAAAACGAAGCAAAACATCTTCGGTTTATCAGATACCCGGCTACGTGTGGACAAGGCCTTAGACAGAAAACATCTAGTTCCACCTTGTGATACAGGTGCTCCACTGTGTTTTTAAACTCCACACACCTTCGCTAGAATCATTTGGATGATTTGGGGCCTGGAATTTCCAATCTCTCCTCAATTAAAGGTAAAAAGGAGTTGTTAACTTGAAAACTACCGCTTCATGACATCACAAGGTGGAACAGAGCATTTTGAGTTTGGGAGATGTAGACAGACTAATAATGTAGGATTCCTTAAACATGTGTCAATGAAAGAAAAAACAACTCCAGGTCTGTTTTTGGTGAAGTAACATAATTATAACACACTGCAAAAACAACATCTAGTCAAGTTAAGATCACTTGAATTAAGAAAGTTGAGTAAATTTCACTTGACAAGTAAAATGATCTGCCAGTAGAATAAGACTTTTTGTAAAACTATGAAAATACATCTTATTAGACTTAAAATAAGAAACAAAATCAAATGTTACTTGATTTAAGAAAAAAAACAACACTTATTCCAGTGGCAGATAATTTCACTTGTCAAGTCGAATCTACTCAAATAAAGCCAAATGTTCTTAATTTAAGTCATTTTTACTTACCTAAGATATTGTTTTTTCCAGTGCAGGATTTAAAGCTCACAAGAGTCACATTGTGTAATATAAGACCTTTAAATCTAACCCCGACAGCGCCAGTACATTCTCTCCAGTCTACTCCAGTGTCGTTCATTAGAGTTTGTTGAGGTACAAAGTGATGACTGTACTGGATCCACAAACAATGAGACTGAGCAGAGACAAAGAGAGATCAGATTCAGACAGAGCCGGAGCTTTCACCTGACACCAAATACAACCAGAAAACACACACCAAAGGGCCAGGCCAGAGAGTAACAGGGATTTAATGGGATAAAATCAGCATGAAACTTAACCAAGACTGAAACAAGACTTAACAAGGACTAAAGCAGGATTTAACCAGGACTAAAGCAGGATTTAACCAGGACTAAACCAGGATTTAACCAGGATTAAACCAGGACGTAACCAGTATTTAAGATGCATAGTTTTGGAGAAACATCATATTGCAATGTGTGAATCAAAACTCATTTGAACAAGTCTTGATACTAAAAAAATCACATTCACGGGACAGAAATTAACCTTTCGTGAAGCTTTAGAAAGATCTTGAGCTGTATCAGAAGAAGTATAAGAGCACATAGACTAGTATATGCCTATTCTGGAAAAAAAAAAAAAGGTAAGTTAAAATGACTTCAATCAAGAACATTTTACTTCATTTGAGTAGATTCAACTTGACAAGTGAAATGATCTGCCAGTGGAATAAGTGTTTTTTTTTCTTAATTCAAGCAACATTTGATTTTATTTCTTATTTTAAGTATAAAAGTTGTTGTTTTTTCTTATTTTTAAGTATAGCAAGATGTATTTTCATATTTCAAGTACAAAAATTGTATTGCACTGGTAGATAATTGTACTTGTCAAGTGAAATTTTCTCAAATCCTGGTAAAACTTTCTTAATCCAAGTCAATTTAGCTTGACTAGATATTGTTTTTTGGCATGTATGGACCAGTCTGGAACCTTCCTGGACACTGAGGGATTACACAGATATAAGACCACATGGGAATAAAAAAGAAAGTACTACGATTTAAAGTTGAAATAACATTGTACTTTCTAAAGAAAGAGTGTTTTTACTATGATTGTGGTGTCGTCAATCACGTTTGAAATGTTAGTATCGTGACAACACCACTAGTATTTTGTCATTAGTCGTATATAGACTGAAGCGGTCTTTGTGAAACATTGCTTGCGTGTGGAGTTTGAGTCTGGGCTGTCAGTCAGAGCTGAGCGCAGACACAGAGGAGCAGAAAGCAGCCGTCAGTCTGGGGCCACCAGGGACCCAGCTGCTCTTTCGGCACAAAGCGTATTTTAACTCTGCAATTCATTCACTAATTATGACATTTATATGAAAACTCCCTCTCTGCCTCTTCACAGCACCAGAATGGGACAAGCACCAGTGACGCAAAACCAAAAGCACCATTTAAATTCAATGGGGAAGTTGTGTCCCACTGTCCCAAAGGCAGGCTGTGCTCATGGAGAATGAGGTACGATAATGATGGATGTTATAGATAAGACAAGATAATAGTCCATTGAGTTTCATTTGGTTTTCCTATAATTTATGTTTTTAGGTTCTTTTTCCCACCAAGAGTTTGTTTTCATACCTGACAGTTTCGACTGCTCCCTGCGGTCCTCCTCAAAATGGTCACGCGATGTTGCTGTGACGTGTCCAGTCTGCTGATTCATACAGGGACTATAAACCGGGACGAGGGGGCTTTTATATTCACACACACCTGGGATACTGTCCTGAGGAAGTCGGACTGCAGATGGCGCTGTCGTCCTGCCTCCACTGGTGGGAAGGCAGCTCCAAAATTTTAACCCCCAAAGACCTAAGGGCAATTTCAGTACATTTCTCCTCGCCGGGATTTTTTTCTTAATTTTGCTTTTAAAACTGTCCCTTTTACCCTATAATGAAGTGTTCTACATCCTTTTGTTCAGTACAGCCTGTTATTTCACAATCTGCTGCTGTAGTTGTGTCATGTGGCCGTAATAAAAGCTATAGGACCAGAAATAGAGATGAAAAAAAAAAAACAGAAAATAAAATTCCCACTCTTTTATACAAAACACACTGCAAACATATATAAACAACTTTTTGGACATAAAAATGCTTCATTTAGAGCCTTAGCTACAAAAATGCAAAATATCGAGTCTGTAAGTAAAGTATAAATATCCTTAATGCCCAGAGCCACATCACTTCTGCATTTCCCTGGCGTTTATTACCTTTGGATTTGTTAATTTTGAGTGAAATAAACCTTTCAAATAAAAATAGCAAGGGATGTGCAATTACGTCCCCCAAGATGCGTAATTTGTCATTTATTTGAGAAAAAACTCCACTTAGAGCGGCTTTTTCAATTGTTATAAACATACACGCCCGAGAGGATTCAACCATCTTGACTCACTTCACTCTTTGGCAAAGTTTTGGTCGATCAAAATGGACGGAGCGCATGAGTTTGGCAGAAAACAAAGTTCCTATTGGACACTCATTTTGCGCACGTCATCACACAGCGTGAGTGTGACGTAGGATAAAGCCGCAGATATTTACGGAAACCGCTATGTCTGCACTTTCGGAGGGAAAAAAGTAAGTTTCTATCTTTTACGGTTAGAAAGTTATGCGCGGTTATATAAAACATATTCCTCGGAATCGTATGCGATACCGTAGGTCATCAGCAACCGGACATGTCACAGCAACATCTCGTGACCACTCTGAGGAAGACAGGAGTGAGCCACTGAAACTGTCAAGTATGAAAATAAAATCGTTGTCTAAAAAAAGCCCCTAATAACATAAGACAAGATCATATTTAATATGTTGTTTTGATGATGTAGACTTAGACTTAGACAAACTTCATTGATCCACAAGGGAAATTACTTGGACACAGCAGCTCACATATCACAATATATTATAAAAACAAAGAGTAAAAAATATAAATGGTAATAATAAATTCTAAATAAGTAGCAAAAAAGATAGCAAAAAATAGAAAAAAAGAGGTCATAAGCACAAATGATATGATGACTGACAGGACATAAGGTTATTTGTTACATAAGGGTGTAGGGAGTATTATATGCAAAATTATCCAAATTCTCCACTTTATTTATATAGCACATTTTACAAACAGAGCAGTGTGTGTGCTGCACAGATAAAACAAAAAAAAATCTAAAATTTAGTCATACCAGTCCTAAAACAATAAAACCAGTAAAATCAAATTAAAGCAACGCCATAAAAATCACAAAGTAGAATTTAAATCAGTAAAATAAAATAAATAAAAGACACAGAGGACCACACAAACTCACGCAGTTTTAAAAGCTAGAGAGTAAAGCGCAAAATTAGAATAGCATGTTCATCATGACAAGTATGAAAACTGTCAAAAGTATGAGAAACTTGAAGTGAAACCTTTCAAACACGTAAAGAATGATGTTTCTGCATGTTTGTGTGTAATTTAACGTTATGTTTTTGTGCAATATTTGAATGAAACCATGGCTGCAATGATTAAGCAACTCCTGGTGATTAATGGACTAGAAAAACTAATCATAAGTCGCATTTGGATCATTATAATTGTATGTGGACAGACTTTACAACACACATTTTTATTACAAAGAGATCAAAATGTCAAAAAATACAAACAATTTCTGGAAATGACACGCTTTATTCATAAATATTCTCTGTTTAGAAGCATTCTGTTGCCGTACCTTCATTCAACGATCAATGATAATGTAAGTCACTGCCTTTAGCCGTTGCACGACCCCTTGTTTTTGGCATATAATACAAAGGCAGAGTACAGTCACTGCCAAATAAGGGTCAAAGGTAAATTTTGAGCTCAATATTTTTCGCATTCAAATATTTCTTCATTATAGCAACTAGCTGTCAAATTTTAGGAGCCCTTCCTATTATACTTGGAAAAAAAGGAAACTCTGAAGTAATTTTTCTCAGTTTCACGCTCTGGTGAGTCTTTTGCCTTTGTAGAACAGTATTTTTGTCTTAAAAGTTACACACTGGGGCTTTAACTTCACACCTTCTTTCTAGACCTGGGCAAAAAATCTATTAAAAATAAAAATCGAGTTGGCAAGTCAAATCAAATATTGATATTTAAGATGTTTTTTTATACAGCGTGTAAAGTTAAAATTCGCCAAGACTTCCTGTAGGCTTTCCGTAGTCACTTCCTGCAGTGCGTCTCTCTCATTTTCCCCAAGAACAGCACAAACACAAACAAATCTCTGTCAGAGAAAGAACACTCATAATCCACTGAGTCGAGTCCTTTAGTCCGACAGAAGCTGAACGCATCAGCACAAGGAAAGAGCTGCTTTTTTTCAGCGTTTACAGTTAATGCAAATGAGCCATGTGGTTTTAAGTTTTGTTTCTGTAAAACATAAACAAATGTGGCAAAGCTGCATTAAACACATGATAATCTCAGACAGGCTGATGTGGCTCTACAGTGGTTATGGTTTATATGATGCAGAGTTGAGTTTGTTCATGCAGATTAGTAATAGTAATAATAATGCTGAATTTTAATATAAAAACGTTAATGATTAAAAGGGGGCAGATAACATAAGATGACTTTTCTTTCTGCTCCTTTTCATTCATTTCTTGTATGTTTGATATTGTGATACTATCAGTGTCATTTTATACTTTATGAATGAAATAAACAAATAAAATCTTGAAATTGATAATCGATCATTAATTCTCCCGGTGATCGATTAAGAAATGTTATCAAATGCGCACCCCTGCTGTGGACCATATGAAATGCTTCAAATTTATTCGGTGGAGAAGAGAAGTTTTCACAACAGGGTGAAAGTTTTGGATGCTGCTATAAGGTCAAATCGAATCGTGAATTGAGTTTTTTATTAATAAATGTACGTTTGTTTTTTTTGGGGGGGGTCGCCCAGCTCGACCTCTTTCACTATATGTGCATACGATCGTCTTTCCTCGAGGCCTTCCAAATCTTCCACATTTTCTATACACTTTCCTGCCTCTGAATACAAAACAAAAATCAATACAGATTCTGTCTTTAAAAACTGTCAATGCAAACTTGCCCTGGATCCACTCAAAAACCAATATCCATTCAATCGATGTGTCAGTTTGAGTTTATCTGTACATAAATAGTTTTCACACAATTCACCATTACCCGTGTGAAACCAGCCCACACAGGCTCCTCTTCTCTCTAACTGCGCCTCTCCACACTTTGTGATTCTTTGTCAAAATGTTCCGTCCGAGCTTTGACTTCATTTAAATGATTTCATCGCATTCTTCGTCTTCGTTCCTGAAAAGTGCTGAGCTCAGCGGCAGTTAGGAAGATAAGGTTATGGAGAGATAACAGCGCGGAGAGCAAAACCAAAGCTGCCTCTCCGCGCTGGAAAACTGTACAGCATATCCAATAGAAAACTTACTTTATATTCAATTTAAAGTAGAATTTAAAGTATAAGTTGAACAAAAAGGAGCACATATTAGTCCAAATGGGTTAATTTAAGGTGCAGAGGGTCCGCCAAATGCTTGTTTCTATGGATACGTCATTGCTCTATCCAGAAAGTTCCGCAGTATGACATTAAACAGCTCTACCTTACATTTATTCAATTACAGTTGGTTTTAAAGCTCAAAAATACCTAGAAAAACAGGTGTTCTCACTGAGAGCAGCATCGCCTCTCCACAGATCTGACCTGTAACTTGGTCTGGGTTGGTTTCCATAAAGATAGAAAGGTTTAATGCCATACTGTGGAACATTTCAGATGAAGCAATAACATCTCTCCGCACTGGAAAAAACTGTACAATGTGTCCAATAGAAATAGACTGACTTTATATTAAATTAAAAGTATAATTAAAAGTATATGTTGTACAAAAGGCACACATTTAGTAATAGGTTGATTAGGTATTTTGATATGATTATTATTGTTTCCTGCTTTCACCATCAATATACAGATTCACTCATTTCAAATCATGAATAAGCTTTGGGCCTTTTTCATGGTGAGGTCTACAGCAACACATTTCTTGTGTTGAATTGGAGTGATTAAAAGTCTGTTTCAATCCATGCCAAATATGTGACCTACATATACTTCCTGTGACCATATAAAGCATGATGTGGGCTTGTGGGCGGAGCCTTGGACAGAATCTTACATCTAACTGTAAAGAGGGCTTAAATAGGGCCCAGCAGAGATCGCTAAATTACTAAAACATGCATGGATGATGTTATTAAACCACTTCGAGCATGTTTTTGAAAAGGGAACAATGTTATAACATGGAGAGCTTCAGAAAGTCGATTCTGTGTAATACTCTTTTCTTTAAAGGGCCCAAAAACTAAATTAAAATTGCATGCTATACAGACACAAATGCACCCATAACGCCACCCAACAATCACACTCACACACATTCCCAAAAATTTGCTCCACCTTACCACAGGCACGAGCCCCCAGTCTGTTACGTGCCACAGGATCTAGGATTTGACACGGTAACTAAAAAGATGTTAAAAACCGGGCATAGAATAAAAATGGGAGTGTGGAGAGGTGTCCAAAACTAAATAAGGTTTATTTTACAAATATACTGAAAGCCGTACAAAAATCAAATAAGTAACACAAAATAAAGAACTGGTTGTCGGGCTGGTGGCAGCTCCGGGCTTTTATTCCCCCACACTGACTGGACTGTCCAGGTGGAGGCAAGTCCAACAAAAAGATGAACTAGAGCGTCGTCTGTAACAATTACACTATTTTCTGATCCACTTTATAATGTTGTTTCCTCATCACAAACAGACCTGGAGTTGTGTTTTGTTTCATTCACACATGTTTGAGTAGTCCTTTGTTATTAGTTAGTAGAGACCAGAAATTCCACTCTGCGTGTGTGTTATAAATATACACATGCAGGCAGAGAACCGTATACAAGAGATGAAGTAATCCAACAATGTACCAGGACTAAACCACCTCTAGTAGTTCCACTGCAGCCGCAGCTTTGAGCCGATCCTCTCGACATCACACTTCTACATTCAATCAAATCGACGGCACATGTACCCCGTTGTTGTAAGCTGTAAAACAGCAAAACCTTCAGACACCACAACACTGTCTCAAACCAGAGACAAATCCTCTGTCACTTTTATTAAAATCATAAAATATACAGTCTATTAAAATTCTAATTAATTAAAGTCAAGACTACCCGATTGTTTTTACATGTAAAATACTTGAGTTTGTGGTGTTGTTTTAATATTCATTATGCCACAATATTAGCATTAGCATTAGCATTGAGATGTAAACATCTCTCTTTCTAAACATACTTTCTAAAAGTGTCCTCTGCTAAAGTATTCATTTTAGTCGTATGCTTTTAAAGATATTGTCAGCTCCCTGTTCGCTGCCTTATCTTTAGATATTTATTTATTTGAGCACAACTCAGCAAAAAAAAAAAACAAAAAAAAAAACAAAAAACATAACATAGGATGTGTCCAAATGTCCACCCTACTCCCTAACCCCTCATTACACTCTCTCTTTAGCCAAATCTACAGAACATTCACAGATATATTTGGTTGTTTTCCCAATTCTTGCAATGCATTATGGTCTATAGTCCAATGAGGTTCATTTGGTCTTCTGATACTTTATGTTATTAGGTTCTTTTTTTCAGTCCAGGAGTTTGTTTTCATACCTGTTTCGCCTGCTCCCTGCGGTCTTCCTCAGAGTGGTTGAGTGATTTTGCTGTGACGTGTCTGTCGCTGATTTAAACAGGTTTTGGGGCCGTCTTTCTACCGGTGGAGGCAGGACGACCATAATGATGACGAAATATGGGATGAGGGGACTTTTTTACTCTACTTTTTCTTTTTTACTCTATTATTTCTTTTTATGTTTCTATAATGGTTAATCTGCCAGTTTATGGAAGATCTTTTTATCAACACCATATCTTTAATGTTAAACTATAACTATTGTTGCTGTCCATACATTTTCAAGTTGAATGTTTTCCAAAAATGGCAGGATGACAAGGACGAAATACGCAAATGTGCCCACGGGACTATAAACCGGGACGAGGGAGCTGTTTTACTCTCACACACCTGGAATACTGTCCTGAGGAAGTCGGACTGCAGATGGCGCCGTCATCCTGCCTCCAACGGTAGGAAACAGCGCCAAAAATCCGTATAAATCCTGAGGAAGACCCGAAACTGTCATGTATGAAAACAAGCTCTTGGTGTGAAAAAAGAACCTAATAACATAAAGTATCAGAAGACCAAATGAACCTCATTGGACTATAGACCATAATGCATTGCGAAAGGTGGGAAAACAACCCAATATCTCTGTGAATGTTCTGTAGAGTCGGCAAAAGAGAGCGTGTAATGAGGGGTTAGGGACTAGGGTGGACATTCAATCAGACACATCTTATGTTTTTATTTATGAGTTAAGAAAACAAACTTTTGGTCTGAAAAAAAAAAAACCTAACAACATAAAGTATCAGAAGACCAAATGAACCTCATTGGACGTACATTGTGGTCTATATCAACAGCTCTAGTGACCACCAATACCCACTGCTTTTCAAGGTGCACTCCTTTTTCACTCACTGGACATTCAAAATGGCATGACCTCTAAATAAATAAACAGTACCGTAAATAAGGCATATAGGGAATAGCGTGGACATTCGGACACAGCCAGAGCTACACACTTGAACAGGAAGTAGTGACGCTCTCAGTGTGGTTGCCAGGCGCTGCTGTGCACAGAGTCTATTGGGCCCGTCTCAAGTGGGGGCATTACTCAAACACACGAGTCGTACAAGCCTGGACAGTGCGATCAATAACTGTGATTGTGGACCATTCTCTCAGAGGGACTGATGTCATCAAAACGAGACGGCCTAAAGCAGCACCACCCTGACCCCCGACCAAAATACACAGCTACACTGCAAAACCTCAAAAACAAGTCAAATATATAAGTATAAATATATGCTATATTACGCAAAATTGACTCTTGTGAGCTTTTTGCCCTGTTATAATGGTGTTACCTCATTAAAACGTACCTGGAGTTGTGTTTTGCGTTTTTTATTCATTCCACATGTTTGAGTAACCCTTTATTATTCTGTCTACATCTCCAAAGCTCCAGTGGTCTGTTCTACCTTTCTCAACCTAACAGCTACCTTTTACCTTTTGTTCAGTACATATTGGCAGTGCCAGAGATTAAATTATCCAAATGATTCTAGTGAAGGTGTATGGCACGGGTGTCCAAACATTTTTCATCAAATCTAAACACAAATCTAAACAGAAACAAAGCAGAGGGCCGATTGAGGGTAACAGTCTGGTGCTAAATACAGTGAATAAATTAAATATATGCATGTTTAACACGTTAGAATGAGCCATCAGTCCTTTATTCATGCTAAGATTCTCAAAACCACACACTAAATATTAAATATTGGCTTTATCAAGGTAGACTTAAAATAAACTTGCAGTAAAAACACTGCTCAAGGTCATTTGGGCCAATTCATGTAGAAGCCTGAGGGATAAGAAAAATTTATCTGAGGGCCACATTTGGTCCATGGGTCATAGTTTGGACATGCCTGGTGTATGGCATTATTATTATTTTATTTACAACAAAAAGAACAATGCACAGAAAGCTTTAGAATCAGAGAGAAATGATGCACTCTGCCAGCTACAAGCTATTTTCCATCTGCAAAATACATTAAGACAACTATTTAGACATTTAACAATTTAAACACACAGTGGAGCACTTCCTGTATTAGGCTTAAAACATGACATCACAAGGTGGAACAGTGTTTTCGATTTGAGACTCAGTCTAAACTCAGCCTAAATATGCAGGATTTGTGTCTTAAACATGTGTAAATGAAATAAAACACAACTCCAGGTATGTTTGTGATGAGGAAACATAGCGTAATATGGGCCCTTGAACCAATTCAGCCATTTTAGTTATTATTTTTTAATATATCTCCCTTCTGTAAATAAAAATACAATTTGTTCCAACTGTTTAATGCATGCAAAAACACAGAGTACGTCAAATGTATCACCACATTATTTAAATTCAGTTTTATGACCAAGTGAAACATTCAGTCGCTCCGCTGCATCTCATTCAACACAACGGTCACTCGTATTATAACAACAAGCCCCCTTCCCTGCCACCCACTCACCACCCCTCCTCCTCTCCTTCCCTTCTCTCTGTTTCTCTCTCTATCCTCCCTCTCTCCCTCCTTCTGTCTTTCTCTCTCTCTGTATCCAACATCCCCCCCCCCCCTTCTCTCCTCTTTTTCTCTCTATACCTTTTTCTCTCTCCTCTCTCTTTCCTTCTCTCTTTCCTTCTCTCTTTCCTCCTCTCTTTCCTTCTCTCTCTGCTTGGACAGCCCCGAGGCAGAGTGATTAATTTGTGGCTATTGATTTCTCTTCCTGCGCTCCTGGTATGGTGTGCAGTAGGTAAAGGAGAGAGAGAGGAGAGAAGGATAGATTCAGAGAGAGGGAGAGAGAGAGAGAGAGCGGGGGTGGTGTTTGTGCAGAGAGGGGGAGAGATGGAAGGAGAGAGAGAGAGAGCAAGAGAAGAAGGAGGGGGGCACATCCAGTATTCAGCGTAGTGCTTCTCTGCAGTTCTCTAATCTTTAATGTAGGAAAAAAAGGCAATGGTTGCAGCAGGAGATGCGTCAAACTACCCTCCCTCACCCCCTCCTTCTCCTCTTTCTCTCTCTCTTTCACCCCCGTACCTTTCTAACTCTCTTTCTTCCCAGCTCTCCATCGCTTCACCTGATATCTCTCCCTCTCTTTTTCTCGTTTCCTCTCATTTCTCTTTCCCGTTTTCCTCTTCTTCTCTTAATGTCAATCCCCCACTGCTCTCGCTCTCTCTCTTCTCCGTTCTCTGGCTCCTCCTTCCGCATCTCTCTCTTTCTTACTCCGTCTCTCCCTCTCCCTCCATCACCTCGCTCTCTCCCTCTCCTTTAGCATCCCCTTGTCGCTTTCTACTTCCTCCATTCTTCCTCTTATCCCCCTCTCTCTCTCTTTGCCTCTTTAGTTTCCTTGTTTCTCTCTGCCCGCTCTCTCCTTCCTCTTATCTCTCTTTCTCTCCATCCTCCTTTCGTATTTGCTCGCTCTCCCGCTCGGTGGCGATTGGCAATTCACTGAGTGTCCACATGTCATCTCTGGCTCTGCTGCAGCGGTGAGCAGCGAGGCATTCTGGGAGAAAGAAGCGAAGGAGAGAGAGAAGGAACAAGGATAGAGGAGAGGAAGAAGAGAGGGATGAGTAGAGAGAGAGGAGGATAAACATATTCCTGGATTCTCGCACTACGCCTCTTTCATTAGGCAGATGTGATGTGGTGGATATATGTGGCGGCTGGTGACAGGGCGCTTGTCTTCATTTGAGAGGACATTTGGTTTGGTTCGCTCCTGTCGCTTCTGTCGCTCCTGTCGCCCCTGCCGCCCCTGACGGATGTTTTTAAAGGTTAAATCAGGGTTTAAGCTCAGATACCAGAGCGGATCAGCATTTTCTAAGATCTACGTATTAGGCCTGTCGCGTTTACAAATTTTGAAGCACGAGGTGTACTGCGATCAGGCCCGTCGGCGGATATTTGGAGGCCTGGGGCGAGAAACCGCACATTGGGCCCCCTCTAATATAAATGAATAGGAAGAGGGTCAAATTATGGGCCCCTAATACCCTGGGGCCCGGGACAACAGACCCCTTTGTCCCCCCGTCTACTTCCCTGACTGTGAAAATATCAAAACTACTTTATTCCATTAATTAAAATTAAAATAAAGCAAGATAATCCAAATAAAACATCGCAAAACAATAAAACAATCGCGTTAAAAGGCTGAGCTGCAACAAATAAATAGCGAAATTAAGTAATAATTGGCCATAGAAGTCACTTATGCAACTCTCAGTGCCTCAAATCTTAGCATATTACAACAAAAATAACAAAAATCTCCAAGCTTTTACAAAGAAAATGTACACACGATAAATACAGAGCCCTAAAATATACAGTTCCAGCTTTTCTATATTGAATGATAAGTCAGTATATTAGTTATTGTGACAGACCTACAGTATATATTCAGAAACTTTATAAACATAAAAAAAACTTTGATACTGTGAAAGATAATATTCAAATTTCATTACGTTAAAAATAGGGCTGCAATTATAAGGGTTATTTTAGAAGTCAGCCATTCTTTTTTTCTATTAGTTCACAAGTGAGTGAATAATTACTTTTGCACACTAAGATTTTTATCAAAACAAAGACCTGATTTCCTTCTTGCTTGGACACGGATAACAGTTACTACAACAGTTAACCATATGTTAACAAGGGCCAAAACTTATGATTAGACTGATAATAAAAGCAATAAAATAAATAAGAACACCTTTATTTAGTTAAATGATGGTTTAAACTGCCAGAAAAAATACCTTCCTTGTGCGTACATTGACTGTATATACAAATGTGAGCATGGGAGCACTTCTGGCTCCATCGACTCTGCTTCGAGGTGATTTTACATTGAAAAACTGTCGCCTGTCTCTCTGTAACTGCTGCTTTGAGCCTCGTCATTTTGGAATTAAAATGGTTGCATTAACATTGATCCTGGTGTTTTTATTTCACTATTTTGGCTCTTAAATAAATTCCTATTCTTAATATGGAACTTGGCTTCAAATTCGACCCTATATCTGCCTCGTGAGCTTAATTGGACTGGAGCTGAACGCTGTGAGTGACGTCACACTCCCTTAAGGCCGCCACACACTACAGGAGAATTTGCCCGATTTTGACTGCGATTTCTTCTTTCTGAGTTTGTGTCTTTGTGTTTTTGAAACTGCTGTGCTCCTCATGTGTCAGATCGTAACCACCAAACATCAACAAGGTGACGGTAACAGCTGATAAAACAGATCATCAGGAGCAGAGGAGCGACGGACACAGAGACACAAGATACAAACTCGGGAAATAGCTAAAGTAATTATTACTCATGCTCATAAAGTTATAAATTTAAATTGCAGCTTCTCATCATTATTATCCATAGAATTTGTCCTCCACAAATAATGACCCCAGTCCACAAAACCGTGCTATTAATCCAGTTTGAAGCATTATTTAGAAGCAAAAATGCGAGATAGTTCCTCACGTGTGTCTGTTTACATCACACAGCGCACGGATCAAGGTGAAGGTGCAGATCATAGACTGTATAAAAGAAGTGGACTAAGTGAGCATGACGTCACCCATAGCGTTTAGCGCCGCTCAAATGAGGCGATGCTAACGGCTACAGGGGTGAATTTGGAGCCAGGCTCTATGTTATGAATAGGGTTTTTTTTGGTGGAGAAAATAGCGAAAAAAAAACTCAGGACCATGTAGAGCAGGTTCATATGAACATTTTAAGACGAAAACGACAAGGCTCAGTGCAAAAGGTACAGAGAGAAGAGCGATAAGATTCCAATGTAAGTCGCTGGGAAAAAGGGAGAGAAGGAGCCGGAAGAGCCTCCTGGAGCACTTCCTATTTGGCAAGCGGCCGCTAACGGGATAGCTATGTCCACTCATATATACGGTCTATGGTGCAGATTAGCGATACTGACTCTACTTCCTGTGGACTTTATCGCCTCTTTTATGCTTTAAAAATCCTGTATCTGAAGTATTGCACCACATTTCACAGATAATAATCACACAGTTTTGACTTGTATCTAAACTAGAAGTGCAGAGCTCTGATCTTTGAACACTTAAGAGTCTCAAAGTGAGTAGTTTTACTGTAGACAGGAAACAGCTGACGTGACCTTGCTCACAACTGTGTAGCCTGTGGTATTTTACTTTTACTTTTTGGAATTTAGCGGTACTTCAACTTTATTTCCTGCAAACTGCCACTTAACTGTAATGTAAAACTGTAATAACTATTTAGCACAGGTACTATCCCATCAAACCAAGTCATAATTATAAAAACATGAACTATTCAGTTTAAACTGAACATTACTTTTGTTCATACATCAGTTCTAAGTCCCCCTTCCGAGCAAAGACAATGGGGACACATCCATATAGTTTTCTTGAGTGAGTGTAATAAATGAAGCACGCCGGTTGTTGGAGTGATTGGAGTCAAGGACGGAGCCGAGACAGATGAAGGAGAAGAGACAAAGGGCCGAGCTCAGGCAAATACATCAGAATACAAGTCAAGTGTGTTTAGATTAGTCAGTGTAAAAGTATGAGAGAGGAGAGCATTCATCTGCAGGGGAAAAGTGGACCATGATTTATAGGGGATGCATGTGGACACTCTAAATGACTTTACATGGCATTATTCATTCACTCCAGACATCTGAAGGTAGCGAGCTGGTAAGAAGGGCTGAATGATTTGCAAAAAGAGAAGACAAGAATTGCAATCAGATTTGTGATTTGTGTTTTAAGAATAGAATTTTGTTCAAGGTTCACGTTTTTATCGCGTCCAGGGGAATTGACAAAAACACTTTAGAACATGATTTGTGTAAAATCCCTCAGTTGTCCAGGTAGAATCTATGGCAAAGGAGGGAATGCAAATTTGTCAACTGGACCAAGTTTATTTGGTCTAATATGTTTCATAGCTCAAAGTGCGATTTCAGCTCAATTTTGATTAATCTTGCAGCCTCTACTGGTGTTATATGAAACATCCACTGCACAAGAGGATGTACCAACACAGACGGGAGAGCCAGAGTGGACCTCAGTCTGCTGTACACCCTCACCTATAAGGACCTCAGTCTGCCGTACATCTGCAGCTAAAAGGACCTCAGTCTGCTGTACACCCTCACCTATAAGGACCTCAGTCTGCCGTACATCTCCACCTAAAAGGACCTCAGTCTGCTGTACATCTCCACCTAAAAGGACCTCAGTCTGCCGTACGTCTCCACCTAAAAGAACCTCAGTCTGGTGTACATCTGCACCTAAAAGAACCTCAGTCTGCTGTACATCTACACCTAAAAGGACCTCAGTCTGCGGTACATCTGCAGCTAAAAGGACCTCAGTCTGCTGTACATCTACACCTAAAAGGACCTCAGTCTGCTGTACATCTACACCTAAAAGGACCTCAGTCTGCCGTACGTCTCCACCTAAAAGAACCTCAGTCTGGTGTACATCTCCACCTAAAAGAACCTCAGTCTGCTGTACATCTACACCTAAAAGGACCTCAGTCTGCCGTACATCTCCACCTTAAAGCCACGGGACACTCATTTGAGGACAGTGAGGTACAGATATTGATATAAACTCAAATGTATAACTCCATTCTCAAATCTAAAAACAAATTAAGAAAACAAAAGGTGTAGCCAGGTCAGGCCCAGAGATTTTATATTTTATTATTTAATTTACTATTTTATTTTGACTTACATACACATTTATATAATTATGACATAATTCTTTTGCTACATTTTTTGCTACTTATTTAGAATGTATTATCACCATTTATATTTTTTCTTTTTGTTATTATATTATATTGTGACATGTGAGCTCCTGTGTCCAAATAATTTCCCTTGTGGATCAGTAAAGCTTGTCTAAGTGTCTAAGTCTAAGTCTAAAAATAAGGTACAGTGCCTTTAAATTGCAGTGTAAACAGCTTTATGCATTAGTTATTAGAAAATGACCAATCATGCATGAGAGTTGCAATGGAAAAGGCGGAGTTTTGTACTAATCTGCTGTATCTTTAGACAACCATTTAGATTGAAGTTTTATTGCATCAAATGTTGTTAGCTCGTCACAAAAATAGTTACAAAGCGCATTATTGCAACACAGACATTGGGAAAAAAACAGCAGATGTATTTGAGCACATGTGCGCTGAGCTGTAGTGCACTAAATTCAATAAAGTGTAGCTTTCAGACAGTGTTCAATATTGTTTTGACTGTTCAGGCCTGACCCACTCACATGTAATGGGCCAACACACATCAGCACATCCACAGCACAGGGGAGATAAAACGCACAATATATTTTTATCTGGCAACCGATAAGTTACATAATTATTGGAAACACTTTGTAAACACTAAACTTGTAATAGGCTTAAATGGTTTTCTCATCACAAACATGCCTGGAGTTGTGTTTAACTGCATATTTAGGCTGAGTTCTTCTCTCAAACGGAAAACACTCACTTCCACCTTGTGATGTCATTATGTTGTGATACAGGAAGTGCCCCACTTTGTTTTTAAACTCTGTACACCTCCACTAGAATAATTTGGTTCATTTCAGCACTGGAATTGACCATTTCTATTGAACTAAATGTAAACACTTTCACATTTTGCATTTTGCACATGTGTGAATGAAACAAAACACAAATCATGTTTTTGAGTCACCTGAACATGACCAAAATCTCACAAAAGTCAATTTAAATCATGAGCAAGTCTTAATTCATAATGAACCAATAGTTTATTAAGGATTTGGGTTTAGTAAGTACTTAATTAAAGGCCCAATACTCGTATTTGAGTCAAACCTGTCTTTCCCCAGTACAGATATATTGTATAAGCAGCTATTTAGGTCAAAATAAATCACCTGCTTATTGTTTGACAATCAGGAAGTTTACTGTAGCTTAGCATGCTATTTGTTGTGAGCTTTACTGTCACTACAAAACTCCACTCTGGTCTCTGAAAGTTGTGAAAAATGCTTATAAAATCATCATGGTGAATAATTAGGATGCTCTGAATAGATAAATTAAGTAAGGAAGAACTGTGGACCATTGCAGTTCTGTTTGTCACATTTTTTAAACAGTAAAAATCAGGTACACATTTTGATACTCTAACCTAACGTCTTAATTAAGCAGTTAAACTTGAATCATTGTGAATAAAATAACCTTTAAGATCCAGTTATTATAATGCAGTACCAATGTTTTCCCAATTACTTTTTTATATATTAAGAATTATTTGTCTATTAATTGTGATGGTTTGAAATGTAGGGCCCAAAATGACCAATATCTTTTTTTCCTCTTGCGTTTTCCACCTCTCTATGACTTCCCAGCTGCATCAATAACGCAAGGCACTCCGGGTAAATAAAAGATTCATTTTCACACGTTGTTGGAGCGAGGTAAGTCGACCACGCCGCCGTCAAAAACAGCGCAGAACGCATTAGCGACAAAACGGTACAGCGCCGCCTGCGTCCACCGGGGGCATTACTTCCGGCTGATTTGAGAGTGTATCAGAATTTGTCCACGGTATTTGCCCCCCTGCGCCGCCTGCTGCTGTGATCATGAGAAGGGGGGAGGGGGAGAGGGGGGTGGGATCTGAGCGGGCACGAGGAGGGCATTAAACTTTCATATGGACACTGCTGCTCGGGAACAGGTGAACACGGAGCGAGAGGGGGGGCTTAGTGGAGCTAGAATACAGGGGACTATGGACTTCAGACTGGGAAAAAGTGATAAGGCGCTAGGCTGACACATTAAAGCTGCACTGTGTAACTTTTCTGAGGAGGGAGAGAGGGTCTGCTACCTGCTTTTCTCAATGGTGATGATGTTATTGCTTTGTGAGTGAGATGAGATCTTTAATTCCGAATGAAAATAATTTAATTCCGCTTTACAAATGATCATGAAAAGACTTAATTCCTAATGAAAATTATTATTCAGAATTAAACTTAATTCCAAAGTAAGTGGGTGTTTATTCCGATTTTAAAGCCAAATTAGTTTATAGTGGTCCCTCGTTTATTGTGGGGGTTCTAAAAATAACCCGCAATAGGCGAAATCCCTGAAGGAGTCAGCTTTATATTTTACAATTATTATATATGTTTTAAGGCTGTAAAACTCCTCCGCGATCTGAGCGGGGAGGGGGATTGGTCCATGCAAATTGCCCGTGATCTAAACTGAGGAGTGCGGGAGGTGAAAAACATAGTTATGGGTAGTTGTTGGCTCTGTTTTTTATTTTTATAAACCGACATGCCACCTTCGATTATGCAGAAAACAATGCGCGGGTTCTCCTTTAGCCAATCAGAATGCAGAACACAATGCGCGTTCATACACTTTTAAAAAAAGGATGCAAAATTGCACACAAAAAAATCTGCAAAAGGTGAACCGCATTATTGCGACAGACAACTGTATTCCTCGACCATGTAAACGTTTATTCTTCTTAAAAATAATTCCAGTCATTGGGCGCATGCTCATCGAGCCCTTCTGATGCGATCCGGACGATCTTGCTCCACCAGACGTCTATTCGGACTTTCATCCACTGCTCTTTGGATTTGTGAGCGGGATGCGGGAGTGGGCTGAGGTAGAGCACCCGCTGACTCATTTTCATGTTTGTGTCTGTGGCGTAACGACAAACCGAGATGACAGAAAAGCCGGTAGCAGCTGAAGTTTGTGTTTTCTTCCGGTCGACGTAAATACGTTCGTGTCCCTGTCCAGTCAGAACCCTTCCTGATCCGCAGACGTTGAGCAAAATTAAATAAAGGCGATTTAATGTGTTTTCCATGTAAACCTCAATTCAGAATTATTATGTCCATGTAAACTCAAAGGGGAATATTTTAATTCAGAGCTGTTCAATTCAGAACAATTAATTCAGAATGAAAAAAAACAAACATCATATAAACGTGGGCAGTGTATCATAAAAAATATCTTTCATAGATCATCATCTCTTTATTGTCCCCATAGCAAAATGTCTCCTCTCATCCTTGGGGAAACCTGTCAGAATCAGTGGACAAAACAGTGCCTCGAGGACCCATCTCCGCTAGTCTTGGTTAGGACGACTTTATCTGGAGGATTTGACCTTTGGTGCATGTTTTGGGTTGATGGGGAAAACCGGAGTGCCTGGAGGAAATCATCAGAAAGGCTTCAGGTGACCCGAGAATCAAACCCCAGAACCTTCTTGCCGCCTGAGCTACTAAGCCACACAAGCAGACGATGTCACCAGGCCAAGTTACAGGTCAGATCTGTGGAGAGGAGTCCTTGCTAACTGGAATGAATGTGAGGATGCTTATTCTGAACAGCCTTGAATCTCCACAAACCTGACACTAACTTGGCCTCCTCCTGCTTGTTGTTGTTGTGTTGTTCCTTTGGTTATAATTCCTGTTGTTCCTTTGGTTATAATCAGCAGTATGGCAAAGGAGAGAGTTCAATTTGTCAACTGGACAAGAGTTTGTTTGGTTGAATACATTTTGCCGCTCATCCAAACCTCAGTTCTGGTCAGAATACTGGAGAACACTAACAACAGATGTCAGCCATCGCAGCACGGTGGCTGAGTGGCAACACTCAGGCCTCACACCAAGAAGGTTGCGGGTTCGATCCCCGGGTCGCCTGGGCCTTTCTGTGTGGAGTTTGCATGTTCCTCCCTGTGTCTGGATGGGTTTCCTCCCGGTACTCCGGTTTCCCCCATCAACCCAAAACATGCCTGCACCCCTATGAACTAACATCAAGGACCATGTTGTCCACCCTCCTGTGGGCTCACCACCCGCAGAGGCGTTCATAGGAAGGGTCAGGAGCTATGAGTATTGGGCAGCAAACTGCCCCTGCAACCCAGCTGGATTAAGCGGGAGAAGATGGATGGATGGACTAACAACAGAAACTGCAAACAAGTAAGTTATTAGTTTCAGAGTAAGTTCCTTTAGATTTAAGGCAGTGTCCTCCAGTATTCTCTCCTTTGCCATCAGCAGTATGTCTCTCCATGGAAAACTTTTCAAGTATAATTTTAACTTGAATTAAATCATACAGGTGACGTGTGGTGCCACCTCCAAAATGTTACTTGGTCTCACTTTAATCGAACTAAAGCTGTAATAATAATAATAACAGTTTGAAAGACACCAAGAAGAATTCATTTCCTCATATTTGTTTCCTTTTTCATTTTATTTTTAATCACTTCCTTTCCGCAAAAACAGACCTGGATCATAGAGCCGCATTATCAGCGACATCTCCCCACGGCAGCAGCTTCATTCAGACGTTTCTCCAGAATCAGCTCTGATTCTCAGATTAGCTCCATATTGTTTTTTATCCCGACCTCATCATCAGCAGCTCACTCAGCACTTTCATATTCTCTTTGTCTAAAACTTTGATAAGAATACACGGGACTAAATTTGCTTTCGGAGATTTTCCCCATATAATAATGTTTCCTCTCATCATAGCATAAAACATTCTGCAGGCAATTAAAACCTATTTACCTTTCAATATTCATAAGTTAAACTGAAGAGAATGCAGTTGTAGCGTTAGTTAGTCAAGTTAAGCATTCATTATTCATTATTTGGACTATGCATAGACTTAAAAAATACCATATGAACTGATTACCAAAATAATTGTTATAGTTGCACTTCTAAAAAACCCTTAAAGGTGCACAGTGTAACTTTTCTACCATCTACTTGTGAGCATGGAGATGTTATTGCTTATACAGTAATGTTTCACAGTAAATTGCGCTACAGTATCTTCATTTTATTCAATTACAGGTGTTTTTGTTTCTTGAAAAATATATATTCATACAGTGTGTGTGGTCACCTCTCCACAGATCTGACTTGTCACGTGGTCTTGTACTGTCACCTTTTTCCACATAGATAGATACAGTATGTAGAGCTGGGCGGTATGACCAAAAATTGATATCACGCTATTTTTTTAAATTATCACGGTATCACGGTATTTAACGGTATTTTTGTCTTTGGCTAAGTGGAGTGTGATAGAGTTGGTAATATCATTCCAACGTTTGCTTTTCTTGTCATAGACAGTCCCTTTATACGGAGAATACGAAGATTGCATGAAAGTAAAATCTGCATCTTCTCCCCAATCTCTGCGTAACGTTGGCAGTGCAGCACAAAACACTACACAGACGTCCCTGGTAGGCGCGTTTGCTAAAGGGACCGTCTGTGTAGTGTTTTGTGACACGGCTCCCTTTTTCGGAGAGCGGGAGTGCGCGGAGCCGTGCCCGGGCGAGAGAGCGTAGAGCGGGAGTGCGCGGAGCCGTGCCCGGGCGAGAGAGCGGAGAGCGGGAGTGCGCGGAGCCGTGCCCGGGCGAAAAGGTGAAGAGTGGGGCTCCGCGCACCCGCTCTCTCGCCCGGGCACGGCTCCGTGCACTCCCGCTCTCCGAAAAAGGGAGCCTGTGTCTGTGTCATTTTCTTCGTCCATGCTCACCACTCAACTCGCTATCCTTACCTGGCTTGTTGGCTTGTTTGGTGTAACACTGAAAAACAGCCCCCGCTCAATCTACCGCTGTGCGACGTTCCGCCGCTCTGTGTTGCCGACATATGCGCGCACACACGGTATGGCGGTAAATAAAAAATTCATATCATAAAAATAAAAATTACCGGTATACCGGTTCAAACGGTATACCGCCCAGCCCTAACAGTATGTTGAATTCCATATTGTGAAAATTGGCATTCAACGTACAACAGGCAAAGCAATAACATCTCCATGGAGACAAACAGGGGGTTTGGGTTAGAAGGCTCAGAAAAGCTCCATAGTGCACCTTTAAACGCTTTTTCTTTTATAAAATCAAGCAAAATTGACTCTTATGAGCTTTAAATCATGTTATAATGTTGTTACCTCCTCAAAAAACAGACCTGGAGTTGTGTTTTGTTTCATTCACGCATGTTTGAGTAATTTTATTTTTAGTCTGTCCACATCTCCAATGCTCAAAACGCTCTGTTCCACCTTGTGATGTCACATAGTGGTAGTTTTCAAGTTAACAGATACCTTTTTACCATTCATCTCTACTAACTAAAGTTCGGTAGAAGTGGGCAATTCCAGGGCTGAAATCATCTAAATGATTCTAGTGAAGGGTGAAGGGAGATTAAAAACAGAGTGGAGCACTTCCTGTATCACCACATGACATCACAAAGTGGAGGGTTTTCAGTTTGAGAGAAGAACTCAGCCTAAATATGCAGGGTATGTGTGTTAAACATGTGCGAATGAAAGAAAACACAACTCCAGGTTTGTTTTTAATGAGGAAACACCGTTAAAACATAGAGCAAATATGGGTTCTTTAATCACATTTTCATTTATAAAACCAAACACCAATATGCAAATCTGTCCAAACGTATTTACATAAAGGTGCGCGGCTATGCCCTCTTTAAACTCCTCGCGTGTTGGCATTAGCGCGTGTGAATGATGGCGCGTCAGGGGTTTGCAGACACTGGGTTTACATCATAGCAGTTAGCGGAGCATTCATCGCACGTCCGTCAGGTGCAGCACAGCGGTCTCTCCATCATGGCGGACAGGTGAGTGATAGAGCCAACAGCGCCACGGGGCACGCTTGCTCCAGACCTGAGCACAGCGCTTTGTCTGCAGATTTATGAAAGAACCCGCCTGACTGATAATGTGTCTCTATTGGTGGAAAAACGTATGAGGGTTTTATATGCTGCTATATGAATATGAATTTGTTCCATAGTGGTCCACAGGGCGTGTACTAGTGTATGTTGCTCTTAGACATGTTCTGATACAGCTCAAGATCATTTTAAAGCGTTTCCGGAAAGGTTTGATACTAAGGAATAGACTTGATACTCAATGGATGTTTGGAAAGATGCAATTACAGCTTCCACTAGGCGGTACTTTGGGTCTGTTTGTGGTCGAAGTCTGACAAAATCTAGGAAAAATGAGAAAATGGCCCAGTTTTCTTCATCTAAATGTCATTGTAGTGTTTCGTTATGTTCGGTGAAAAAGTGAGGAGCGGAGGGTGACGTAGTTTTGCATCTTTTCAAAAGTCTTCCTGGTTTGTGACGTAACGTGAATAGAGTCGATCCTAGGGATGTCACAATAACCAAAATATGGTGATATCGTATCGTCAAAGGTCTCACAATAATATCGTGGACCATCACAATATATCGAATCACAAGTCTCTTTGCTTAAATGAACAGTTCTGATGCAGAAATAGCTACAAAACAGAGGGAACTACATAGACCATGATCCTTTGCTCCGTTTCAGTGCAGACGACATGAAGAAATAACTGTTCTAAGCACTTTTACATCTTCATTCTTTGGGTTAAGTTTTGTGGAGGCATTTTTAGAGAAAAAAGTAGCTTTTTCACAGTTTTGTGAGCCTCCACAAAATATTGCAATAAATATGGTACGGTGAGATGTATATGGTGAAAATATCGTACAGAGAGATTTGGATATCATTACATCCCTAATGACAATAAATGTTGCACCAAATGACTGGTCAAAGCATTTTATAATGTCAGTCTTGCTATTATGTAGAATATCGTAATATCGTGAGCTTTCCCACGATATCGCAATAAATATCGTTCCGTGAGGATATCATAGTGAGACTTGAATATCGTTACACCCCTAATCTATACTAATTCTGATCCGATAATGATAATGATAATGAAAAACACTTTTTCTTTAGACAATAGAAGTATCAGTATTTATAAGTAAACCTGCTAAAATAGTTTCTAACGCTCTAGTTTCGAACGCTAGTTTCAGTGCTGATTATTATCTGATTTCTGATACAACCGTGAATGCAGTTTCACTTATGTAAATACAAAAGCGTTAAAGGGTTTATGCAATACCTCTTTTATTCTCTGGCTTTTAACACTGTGTGAGTTGTATGGTCCACTGTGTCTTTTATTTATTTATTTATTTATTTATTGGTATTCTTGCGCTTATGTGATTTTACTAGTTTTAGTCTTCACAGCATTAAATAGAGCTTAATTTTATTTCTACTGGATATGTTTTATTTGTATTTGTGCAACACTTTGGAAACTGTTTTATTTATGAAATGTGCTACAGAAATAAAGGGGATTGGAGTGGAGATACATTGTAAAAGCTGCTCTTAGGGTCGAAAAAAGACCTCTGTAAACATCTGTAAGCCAGGAAGAAGAAAGGACGGTGTGCTGTTAGCATGCTAGTTATTGTTACTGTTACCATGATGCCCATATTAATAATGAAAAAGAATAGTAGTATAAATATGTTGTTTAAAATGTGTTTTTTTCACAAGGATGAGAAGTAATTGCAACCTTGGCTCTTGTTGTTGTCTTGCTCAAAGGCACAAAGGCAGTAAAACAGTAAAACAATGCAAGGATTAATGTAATTTCATTAAGACGTAATTGTAATTGTATATGAATAATGCAAATTCGCTGTTTATCCTCACCAAAGTGACTCAACTCTAACTTTTGTACCAAGAAACTCTCTCAACCTGCTTTTCGAATACTCTGAAAACCGCTAACCAATTTGCCACACCCGGCTCCCTCTCCTCTTTTTTCCCATCATGCATTTCTTCCTCCCTGACTTGAGCAGTTGTGTTGGGTCTGAACACAACTGTTTGTTTTCCCAACAGTGACAGTGGGTCTGCCAGCCTCAGTCAACAGAGCCATCTGAGCAGCTCCTCCTGCAATAATACGACGCAACATTATACAGATCTGCTCGCGCTTTACAAGGGCATCCGCTCGATTTTTAATTATATAACGCCAACTTTTGTAGATTATTTTTATAGTAAATAGACGGCACCATAAATTAACCACAGAAATATTTTAAAAGTTGGGCTGCGTAACTTTTCGGACGGAGAGTAAGCCAACTACTTGTCTCTATGATTATGTTATTATTTATTACTTGTTACATGCCTAAAATAGGTTCCAAAGTGCAGCATTTAACTTGTTTAGCTCTAGGTAAAGTAAAATATTATGTCGGAGGTCAGGTCTGTGGAGAGGTGAGTCTCTGCAGGAAAACATTTGACGATAAAGTTACACAATGCATCTTTAAGTGACCGATTAATTGATTAAATAAAGTGAACAGAACGTGTAGCCTCAAAGTGAACTCAATCAATGCCATTAGAGCATCTGTCTGAAGTTACATGTCTGCGTCCCATCATGAGCCCTGAGAGCAGACACCTGATACCGCACTTATGTAGACACAACGTTCACGGAAAGACTACGACAGCGCAGAGCAACAAACACAGTAACTGCACTGTTTTAAAGGGCCCATGTTACAATATTGTCCGATCTATGTTATAATGTTGTTTCCACATCATAATCAGACCTGGAGTTGTGTTTTGTTTCATTTGCACATGTTTATCACACAAATCTTGCATATTTAGGCTGAGTTCTTTTCTCAAACAAAAAATTCTCTCTTCCACTTTGTGATGTCATGTGGTATGTGATACTACAGGAAATGCTCCGCTGCGGTTTTTAGCACAGAAAGCATCATTTCACAAGTTTCAAGTTGCTGGTTCGATTCCCTTTCTGTGTGGAGTTTGCATGTTCTCCCCGTGTCTGGATGGGTTTCCTCCGGGCTCCGTTTTCCCCCATCAACTCAAAACATGTAGCACCTGAACTAACATCAAGGTCCATGACGTCCACCCTCCTGTGGGCTCCACTCACAGAGGGGTTCATGTAGGGGTCAGGGGCACAGAGGACTGGGCAGTGCATAGCTGCCCCCGTGACCCAGCCAGATAAAGCGGAAGAAGACAGACAGACGATTTAAACCAAACATTTTCAGGAGTCAGTGAAAAATAAAATAATATGATCCTGTTTAGGCGTTTCATTTCATTCTCAACCAAAAGGTGAGAGTGACTAACTGAAAAACTGTTGGCTAATGCTATCTCGTCACTCCACTGTGTTAAAACAAAGCTCTGATTAAGTTAAATTAAATTCTAACTTCAGCAGACATAGCAGTGCTTCAAGTTAGCTTTACCCAGCGGCAGTAGTTCAGTTGGTACAGCATTTGCTGATTGAGCTGAAGATTGGCGGTTCAAATCCTGCTTGAAAAAGAAACAAACAAAAAACAAAAACAACAAAACAAAAAAACCCATCACTGGACCAATCAAATCCACTGACCCACAGGTTCGCGGTGCGATTCTAACTCCCACAGGTGAATGCTGTTGTTGTGTCCTTGGGCAAGACACTTAACCTACCTCGCCCCTACTGTCTGTGTACACTGGTGTGTGAATTTGTGTGAATATGTGTGAATGGGTGAGTGGTTTCTTGTTGTAAAGCACTTTGAGAGCCTTGAAGGAGAATAAAGAGAATATTAATGACATCGGCTGAAAGTATCAGCTGGCCAATTATGGCTCTTCCCTATTGTTCCCTATAAACACTTTTGATTATCAGGACGCTGATAATAATAATAAACTATAATATCAATACACATTAACACATGCTTTATAACTTGTTAATGCTGTACGACTTATAGTTAGTAATGAATTCACGGTCTCTAAACTCAAGCGTTACCACAGTATTTATTGGAGCAGTTTTACAAAATTATTAGATTGGTTTCAAAATACTCTGGTTTGAGCTGTCTTTTTCCATTTTTCCCCCGGTGGAGTAAAGAGATCGAATTTGAAATAGTAACACAATATTCCAGCACAAGGAGGACATCTAAGGTAAGAAATGAAATCCAAATAAAAAAGCAGTTATCCACTCGAGCATTTTATCAATACTGGGCCGTCAGCAACATCACAACATTGCACAGGCCAACGATATTTAATACAGAAGCTTTACAGGTAATTATTTCATAAAATATTCCAGATTATGAAGAAATGAAGTCCACATTTGACCATCCTTCAGTGCAGCTGCAACTATACTTGTTTCTGTCATCTAAATAATTACAGACATACATAAATACATAAATAAATCCATAAAAGTGGTTTACAGATTTTAAAATATTATTATGTCCTACTCCTAGACAGAGAAAAGAGCCAGTTCTTTATTGATTACATTGTACTTTCATCTATAGGTATCAGTTTTCAGTATCATCTCCGGATCTCAAAGGGCCCATATTGTGCTGGAGTTGTGTTTTGTTTCATTCACACCCGTTTAGCTCTTCTCTCGAACCTGAAAACGCTCTGTTCTCCCTCGTGATGTCATGTGGTGATACAGGAAGTGCTCTGTTGTGTTTTTAAATTCTGTGTACACCTTCACTAGAATCATTTGGATGATTTCAGCCCTATTTCTACTGAACAAAAGGGTAAAAAAAAAGTAGTAGTTCACCTGAAAACTACAGCTTTGTGACATAACAAGGTAGAGCAGAGCATTTTGAGTTTTGTTTAAGTTTAAGTTTACGTATGTTTAAAGTGCAAAATCACACCGAAGTGTCTCAGTGCACTTATTAATAAAAATATACAAATATTTACAAGATTACAACAATATACAGTGATCGACAGCAATATACAATGGTAAAAATGACAGAAAACAGTGTACAGTGTGCAAAATTCTAAATTACACCCATATACAAACGTAAAAATGTGCATTCACATGTATTTATGAATAAATTGTAATCTATTTATTTATCGGGTTTTCGTGTCAAATTTACTTACAGGTACGAATAACGATTTATTAGTATTTATTACCTAACCTAACTCATCTACACATCATACACATATTTTGAGCTTTGGAGATGTAGACGGAATAATAAATACTTAAAAGTGTGAATGAAACAAAACTCCAGTTATGTTTTTAATTTGGTATAACAACAGTATAACATGGCTTAAAGATCACAAGAGCGCAATATAGGACCTTCAAATAAAGACAAATTCATAATCAAGCATGGAGCAAAGTGAATATTAAATACGCAAACCAGACACAGGAAGAACAAGCAAAACCCAGAACAGTGAAGAACCAAACCTGACGCAAGCATCAAACCCAGCACCTAATGGTTGTGAGGCAAAAGCACTAACCACTCAACTTCTACCTCTACTGGTATATTCATGATGAGCAGTCTTGAAACAATGACAGTTTCTGATTAAAGAGAGTGTTTTTGTAAACCCCAAATCCATGTTGAGTAAGTGTTAGAAGAAATACATTTTAGCACCTTAGTCTGTCACTTATCACAGCCAGGATTCAGGAAAAGTTCTTAAAGCTGCAGCACTTGATTTTCACTCTGCTGAAGGAAGAAGTGGGTATTTAAATCTCTAAGTCTTGTATGAGTGCGTCAATGCACATTTCAGTCTCTTTGTTATTATTTAATCCTATATTATGCAAAATTGACTCTTAAATTGCTCTGTTCCACATTGTGACGTCATGAAGCAGTATTTTTCAAGTGAACAGCTCCTTTTTACCTTTTGTACAGTAGAAATTGGCGATTTGAGGGCTGAAATTATCCAAATGATTCTAGTGAAGGTGTGTGGAGTTCAAAAACACAGTGGAGCCCTTCCTGTACTACAGCATGACATCACGAGGTGGAACAGAGTGTTTTCCGTTTGAGAGAAGAACTCAGCCTAAATATGCAGGATTTTTTTTATATGTTAAGAGCAGGATTCAAACCACCTACCTTCAGATCAGTGGCCAAACGCTCTACGGTGAAGCTAACTTGAAGCACTGCTCTGTCTGAGCTTTGTTTTAGCACGGTGGAGTCAGGAGATAGCATTAGCTGACAGTTTTTCAGTTCGTCACTCTCATGTTTTGGTTGAAAATGAAATGAAACACCTAAACAGGATCATATTAGTTTTGTTTAAATCGATTTTTTTTCCAGACTTTTTTTTGTGGATTTTTGGAAACTTGGGGAATTTAACAGGTAGCAATATGAATGAATATGTCTTCTGTGTTTAAAAACGTAGCGGAGCATTTCTTGTAGTACCACATACCACATGACATCACAAGGTGGAAGAGAGTATTTTTAGTTTGAGAAAAGAACTCAGCCTAATCATGCAGGATTTGTGTGTTAAACATGTGTGAATGAAACAAAACTCCAGCTCTGTCCATGATGAGCAAACATTATAACAGATCAGAAAATAGCGTAATAAGAGCCCTTTAAACAAATCGCGAATCCATCCAATTATTTTTTTTAATTTAACCTGTATATTTCCAGGGTGGTCCCACTGAGATTAAAACCTCTTTTTCAAGCCCAAGAGGCGCTAAAAACACATTTAAAACACAATTAAAATGACATAAAAATGACAATAAATGAATTAAAACAAGTACAAATTAAAGAGGCCATTTCAATCGTTCAGTGAATTAAGTGCCGATAGTTTCCAGATATTCCAAACATTTTCAGCTCTATCCTACTCCACTTAATTAGTAACCCGCCTGCTCGCACACACCCATAGGGGGCAGTAGTGTGAGTGGACAGGCTCTGGCTCGTACAGGCCTTCTCTCCAGCTGAGCGTTAACAGGCCGAAGCAGAGGTGGTAATGTGTGTGTCTGTAGCTCCCCGTCTCTGAGTGAGTTTATTAAGACACTGCAGAGGTCCCATCTGTCCAACCTGCTCCATAACGTTCAACACACTCAGGCTGCGGACCCGGGCGCTATACGTACAGGAGAGGACTGGAAACTGCTATATTAGTGTTGTATTTTGGTCATTTGAAGCAACTTTTCTGTATTTTACCTAAACAAATGACAGTTTATGCCTTTATTTACTGTTGGCAGGTGTCAGACTGGTCAAAAATATGGACACTTGGGACATTTCTCGTATAAAACTGGGACAAATCACTGGTTTTGGATAAATCTGTTGGGACAGGGGACACAGTGTGAAGCAAATTGGCGTTTTACGTGGAAGCTAAGAACTTGCCCTCATCACTACACTAGTTTGTTGCATTGACAGACTCACTGCCACAGTGAGATCTCCGAGGCAACACTGATCTGTGCCTTTTTTTGGCTTCTGACAGAATTCGACCACCTTTAGCAATGGACTTTAGCTTCAAATGTGCCGGAGTTCCCCTTTAATCTGTCACTGAATGTCACAGAAAACATTCTGAAATGCAGTGATTTATTTTGTATCTGGAGTAATGCCGGCAGAAGCACATTATTGTTTTGCTGGTGTTGTAAAAGGGGGTGCGGACAAATCACTTATATTGTTTTTGGCTATTATTATTTGTATTTGTATAAACGTTTTATTATTAATGTTCTTACAGAAAAAAGTTTTAGCTCATTTCCGTTCTAATATCGTCCAAATAAAGTACCTGAAATAATCCCAAAGTCTACTGAGGTATTAATTATTGTCAGTATTGCCCACCCCTATCTTCGACCACAGTTCCCACTCCGCGGATATAAGTTCTGTTTAATTCCTTATTGTGTCTTTTCCGTATCTATGGAAACCTCGCTCCTGACTTGCGCTGCGCTCCCCAAACTCCGGGATGATGCAGTGTCTCCTCTCCGTTTTCTGACACAAAGCAAATACGCAGTAATAGATCGCAAATGAACTCCACCACAGACACCAACAATTAATCAAAAGCCAGATTGCCCCCTTTTTTTTCTTCCTTTCTTTGAAAAAAAAAAGCAAAAAAAGAAAACATTGAATCACACTGCTTTAAAATGAATGGACTGCGTTTGTAGTTAATTATCATTTACTGGTCTGTGGGATGTGTTTGGGGCTTTAGGATACGCGGGGTGGCCAAGTGGAACTGTGTGCAATGTAATTACACTTTCATTGTACCAGGATCAATTCTGTGTAATCAGACTGCAATCTCGGGCAAACTCCAGTGGCTATTGGAGGCACTTTAACATGGAAATTCAATAGAGAGTACAGAGGCCTGAAACAAAAGCTGTGGAACAGGCAGGGAATGAATTGGACTAACATGGGGGCTCGTCCAAATATGCTTTTCTCATAGAGGCTACAGCGAACTAGTGCAGACGCAATGCTGACGTTTTAAACTGGATTTTGATAGGAAAAAGTAGCGGAAAGCAGAGTCTAATTGATAGTAGATACTAGATACTCATTTGAGAAGGTATTGGTTCTAAAAAACTCACATTTACAAAACAGAAACGAACCTTGAAGAGTGGCGTCAGTGTTTAGAACAAGTGTAGAAAAACGGAAAGAGAAAATATACAGATTCAATCAATTTTAAGGTTGTTAAAATGATCAACAAGCAGATATTAATCGGTTAAACTAGTATCAAAACCGTAGACTGTATCTATAAATGGACATGGTGAACCCACTAACCGCCGTGTTCCAAATAGGAAATGAGCATTTAATGGACCATCCACCAGAAATGTTACACAAAGCGGCTTTAAATGAGCAGTATCTGCAGGTATCAATTGCTGTGATGAGTCTGTAAATGTAAAAGCTACATTGCATAGCCAAAAATGTCCAGATTTCCAAAAGACGTGGCTTTTTATAGCATTTTTTTTGTGGATTTCATGCATTACTCATTACGCTCGCTCGAAATTTAGGTGAACCCAACCTATTTTTCCCACATCTGCAAGTTTTAAAAGATGGAGAATAAAGGAAGAGAAGCCATGGATCTGGTTTCCCTGTTTACATCTTGTTTAGTACCAAATATTTTAGTTATCGTGATACAACAAAAGAATCATGTGCATTTCAGAACATGTTTGTAGAGGTCCAGGGATCAAAGTAGTTATACAGTATATCCTCCTGGGATTCCAAATAGCTAGAAATTGCTTTTCTAGCTATTTGGAGGTAAATGAACACCTTAACATTTAGATTTTGTTGATTTTATTTTTATTTACAATTTATAACGTCCGAACAACAACAACAACCGAACAAAAACAACTTTTCAAGCTTCTACAGTCGCCTGAAAAGGTTTTTAGACTTCCTTTTAATTTCTTCATTTTTTTTAATCACAGTGCAGCCACAAACTGACTCCTACTGAGTTCATTTTTTATCCTGAATATGACAGTACTCTATAATCTCCCAACTCGATTTAGGCAGAGGAACCTAGTCCCTGCATTAAGAGTCAATCTCAAAACACTTAAAAGATCGAGGATATGGGACATAATGTTACTTACTGTAGCCTTTGCAATTTGTTAATATAATTCCAGTTGTAGCTTGGGTAAAACTGTGAATATTCTTGCGTAAAAGTGACAATTTTTTAGAAAGGCCCTTTGAAAATCATTGATGGATATTCCAAGTCAATATCTGTCCTTTCCCGTGACTTTGGTATTAATCTTAACTGACCCACTCTTGACTCTCCACCGCCGGCTTCAGCCACTCACTCATCCGTCTGGTCACCACTGATCACGTGACCCGCCTCGGCCAATCGCAGGGCAGCGTGCGTGGACAGACCAGCCTAGGTTGAGCGCTGTATTGATTTGTTCCCTGGTCATGTTGGATAAAGATAGACCCCACCCAAAGGCCGCTAAAAATAACCCCGCTAAATCAGAGCCGATAGGCAGCTATAAGGCAGCCTGCTCCTGGGAGATCTTGGACCACTGCGCTCACTCTGCTTCACTGCTGTTTATATAGGAGACATTTTGAGGGCCGTTTCAAAGATAGGATGTTTGAATGGCTAATTGCTGCGGTAACGGTGCAGTTTTTTCATTAAACACTGAAACTTATGCATAGTTTTCATGATTTGGCATGGAAGAAATATGTTGTAGTGCAGAGGTGAAAATTAACTACATTTTGAGCTAAATTTGTGCTAACAATTGATTAAAAAATGTGCATAATAAAATAAAAAAAACAATGTGTGTGTGTGTTTTGAAGTTGCCAAGTGATTTATCTTTAAAATATAAGATACTGTTCAGAGTGTAAACAACTCTATTAGCATTAACATTTGAGACAAGACTGAAATATGAACTCATAACTAATTAACAAATTATAATAAATAATACTAAACTTCCATGCAGTTCAGGACATGTTTGTAGAAGTCTAAACTACAGATACAAGATGTTTCCTTAAAAAAGAGGCATATTTTGGTCTTTTGATAGGATATTCTAGTTCCTAAATAATTACAGCCTTTGAGATTTGATAATTATGCTGACTTGACAATGTTACTTGTCAAGTGAAATTTACTCAATTCGTGATAAAACTTTCTTAATTCAAGTAATGGTTAACTTGAACGTTTCTTTTGGTTCTTTTTTTTGCTTTTTTATGATAAGAATTTACGATGTAGAAGATTGAATAATGATCTATGACTCAGTATAGTCACAACTATTACATTCGGCCATTTATTTATTACAGCTCATATTTTTTTAACAGTATTGTAGATTTTAGTTTTGGAAGACAACTGTGCATTTATGGTTTGGTTTGAATCTGGTTTTAATGTTTGCTATTCTGACAGCCCTAGAGATAAGGGACAAAATATTGCGTTTTTTGTCGCTATCACTCTCCCTTAATTGTGTATTTAAATAAGGCGATCAATATAATCCTTATTGTGGGTATACTGTAGCACTGTATGTAAAATGGCTGCTTATTGAGTGCAGCCTAACCACACTCTCTCGCTCCTGCCTCCTGTGGGCGTCTCGATCGGAGGCACATTCAGATCGGCTCCACGTGGGAGTATCTCGTTTGTACGGGATTTTTTTTCCCACCACGGCCCCCCAGTGTTTTCTCTGATAAAGTCTGTGGATTTGTCTAATTTCCCCCATTATTGACTCACACTGAAAGTTCTAATACACTGCAATTTGCTCGAGCAGTAACCAGTTTCGTGAAATCAAACTCAGTGTGGTGAATTTGAAGATTTTGAGGATTAAAAAAACATTACATTTAGGGCAGGGGTGTCTAACCCTTTTTCTCTGGTGAGCTACAAGTACAAAACAAAAACGCCAGAGAGCTACTAGACACATGAAACTGATATTTAAGAGCCATGGCAAACCTTAGATGAGGTACAGTTAGATGCCTATAAACCATACAAACACAATTAAAATTATACGTACATATATATGTATATGTTATATGTACAATTTGGTATTTGGTTAATCAGATTTTACTTATTTAGCACAATATGCATAATTTAGAAAAGGGGGATGGAGAGCTACTGTGATTTAGGGAATACTTTTTCATTTTAAATTTCATCAAAGGTACGGCAAATCAGATAATAACTGATAAAACTAGTATCGAAACTAGATACTCATTTGAGCAGGTATTGATACTAAAGAAAGTCACATTCACAGGACAGAAATTAACCTTTCCTGAAGCTTTAGAACGATCTTGAATTGCATCAGAACAAGTATTAGAGCACATAGACTAGTTTACACCCATGGACCAGTGAAGGATTACACAGATATACACTGCCTGGCCAAATAAAAAGCCGCCATCTGGATTTAACTAAGCAAATAGGTCCGAGGTTGCTGCAGTTGGTCAGGTCCAGGTTCAGCAGCAGTGTGTGCTCAAAGAATGAGGTCAGCTGAACATGAATATAGTGAATGACAAGATTATTCCATCAATGGATTTTTTCTTCCCTGATGGCACGGGCATATTCCAATTGTGAAAGAGTGTTTCAGGGAGCATGAGACGTCATTTTCACACATGGATCGACCACCACAGAGTCCAGACCTTAACCCCACTGAGAATCTTTGGGATGTGCTGGAGAAGGCTCAGACTTGACCATCATCAGTGCAAGGTCTTAGTGAAAAATTTATGCAACACTGGACGGAAATAAATCTTGTGACATTGCAGAAGCTCATTGAAACAATGCCACAGCGAATGCATGCTGATCTCATTCTTTGAGCACACACTGTTGCTGAACATGGACCTGACCAACTGCAGCAACCTCAGACCTATTTGCTTAGTTAAATCCATGTAACGATTTTTTGGGGGGGCCTGGCAGTGTATTTGACCACATGGTAAAAGAAGTACTATGGTTTAATGTAGAAAATTTCAATTCTGCTGTCTAAATATTATTATTATTGTGGGATTGGTTTTGAGTCTTTTCTTTTAGTATCAAAATCGAGTTTTTGTATGGTGACAACACTACAACCATCTTTCACTGCTACTTGGGCAAGTTAATATGGCTAACGCTAGGGTGACCATATTTCCATTTGTGAAAAGAGAGCTCCACACTGAAGTCGCTCAGGGATTTCGTGACATGCCCCACCACACGTGTGCACAGTGCTCTAGTGCCGGTCAATTTAATGGTCCAACAAAAGGTCGTGAAAACCAGGACATTTCCCTCAGTTTATTAAAAATAACCCAGACGCCCAGGACAGGACGTGAAAACTGGGCATGTAGGGGGAAAACCGGACATTTGGTCACCCTAGCTAACGCCAGACTCATGTGCACGTACAGCTCTCTGAACGCAACTAGAATGCTCAAATGAACAAACCAAAAAATAAAATTTACGTTAGATTAATTTGAGAAAAGTCGAGACATCTTTCCTGTCCACAAACGCACAAAGCTGTTCTCTCTGCACGTCTGTATTTCCCTTAAATGAGGCTGAAGTGCGTCTGTCGCCGTCTCCGTGTTTGTGTTTGTCGTATGAATTCACACATGGCCGTGCTCTCGCTCAGATAAAGTCCATGGATTAGTCTCATGTCAGGATCTGATCCGGATTACGAGGTCCCGGGACTAAAGTGGCATTACGGAGCATTATGACACCAGTGCCACCAACATACAGCTGTGCCCTGGATTAAGGCTCGCACTGGACCATGGACCAGGACCACGCAGAGACCAGGACTACGCAGAGACCAGGACTATGCAGAGATCAGGACTACGCAGAGCCCAGGACTACAGAGAGACCAGGACTATGTAGAGACCAGGACTATGCAGAGGCCAGGACGACATAGAGACCAGGACTACAGAGAGACCAGGACCACACAGAGACCAGAACTACGCAAAGACCAGGACTACGCAGAGACCAGGACTACAGAGAGACCAGGACTACGCAAAGACCAGGACTAAGCAGAGGACCAGGACCACGTAAAAACCAGGACCGCACAAAGGCCAGGGCTACAGAGAGACCAGGACCACGCAGAGACCAAGATCAACCAGGAACTAAAGGAGGTACGTAAAGGTACACTCTGTCACTTTTGTGGTGGAGGGTCTGTCACATGCCTGTCTCCATGGAGATGGCACTTCTTTGCTTGAAATGTTCCACTGTAATGCATTATTAGCCTTTACAAAGTCTATCTCCATTGACACAGTTGAAAATATATGTGTATCAATGACAAAAACATCTCAAATTGAATAAATAATAGATTAAATACTTTAATACCATACTGTGGAACACTCTAGACAAAGCAATAACATTTCCAGACACCACCAGAAAAGTCATAGTGCACTTTTAATAAAAATAGTATGAAGATGCTGTTACAAATGTGCCGATTTAGAAAGTAATATAGCGAGTTTAAGGACTTTTATTAAATTTTTTTTCCCTCTGATTTGTAAACAAGAAAAAGAAAAAAAAAGTTGTAAATTTGTAGTCAAATTAACATCAAAGGGCGATTAGTAACTGAATAATTATTGCAACTATAATGAATAATATTATAATAGAATACATATTTCTTACACCACTTTTTAAACATTTTTTATGCAATTAAAATTAAAATTCATTGTCTCGTCTCTCACACACCTTACAAGCAGCACCAGCCCACTGCACTGCTGCTGTGTCAGGCCTTACACATGAGCCAAACTAACCGGCGACGTTAAACCGTAACAGAGACAAAATATCGGCCATCTTTGTAGTCCTCCATCATCACCAGATCCCCGCCCACACACACCCACCCATGTTCGCCCCCCTTTTAAGAAAACATGTCCCAAACCGGAGAGACCACTGCAGCGCCAAACGCCAAGGCCAGGGGGCGCACAATAATGAAGATGTATGCCTCAGATTAGCGGCAAATGCAGTACGCTACACCTGGCTAAGCGTCCGGGGGCGGGAGCAAGCTTGTCCCAGATAGAGACGAGGAGGGAGGAAGAGTGAGGAGAGGAGGGGGAGTACGGAAGCCTCCAGGGTCCAATTCATCTGTAACACACATGTCTGCACGGCTGAGATATGAAGTTGTGCGAGGCTTGACAACGCATAAAGGGGATGCTTACAATAAAAAGTCAATTTCACATGTCGAAATCGAGTCTTTATTGATATCTTCATCAAAAACACACCTACTGTTGTTTCATTTTGTTTCAGTAAACCAGCGTACACTATAATCAATATTCACCCCACACCATCGACTGTATAAAGATGTGGACTAAGGGAGTGTGGCGTTGCCCACAGCGCTTGGATCCAGGCAAATGAAGCTCATCGAGGGTTCCGTATTACAAATAGGAACTGGTTTATGGAGAAAATAGAGGAATAAAAACACAAGAATCATGTAGAGTGGGTTAATATGAACATTTTAAGACCAAAATGACCAGGCTCACAGCAGCAGTTACAGAGCGAGGGGGTGACAGTTTTTTTCAATACAATGAATCAGAGCCAGAGTCAATGGAGCTGGAAGTTCCCCCATGCTCACTTCCAGTAGCAGGTCTGACAAAATCTAGGAAAAATTTGAGAATGGCCCAGTTTTCTTCATCTACATGTCACTGTAGCGTTCCGTTATCTTCGGCTGATCAACAATTACAACCATACCTCAATTTTCATTAGGGGTGTCACGATATCCAAGTCTCACGATACGATATCATCATGATATGAGACTCACGGTACGATATTTATTGTGATATCGTGGGAAAGCTCATGATATTACAATATTCTACATAATAACAAGACTGATATATGCTACTTTTTCCCCTAAAAATGCCATCACAAGACTTAATCCAAAGAATGAAGATTTCAAAGTGCTTAAAACAGTTATTTCTTCATGTATCTGCACTGAAACGGAGCAAAGGATCATGGTCTATGTAGTTCCCTCTGTTTTTTTTAGCTATTTTTGCATCATAACTATTCATTTAAGCAAAGACACTTGTGATTCGATATATTGTGATGGTCCACGATATTATTGTGAGACCTTTGATGATACGATATCACAATATTTCAGTTATTTTTACATCCCTATGCAGTCTTCATTTTACCGCTGATCATATTTACTTCAGTGGGTTTTATCACAGTCAGTGTTGGAACTACACCGGAAGTCGTCATTGCTTGTTTCCAAACGTCTTCCTGGTTTTAGCTATATCCATTTATATAAACAGTCTAGGCCCCACACCTACTTCTAGATTGATGAAAGTATGGCTGCCATTCTGCCATTCAAGTTAAGTGTCTTGCCCAAGGACACAAAACATGCACCATAGGTAAAATCCTCCAGCTAAGGCAGTCCTGACCAAGACCAGCTCAAGGTCTGGAGATGGGTCCCCACTGTTCCTGATAGGTTGGGTCAACGCAGAGGTCAAACACAGACGTCAAATTTCCCTATGGAGACAATAAAGTGCACCTTAACCTTAAAATTGAAAGCATGCACTGGGAAATGGTGAGCTTTAAAGATGCACTGTGTAACTTTTCAGGTGGAGGAACTGTCACTGGCTTTACTCCATGGATATTCCTTGCCTTGAATGTTCCACAGTCTGGCAATATTTACATTTTGCTGCTGAAAGACAACATTGAAGATCTGACCTAACTTTGCCTGATACACCTGTTTGTCTCCATGGAGATAAACAAGCTAAATGCCATACTGTGCAACATTCTAAAGCATTGATACCCTCCGTCAGAAAAGCTCCATAGTGCCCGTGGTATTATAACATATTTCGCTTCAACTCAAAGCGGCACAACTCCCCAAAAATATCAGACATGCAGAATATTCCTCATGTATCATTTGATAGTAAATGTTCCAGATTTGGGCTCTCTCCTTGTCACCACGGTTTTAGAGCGTTTTGGGTGTCAGGAAAAGTGATGCCTCTCCGGGGAGCACTTGACGGAAACGGAGTCGTACGTCTCAGATTCGACCTTTAACTTTCCCCATTTCACCGACTGCTCCTTTTCCGTCCAAGTCTCAAGTCTATATGTTTAAAAGCCACATTTACATATGACAAAAGTGATCCAGCGACAAACACACGTGATGTCAGAAGATCTACTCTGCAGGCTAAGGCGAGGATAGTTTAGGCAAAGTACTAATATGGTGAGTATTATTTGACCAAACTTTGTAATCATTTTATTTAAATGATAAGGATTTATATGGGCCAACAGCAAAAAGGAGAGATTGCTGAGTGATGTCGGGCGTACACTGTGTCATATTTTCGATCATTTCACTCAGTCCCAGCTCAAACTGTACGACCAAATCGCAAAGTTTTAAATTTCACAGCTCACGATTCCTGTTCCTGCTCACACTGTACGAACTACTTCAACAGTGCGAAACCCTCACGAGAGGCAACTGGATTTCAAACAGGTTGAAAACAAGTGAAAAATTGGCTCAAAAGGGCCAAAAATCACCAAAAATGGCACAGTGTAGGCCCGGCATGAGCTGAAGATATTATTTTAGTATTTTTTGGTATTTATAGGTAAAAAGTCAGATTAAGCATGATTCACAAGTTTATGTAACTTTTCTGGTTGAGTGTTCAGCCCTTGTGTGTGTTATTGCTTTGCTTAACCCCTTAATGCCTGAATTTATATAGATGTATATAAAAAACGTTTTGTGTGTGTTTTTGCCTTTAAGTAGATGGCAAATTAAATTGAGATTATTAATTAGACTATAGCAATTAAAAAAAAAAAAAAGAAATATGGGCATGTTGCAAATTTGCGACAACTAAATACAAGTGCTTGCCAAAGGTTCCTAGGAAGGTTCTGCATATGTATTAACAGGCATTGGGGGAATACAGCCACTATCTCTGCTTATATCTTGATCCAAATGGTTTGTTGCATATTTGTGACACTCTATGTTAAGGGGTTAAATATTCCACAATATGGCATTAAATCTATATCTATATAGATTTAATGCCTAATCTATATTGTGGCCATACCGGCTCGTCAAAGCCTGAACCCGTCAGATCTCAGAAGCTAAGCAGGGCCGGGCCTGGTTAGTACTTGGATGGGAGACCACTGGGAATTCCAGGTGCCACAGTGGGGCGCCAGTTGCAAAAACTGTCGTTGTGTCCTTAGGCAAGGCACATCACCCACATTGCCTAGTATGAAAGTGGTGTGTGCGTGAGTGTTGGTGGTGGTCGGAGGGGCCGATGGCGCAGATTGGCAGCCTTGCTTCCGTCAGTCTGCCCCAGGGCAGCTGTAGCTACAATAGTAGTTTACCACCACCAGGTATGGAGTGAATGAATAATGCTCTGTAAAGCGTCTTTGAGTGTCCAGAAAAGCGCTATATAAAACTGATGCATTATTATTATATCTCTGTGGAGACAAGCACAGGTTAGATCTGCATATCGCATTTTCACAACAATAAAAGGTAACATGGCGATCTAAATATGTTATGTGTTAGCAAGAAATACCACATAGAAGTACCATACTCCCTTTTTAAAGTTCCACATTATGGCATTAAAAGTATCTGTAGATTTGATATCAGTACAGTTGTTTTTGTTGTTGTTTTGCTCAAAAATATCTTGAAAAGCATCTTGTGATTGCAGGATTGTCTGTTCAAAGATCTGTTGTTTAATGCCATACCGTGTCGAACATTCAGGCCAAAGAAATAACATCTCCATGGAGACAAGCAGCTGGTAAAAAAGTTACACAGTGCACCTTTAACATCACGATTTCTTTCCATGTACAGGCATGCATTCCGTGAGTCTGTCCACAGAAATTAGGTGTATAATGCCATACTGTGTAACTTTCAAGCCAAGCCAACAAAAGACCAGCTCCATGGAGACAAGCAACTGGTAAATCATCCACCAGAAAAGTTCCATAATGCTCCTTTAACATTTAGACGTTCTCGTTGACTCAATAATACCCAGAAAAACATGCATTCTTGTGATCAAGATCTGTTCACAGATCTGATGTTTAATACATACTGTGGAACATTCAAGCCAAAGAAATAACATCTCCATGGCGACAAGCAGCTGGAAAACCCTACACCAGAAAAGTTCCATAATGCACTTTTAACATCATGATTTCTTTCCATGTACAAATTTTCTATTGCTCAGAAATACCTAGAATAACCTGCATTCCGTGAGTCCACAGAAATGTGTTTAATGCCATACTGTGGAACATTAAAGCCAAACCCTCCACCAGAAAAATTCCACAATGCGCCTTTAACTTTACTGTATTTTTCCATTTACAAAATGCCCACAGTATCCTCAGTTAACCTCCCCCATCCACACAACCCGACATGAATGACTTAGCCCCAATAGACGAACTACATTTGTGCGTCTGCGATTTCAAACATGAATTGATAATGGATTTTTCACAGCTGGAGGGACATTGTGACCGGCCTTTCCTCTGACACATTATTTTCTAATTCGCAAAACAACAAAACAAAAGTGAAGATGAGATCCGAACCGTCTGTGTTTGTGTGTGGGGCTTTGGTGGAGAAACAATGCAGCTTTTCTTTTCAGCGCAGGATCAAAATGGCAGCTTTGAAAACCCAGATTTTGTGCGCTGTGTCCGAGGGAGGGGAGGGAGCAGAAACCAGGCCAGCCGGGTCACTTCAGACCTAATTCAAACCACTTCCGATGCAGGAAATTGGGTCTCAAAAAGCAAAGTACATTTAATTAGAGCTAGTATTTAGATTTGCGGCAGTGATATGAGAGAAAATCAAGCAACAGGAGCAGATAAAACCAAGGCCAACCATTGTACAGTATCAGTATTAGTAGTAATATTTCAGTATCAATTAGTAGTAGTAGTCCTGTATCAATTATGGGCTCCTATCCATGGGTTTTTTGATCATTTCCATAGCGATTAACAATTTAAAATGGCCCATGTTATAATGTTTCCTCATCACAAACGTACCTGGAGTTGTGTTTTGTTTAATTCAACACATTTAACACAAAAACCCTGCATATTTAGGCTGAGTTCTTTCTCCCCTCAAAGGAAAATGCTCTGTTCCACTTTGTGATGTCATGCGGTAATACAGGAAGTGCGCCACTCTGTTTTTAAACTCCACACACCTTAACTTGAATCATTTGGATGATTTCAACTCTGGAATTGTCGATCTCTACTGAACTACAGGTAAAAAGGTTAGGGTTAACTTGAAAACTACCTATTTCATGACATCACAAGGTGGAACAGAGCGTTTTGAGCTTTGGAGATGCAGACAGACTAATAATGCAGGATTACACAAATGTGTGAAAGAAACAAAACACAACTCCAGGTATGTTTTTGAGGAGGTAATCACATTATAACATAGCTTAAAGCTCACAAGAGTCAAATGCGAGTAATATAGGACCTTTACAAAACATGTAGTGACTATGATTAACTTAGTTTCAGGAGCAGGACCACGCCTCAATTTCCCAGAAGCCTATTTGTAGCAGCCTATCCCGGCAACCCAGTTTGTCCCGAATAACTCGACCCTACCCTCCCAACCCGTATTTGTTCACTTCCAGACATAAGACGCCTACGAGGAGGGTCCTGTTCCTGCTGGGCCATGTGAAGATTGAGACTGAACCCCCACCCTGAGTCTCAACCCAGCCACTCTGCCTCGTCTCTTTTCTCTTCGCATCATGCGTTGTTGTTGGCGTGGTCCTTGCTAGTGAAAGAACATTTGAGGGATGTTTGAATCAAAATAGTACGACCAAATTCTCTACGTGGACAGTATTTATGATCTTAAAGAGCACAATTTTATCTTGTTCCAGTACAGATATACTGGATAAGCACCTCTTGAGGTCATAAATACAGTTGTGTGTACTGTCTGCATCTAATTATAACATCTTTTATTGTTTCGATCATCAAGAAGTGCACGGTTAGCATGCTAGTTGTTAGCTTCACTGTCAACGCAAAACTCCCGCTCCAGCCTCTGAAATCTGTGAAAAGCGCTTCTATAAACTCATCGTGGTGAATAATTAGGGCGCTCTGAACGTGTAAAGTAAATAAGGAATGACTTGGGAACACTCCAAACTGTTTCAAATGAACTAGTTTAGTGGTTTTTCACGTTTTTTAACTTGTGATGCTACCTGAAAGCAGCGTTTGCAGTTTTGGAACATGTTTTATCTCTCACACACACACACTCAAATGGAGGCGCACAGCTTTTTTTAAGTGGACTCAGGTGTGGGCGAAGTTTGTGCAACCAGAGAATGGCGTGTGAAGCAGCAAAACAGGAAAATCATACAGAGAAATGTACCACATGGTCGATTAACTACAGAAATGTCAAAGATGTTGGCTGTTCTTGTGTCCTAAGGCAAGACATTTCACCTACCTGGCCTTTTCTAGGAATGAGGTGTGATGGTTCAGATTGGCACCATAGTTTCTGTCGGTCTACCCCAGGGCTACAAAACTTACCAATGTAAAAAATGCAAAGTAAAATGTTTGAAAAAGCAATACGAAACTATCAATGTAAGGACTTATCTAAACAGTACAGTGCAAACAACTATTGACTTTGCCTGGAACGTTCCATTGTGAAGCATTAAAAGTGTCTAACTCCATAGAAAAAAAGCAGGTGAGGCACTAGGCCAAGTTACATGTCAGGTCTGTGTAGAGGCAACTCCACTCTTGTAAGAATGCATGTTTTTAAAGGTCCTGGATTACACAAAATTGACTCTTGTGAGCTTTAAACCAGGTTAGAAAGCTGTTACCTCCTCAAAAACAAACCTGGAGTTGTGTTTTGTCTCATTCACACATGTTTGAGTAATCCTTTATTAGTCTGTGCCTTCTTTCATTTCATTTATTTGTTTATTTGGGTGTGACGATGCATATTCATGAACATACAATTTGTATGAAATCACACATATTGATGTAAATTCGCCGGATTTAGCACAAGTGCTAATTTTTATCCGTAGTCCCATATATAAAATACACATAATATAGACATTTGACAGACTCTACAAATACAACTAACAATATGCATATCATTTTTATCATTATTATTAGTTTGTATGACCATAATACAGTACAATACAAAAAAAAAAGAACAAAAGAAATTGGGTTGTTAAAATTATATTTGGTATGCATAGTATGTAATTTATTTTGCTATATGTAAATATTTGTAAAGTTTTGTCATCAATGTACATAAGAAGCCATATAATTTTTTTAATTTTTGAAACTACATCATGAATAGTGTTGGGTTAATATAAGTTTTTCTTCTTCCTGCTCCTTTTCGAGAAATGTGCTTTTCAGTTATTCACAATGTATATGTAGTAGGTGTAATGTGTGTCATTATTGTTTCTCTCTTGGCACAAACAAACGAATCAGTCAATCAATCAGTCTGTCTACATCTCCAAAGCTCAAAATGCTCTGTACCACCTTATGATGTCATGTAGTAGTGGTTAACACGTTAGTTAACAGCTCCTTTTACCTTTAGCTCAGTAGAGATGGACAATTCCTGAAATTATGCACATTATTCTAGTGAAGTTAAAGTGCTTAACAAATTTATTAGACCATCTGTCATGAAAACAAGAAAACATAAATAACTTCATAGTGTGTCAATAACTTGTTTCAAATTAAGAAAATGACCAATTGAAATAACAAAATAGTCCTTGTTGGCTAATAATAACCAAAAATGTGAATATTTTGTGTGAGCTGCATTCTTGCTGCGTTTTTTTTTAATGTTGTTTTGCAAAGTCTCTTTTGTTCTTGAGGTCCAAATAGTTTCTAGCTGTTCCCAGAGACTTTCTTTGGATGAGACTGTGTCATTTTTGGAAAACATTAAACTTGAAAATGTATGGATAGCAACAATAGTTATATTTTAGCATTAAAGATCTGGTTTTGATAAAAAGATCTTGCAAATACTAGCGGATTAACCATTATAGAAACTTAAAAAGATATTTTGGTAAAGAGAAATACTTTAAATAATTATGGCAAGTTTGAGAAAAGAACACTGCCCAGATTTGCAGGGTATGCTGTTGTAATTAAGCAAAACACAACTTCAGCTAAATATTTGATACAAAACAGATAGAGCATAACACAGGAAACATCAGGTCCAGCACGTTTAAAGCCATTCTGCAGAATATTGTAAAAACGTGACATCTCCATGGTGGCAAGCAAGTTACACACACTCATAAAAGTTATATACAATCGTGCAGCTTTAAACTTCTTGTTCCTCCAGCTTGCACAACTTGTCCCTTTGTTGCACCTGATTGGTGTTGTGAATATTCATAAAGCGTGTCTATTCTGTCCTTAAACTGTGAGAGGAACATCGCAGGAACAGCAGAGGTGAAGCCAGGAGCCGTGAGAGCACCTTTTATCATTAGAACACAAAGACAAACCAACAAAGCTCATTCACGTCTCACTATTACAGACTCAAACGACGACAACGCCGCTTTGATAACGCGCCGAGAACAGAGGAACCTGCAGACGCTTCATCTCACACAACACTTTGAACGTCTCACTTCAGCTTAGCAAATACTGGACTAATCTTAAAGGTGCATGGTGAAGCTTGTGCGGCGGAGGGTCCGTCGAATGCTTTTCTTCACGGAGATGTGCCTAAAATGTCCCGCAGTATGGCCATGAACTTAAAAATCTCCATCGACTACAGATGAAAACTTGCCTTCTGGATAATTCTGGCTTTTTTTAAACCATGTGTAATCATGTGTTTTATGAAATTGCATTGTCCCTTTTCAAATAAACTAAACTTCAACTTAAACTTGTATTTAGTTTTAGGTAAAAAAAAAGTCAAGAGTGCTGATGTTGTGTCTTTTGGGTGAAATTCTAAACAAACTTTATGTTTTTGTGACTGTATAGTAGTAGTAGTAGTAGTTTTAGTAGTAGTACAAGTTGTTTTAAAGTAGTAGTAGTAGTAATAGTAGTAGTAGTAGTAGTAGTTTTAGTAGTAGTAGAAGCTGTTTTAAAGTAACTATTAGTATTAACGTATTGTCTAGAAAAGAAAAAGGGAGATGACATAAGATGACTCTTCGTTTTGCTCCTTTTCATTCATTTCTTTTATGTTATGACCTTTTAATGTCTTTTTATACTTTATGAATGAAATAAATAAACAAATACAAATACAAATATATAGTAGTAGTATCTAATCCATCAGAAATGTGCTAAAACACGCTCAAGATTTGTACAAAATGAGATACAACTGAAAACTAACCACAAGACTGTAGAAATATTACCTTTGCAATAAGCCCCTTTTGCAGCCTTTTCAAAATATTGTTATTATTATTAGTAGTAGTAGTATTATAGACCAATCATTACATATTTTGGACTAATATATTCTAATATTCTAAACCATATCTCTGAAAAAAACAAAGCAAAAACACTAGAGAAGCATTATAATCTGTTTTTCTCTATAGGCTATCTCCTACTTTTACTGTCACTATACTTTACTGTCCATTACACACAGGTTAATGGCACCGCTTGACAACCCAGGAAATGCTCAGCGTGCGCACATCAGGTGACATCAAAGGTCAAATGTCGGACTGCGTTAAAATCTGCCCCCGTAACAGCTGCTGTCAAATGCCCCGCCCCCTCCTGCACCTTTATACGCAGTCAAATGCTTTATAATGTGTTTCTAATCACAGAATTATACGCTTAAACAGGTCAAATGTGCTATAAAATCTGCCTGGAGTTGTGTTTTGTTTCATTCACACTTCTTTTCTGCATCTCCAAAGCTGAAAATGCTCTGTTCCACCTTGTGATGTCATGAAGGGGTAGTTTTACGGCTACATTTTACGTTTAGTTCAGTAGAGATGATTCTAGTGAAGGTTTATGGAGTTTAAAAACACAGTGGAGCACTTCCTGTGTTACCACGTGACATCACAAGGTGGAACAGAGCGTTTTCCAATCTGGCCCATTCACAGCTGTCAACTTCCTCTCCGCTCCTATGGTTTTATATGTTAATAATCACAAAACTATACACTTAAAGACAGGTTAAACTTGTTATAAAATCTATCTGGAGTTGTATTTTGTTGTTTGTCTCCAGCTCCAAAGCTCAAAATACTCTGTTCCACCTTGTGATGTCACAAAGTGGTAGTTTTCAATTTCACAGCAACCTTTTGTTCATCCACACAGTTCAGTAGAGATTTGCAATTCCAGGTTTGAAATCATCCAAATTATTCTAGTGACGGTGTATACAGTGTTTAAATTAGAGATGTCCCAATCAACAGTTTTTGGCTTCCGATCCAATCCGATTTTTTTAAGGAGTGCTCTTTCCTGATACAGATCCGATACCTTTTTTAAATTCTCATCCGAATGATTCTTTTGTATGTGATGAATCACATTGGTAGTGTTAAAGTGGCTCTGCTGGTTCCTCCACAGAATCTGTTTGTTTGCAGCGATTGCGTCGCTGTTTGACTCTCGTTTTGTTGTGGTGAAAAGTCCCACACAGCGACATGGCGCCGTTTTGTTTTACAGCTGCCGTAAAGCGTGTCGATGCCGCAAAAACATGTGAAACTCAATCAGTCCGATCACGTTACTGAATCCAATACTGCCTGATACTCATAAAAGAGCTGGATCAGGAGCAGATCAGGACATCCCTAGTTTAAATACACAGCGAAGCACTTCCTGTATTACCACGTGACATCACAAGGTGGAACAGAGCGTTTTCCCCTTCAGAGCTGTCAACCCCCTCCCCTCCTATGGTTTAATACAGTACATCAATGTATAAAACAGACCTGGAGTTGTATTTTGTTTGAGTAACCCTTTATTATAAGTCTATCTACATCTCAGACGCTCAAAATGCTCTGCTTCACCTTGTGATGTCACAAAGTGGTAGTTTCTAAGTTTACAGCCACCTCCCAACCCCCCGTTCTCCTCCTGTGGTTTTATACGTTCCTAATTGCGAAACTATACTCTTAAACCCAGGTCAAATATGTTATAAAACGCAATTCATGACAATAAACAAAGTCCAGGGTGGTCTTAAAGGGCCGGCGCCCCCTGCATCGAGCTTCATTAGGGCTTGACCTGTAAATCGTTTTGCCAATACATCACGGTGATATATGAAGCCGGGGCCTCCTTTACTGCAGTCACTGAATATATTATTATTATTTCATTATTTCATCGCTCAAAATGTTGGACCAGGCCTGTGGAGTCGAGTGGGAGGCGTTTTATGCAACACTTTTTTTGTGGAACTGGCTTCACCCTCTGCAGTAGCGGTGCACTATAAAAATACATGTGAGAGTGTGTACTCGTATGTGGGGAATGGTGGACAGGAAGTAGTGCACAGAAATTGCTAAAAAATAAAATAAAATGGTCTGAGATTGTGGTTGGATTTGAAATTTGTGTTAATAAAGCTGAATTTTGTTAAGTTTGTATTATAAACGTGTCCAGAAACTAAAATGAACTGCTAAATAAATATAAGAATCGTATACAATTTGGAGTGCGTTCATTTTGGTCCAAATGGAAACTTGGTTTGGTCCTGTTTAAGTCCTGGTTTAGTTCTGATCTAGTCTTGGTTCAGCTCCAAATTAAGTCCAGGTTTAGTCACAATTTGGTGTTTTTGCAGAGTATGAATGCAGGTTTTAGAGGTCTAAACTACAGGGTTAGCAATGTTTTTGTGAAACGTCAACAACACATTATACAGCATTACTCAAATAAAGACATAGCATTTGTTCTAGGAGGAATGTAACCTGATGGCAAAACATAAAATTCTGTATTGCAGCATAAAATTTTGTATTAGAGGTCTGCACAGGACAGAATTTTCAGTCCTGCTCCAGCCAGTGCCCGCAAAAAATAGTAATTTTCATTCCCGCTTCCGCCCGCAAATCCCGGAGGATGGGGACATTTGCTTTCTTTCTCACAAAAGATCTTTTCATTTAAAAAAACATGCATGCACATAATTCCTTACATAGTAACTCTGTGTGGTACACAAGCGACTTCCAAATGTCTGATTTCAGGCTTCTTGATTTTTTTTGACGGTAAATGTACCTCTCTCTAAAGAAGAACTCACTTCTGAAGCACTGTGAGATTCACTAGAAGTGCTCTGTTCTTCTGCCATGTCTTCGAAACTCCATCAAACACGGAGAAGTGGAAAGGAATTGTCTAAAATGTGTGCGAGATTAGGCGACATCTGCAAGTTTAGGCTGCTTAAAATGTTTTTATTAATGCCAAATAAAATATCCAGCACACATTATGTATGATAGGAAAACATGAGTCATTTGTGTATTTTACTTTATTCTCATATTTAGTTTGCGGGACTGCAGTTTATCATCCCACCCGCCTGTTCCTGCATTGTGCAGTCCCACTTCCGCAATGAGCTTTCAAAATGTGTCCCATGTTGCACTGTTTTGCGTTGAGTCCTGTGAGTGCAGGGCTCTTTTCTGTATTGCACAGAATTGCACAAAATTACCTTACAATTAAGGTACTGTATGGTGCAAGAAATGCTAATTTTCAAACCTCGTGATATCGTCAACAATAAGCTGTTTTAACTTAGGTCTTACTTAGAAAAATACAGACATATAATGTGTATAATGTAATCTGTTAAATTCAAGTACTTCCACAGACTGGTGCCTAAATGTTGTGGAAAAGTACTACAGAAGAAAGGTGCAGTGCACAAAATCACTTAAAAAAAAGCTTTTGTCACTCATAAACTAACATGTCATATCAAATAAAGAAATACTCAAATATAAATACCCTGTACATGATTTTTCCCATTTATATGAGCAAAATAAGTCTTGCCCTGGTAGATATACTGTATAAGCAGCTCTTAGTCTAAAAAACACTCTGCTGTGTTCTGTCTGCATCTAATTAAAGCATTCTGTTGTCCATTAATCAGGAAGTGTGTGCTGTTGCATGCTAGTTGTTAGCTTCATCATGAGTGAAATCATACAAAGTGCTTATAAAGTCATCACAGTGAAAAAAAAGGTTAAAAATACATAAGATAAATGAGGAATATGGTAACTTTGGAACACTGCAAACTGTTTAAAGGTGCACGGTGTAACTTTTCGCTTAGGGGTTCACCATTGCTGTGCCTGGAATGTTCCACAGTATGACATTAAACAGCTCTACCTTACATTTTTTCAACGACAGGTGGTTTTATAGTGCTAAAATACCAAAAAAAACTACATTCTGACTGTGAGCGGGGTTACCTCTCCACAGATTTGACCTGTAACTTGGTCTGGTGGATAGAAACAATAACATCTCCATCGAGAAAAGCATTTGATGGACCCTCCACCAGAGAATTACACAATGCACAGTCTGTTATATAAGTAAATGTGTTACGTGGTAAAAGAAATATCTGCTCATAAAGTTTCTCGAGCAGCTGTACGTCGATGGCCTTGCGTTAGCCCCGCCCCCGTGTGCTGACCCCTGATGCCCTATAGATCGGACTGAAGTCATTGTGAAAGTGACCTGCCACTCCCCTCACATATCCCCTTTTATATGTCCTTACATTCAATCCATTAACCCCCCGCGACAACAGCTAAAGCCGGCACTTAAAACAATACAGGCAGACCTGCTCCAGATCGATATGTGAGAGGATACACAAGGGTTAAGTAGCGTGCGTTATACCCTGTTGTTTCCAAATAGGGATGATATTAAAGCTCCGATATTACGGAAAATGAACTCGTGTGAGCTTTAAGACATGTTATAATGTTGTTATCAGCAAAAACATACCTGGAGTTGTGTTTTGTTTCATTCACATGCTTGAGTAACCCTTTATTATTAGTCTGTCTACATCTAGAAAGCTCAAAATGCTCTGTTCCACCTTGTGATGTTTTCTAGTTAACAACTACTTTTACCTTTATTATACAAATGAAGGTGTTTAAAAAGACAGTGGAGCCGTTGCTGTATTACCACGTGACATTACAGGGTGTAACAGACTGTTTTCTGTTTGAGAGAAGAACTAAATATGTAGGACTGCGAATGAAACAAAACACAACTCCAGGTATGTTTATGATGAGGAAACAACATTATAACATAGATCAGAAAATGGCATAATACGGGCCCTTTAAATAAAGCCAAGCAAAAGAATTCTAAAGGGTAATAAAGCTAAATCAGACTAATAAATAACTGCATTAAAACTCGGGACTACATCAAGACTGAACTACAGTAAGTAAAACCACAGTAAAAACAGGATTAAGTTTAGAGCACACGAAGAACTCAAATAAGATTATATACGTCTAATTTACAACTTTTTCAACAACAAATCACCTTTTAAGCCATGTTATAAAGTGATTTCCTCATGACAAACATACCTGGAGTTGTGTTTCGTTCACACATGTTTAATAGAGGTGTAACGATATCTAAGTCTCACGATATGATATCGTCACAGTATGAACCTCATGGTACGATATTTATTGCGACATTGTGGGAAAGTTCACGATATGGTGCAGAGGCTATTCTACAGAATAACAAGACTGACATTCTAAAATGCTTTGACCAGTCATTTGGTGCAACATTTATTGTCATTAGGGATGTAACGATATCCAAATCTCTCTGTACAATACTTTCACCATATACATCTCACACTACAATATTTATTGCAATATTTTGTGGAGGTTCACAAAACTGTGAATCTGCTACTTTTTCCTCTAAAAATGCCTTCACAAGACTTAATCCAAAGAATGAAGATGTAAAAGTGCTTAGAACAGTTATTTCTTCATGTAGTCTGCACTAAAACGGAGCAAAGGATCATGGTCTATGTAGTTCCCTCTGTTTTTTAGCATTTCTGCATCAGAATTATTCATTTAAGCAAAGAGACTTGTGATTCGATATATTGTGATGGTCCACGATATTATTGTGAGACATTTGACGATACGATATCACCATATTTCGGCTATTATTACATCTCTAATGTTTAATGCACAAAACCTGCATATGTAGACAGACTAATAATAAAAAACTACTCAAACATGTGTGAATGAAACAAAACACAACTCCAGGTATGTTTTATGATGAGGTAACAACATTATCACATGACTTAAAGCTCACAAGAGTCAGTTTTGTGTAATATAGGACCTTTAAAACGTTTAATTTGAACAATATTTGGTAAAAGAATAAGCAATTCAGTTTTACTTCTTCAACTACTTTGACAAAACACAGACCTGAACAACCCTAAAGGCAAAATTATAAGATTGTAAAATACTGTTCACGTATGAAACTCAGAGCCATGTCTAAAACAAAACTGTCAGGCTTCTCAGTTATCTGCAGTGATGAGGAAGCAGACACATTTTTTTTAGATTATTATGAAAGAGATACAAATTTGAACTTTCAGCACTTGCGTCAACAATGGCGCGCCAAGCTCCACGTATGGTTTTCTTCTTATTTTAGTGCGATACAGCTTGAAGAACATTGAATTCACTGAAGTTTCGAAGAGCGACTATGGACAGTAACACGGACATGCCCAAAACGGTTGATTGGAAAGACTCATCAAAAACCTGGATACCTGGAGTTTTGTTTTGTTTCACTCACACTTTTGAGTAATCTTACATTATTGGTCTGTTTCTCATTCAATTTGTGATGTGATGAAGTGGTAGTTTTCAAGATAGCAGCTCCGTTTGCCTTTAGTTCAGTAGAGATGGGTAATTCCAGGGCAGGAATTATCCAAATGATTCTAGTAAAGGTGTTTTGAGTTTAAGGTTCTGTATTACCACATGACATCAGAAGAGAGAACTCAACTTAAATATGCATAATTTGTGTGTTAAACATGCTTGAATGAAACAAAACACAACTCCGGTGATGCTTTTGATGAAGAAACATTATAACACACTGTAGATCAGAAAACAGAGTAAAATGGGCACTTTATGTCCAGAAAAGAATCAAAATAAACCTTTTAAAAGTCCCAGATCCACCTCTCAGACCAAATCCAGCTCTTGAAGGACCAAGTTTGTCCCGCGGGGTCCCTCAGCTTCAACCCAAAGCCTCAAACAGCTGTGGCATCAGTGTGTTTCCTCTCAGTGTGTCTCACGTGACACAAACAGCAGGTGTCTGTTGTGCTCCCATAATGCAACAGTTAGGAAGAGAGATGAAATCCTGTAATAGACCTCTACTGTCATGTTCAGAGGTTTTCAACACGTTCTTCCAGATGTTTGGACCAGACCCCCTCATGTGCCCCTGTCCACGTGTCCCCAGACGTACCCCAGCACGTGTGAGTCTTACCTTCCAAGCAGCAGGTCCTCCACAGCCCTGAATGGGTCATCACCTCCTCGTTCTTCTTGCTGGTCTCGTTCTCGCTCATGGACTTGGTTTTGCAGACGCCGCGGGAGTACAGCCAGTAGTCCGTGCCGACCGCGATGGTCATGAGACTGAAGGCCGCGAAGGCTCCCACCGTGGTCAGCAGCATCTGGACTCCGCGGTCGAAGAGACCCATGTTTCCGCATTCCATGAAAGGGGGACCCCCTTTCCTCTTAATGTACAAGAAGTAAATATTTGAAAATTTGCGGGACCAGACCAAACCGAAAAAGCGGGATATACTCGAGCGGAAGGAGAGGGAAGAAGGAGGAGGAGGATGCGGTAGGAACCTTATGGTTGCGTTTGGGTGAGGACCTCAACAGAGAAAAACGGCCGCGGGTTTGGGAGGTGAGAGGAAGACCGGGTTTAGCGTGTCCTCTCTTTGGCGTTTGGATCTGAACCACAATAATCAGACGTGAGAAGAGGACACAGCTCCGGCCTGCAGCTGAACCGGGGCGCAGAGATGTCCTTACGCGTGGAGTGGCAGTGACTATAAATGGCACTGAGATGAAGCGAACTGAGGCAGGCCTAAAACTACCTGTTCCTGTGTTCAGGCGGGCATGAGGCAGGCGCACGCGTGTACGTCTCCTAATCACTTAAACAGTTACCTAACACAACTACTGGAGCTAACGCTATCTACTACAGTGTCCTGGCGTTAATCAAACGGAAGAATGCTTGGAAATGGACAGCAGCGAGGAATCTTTAATATGAGAGCGAACACAAGAGCGAGCACCCAAATCAAAACCGACACAACGACGCAAAATTATCAACCTTAGCTATCTCTATATTTACGCACACACGCAGCTAGACAATGAAATGGGGAAATCAAGCCTCAACGACTCAATTAATTTATTAATTAATTAGCAGGGCTTCTTATGTGTAGCCTAGATAGAAAGCAAACCAAAAAATAAACCGCTTGGAGATTCCTTTTTCCTAAAATTTTGGTCGCCAGTTTCCATATGTAGCCCTATAGCTCTGGGAAGGTTTCCGCCGAAAATGGGGGTCTTCTTCTTGTTCTTGTACGGAGCGGGACAGAGGCAGAGCGGGCATCACTCGACACAGAGGCGGCTGGCGCTCGGTCTCCTCCCGCTGCTGGAGAACCGGGGGAAAGTCAGTACAGCCGTGGAGGAGGATCCGAGGGTAGCAGCAGCAGCAGTAGCGGTAGCAGCAGCAGCAGGAATAGTGGTGGATCGGAGAAACGCACGGTCCCGCTCTCCTTGTAGCCCTTGCGCCATGAAACAGCGAAGAAAATAAACGATGCTGAATGTTGCAATCCCCCCTCCTCTGCTGGCTCCTTCTTTGCTGCTCTTCTTCAGAAAAAAAGAGAAAAAAATCTATTACACAATCAAGCGCCTGTGTCACGATGAGCGCGTCCCTTCGTTGGTTCGTTCGTCGGTTCGTTCCCAAATCGCTCCTCCGCTCGTCTTCTCTATCGCCTCGTCGCGTCTGTCTGTGCCTCCCAAGGCCCCGAAGTCTGCCGCAGCGATTGAAGATGTTTTAATTCCGTTTGTGCACGTTTGTGGAAGGGGCGGCGGAAGAAGGGGGTGGGATGCTGGATTCACACTCCCCGCTGCCTGCTGCCTCTCTCCTCTCGTCTCCGCTCCTCTCCGCGGCCGCTGCGCTGTGCCTTAAAAGCTTTTGTGCACACTGCATGAAATTTATGTCCCCGGAGCTAATATCGCGGGATCCAATTGTTGCAGCAGCGACCTCCAAGTGAACGCACTTTCCCACCGTTTCTGGGTCTGTTTTGACGTTATCCGCGTAATAAAAGCTCACCTAAAAATGCTGGATACTCTGAACTGTTGTTTATTTTTTATTTAAAGCTTTATTCATTCGCATAGAGCTGTGTAGACTACATACATTTTAAATACATAGCCAAACTCAAAATTTATATTGAGGGATTGTGGTCCACGGTGCTGTTGTCGATGTGGTGCTGAAAGGACAGTTCCTTAAACGAACGCTCCGTGGAGTTTGTCGCCCTCAGGTGGGTAAATAAAGTCATTACAACTACACTTGTATAAAAAAAAAAAAAAACTTCTTTTTTTCTAAATTTAGTCAGTTCCTGCTTCTGAACACATGAGACACACTTTGTAATATTGATGTGGTAAAATAGTGAAATTGTAATTGCTAAATGACTGGATGAGAGCGTGAGGTGATCCTGGGCTCGTCACTATTGAGTTAGGGCTTTAGTCCTGGTTTAGGTCTGGTTAGTCTTAGTTTATTTTAGTTTTTTATGGATAATTCTGGCCCTGCAGTGATTAGAATCAGTCAGAGCTGTGTGTTGCAGGGCTCTCTGCAGAAAATCAGGCTTAGTCGGGATAAACTTTTTTTGGGGTGTTTTATTTGGCTCTCCCACGGTGCAGAAACAGGAGCATAAACATGTGCAGGAAATATTTACAGTGGTACAGGGCTTCAAAAGGTTCAGTTCAGAGGGTTAACAAATAAAAAGTTAGACCGAAGTAAGTTCTAGTTTATTTCAGCTTTTATGGGAGAATTCTGGGTCTGCAGTGATCAGTATCAGACAGAGCTGGGTTAGTCCTGGTTTAGTACTGGTTCAGTCCTGGTTTAGTCCTGGTTCAGTCTTGGTTTTCATCCTTAGTTCTGGTTTGGTCTTGTGGGGTTTCCTAGTCTGCAAATGTCCAAAAAATGAGCTCAAGTAAGAGTACTGTAACTCTTACTTCAATTATATTACAGAAGAAGAAGAAGAAAAAAGCAGTGGTTCAAAAAAGTTTCCAAAGTACTATTTCTCAAGTAAGAGTAACTTATAACACATGTTTAAGTGATCCTTTATTTTTAGCCTGTCTACATCTCCAAAGCTCTGTCCCACATTGTGATGTCATGAAGCGGAAGTAGCGGTACTTAGCCAAATTTTACATTTTGTTTAGTAAAATTAGGCAATCCCAAGGCTGAAATTATCCAAATTATTCTAGTGAAGGTCTAATTTAAAAACGCAAGATGTCTCCAACTAGAATTGCACAATACTGACCCACGTGGACCACAGAATTTTTGAGCTCAGCCAAAACAAAGAGCGGAGCTCACTGAGTGACCTCACTTTGGGACCTTTTTTGCCCAAATGTAATTCAAAATAAAAAACAATAGCTTTTGAACATCGGCTGTCTGAGTGTGTTATGCATTTTCTCACTTTCATATAGTTTAAAAACACAGCAAAGCACTTCCTGTATTACCACATGACATCACATTGTGGAGCAGAATGTTTTCAGTTCAAGAGAAGAACTTAACCTAAAAATATGCAGAGTTTGTGTGTTAAACATGTGAATGAAACAAAACACAACTCCAGGTCTGTTTGGGATGAGGAAACAGCGTTATAACAGCAGACAGGAGCCACAGCCATAGTCATAAGTGCAACATTTCAGTATCAAAAAGACTGTCCCAATTTCCAGCGTTTTTGTCTAGTGTGTCCCGACAACTGTCTATAAAAACACACATTTGACCCAGTTAGCGAGAGCTGCTGCCCGCTGCTCCACTTTGAACTAATCAAAATCCAAATCCTAAAATACATCTGTACTTAGGTCACACATACATGCACATGACCCCTTTAAACCAAACACGACGCAGTTAAAGCTGCACTGCGTAACTTTTGTAGGGAACCTTTTGTCTCTATGGAAATATTTGTGTTTTGTCTGAATCAATATAGCGTTAAACTTATATATCTCCATAGAGAAAAGCAGCACTCGGCCATGTTAGAATGTTATTAGAATGTCATTGTTTCATTGTATACAATCAATACTAGTCATTAATTTTAGCTTCCTTATTTGTAGTTTACAATTTTGAAAGCATTAAAATGCCCATATCGCACTGTTTTCTGATCTATATTATAATGTTATAATGTTGCTTCCTCATCAAAAACACACCTGGACTTTTAAAACAGAATGTAGCCCTTACTGAAAAATATAAACGTAGGTCTTTAGAAATGGAGGGACGCCAACATGTTACGATCAGCAAGATGGTCTTCGTCAGGGCATAAGGGTGGAACAGGACACACAGGGGTCATTAACCCTAACCTTATATACAATTACAGCAGCATTACAGCAGTCACGTGACAAGATCATGACTATAGGAAAAAGAAACCAAAAAAGGCTGGTGAACCACGAGGAATGTACAGGTGATGGACAGACCCACAAAACAGAAACAACACACACAGGACATGTTGGAGAAAAGATAAGGAGGCGTCAGTGGCAAAAACTGTTGTTGTGTCCTTAGGAAAGGCACTTCACCCACATTGCGTAGTATGAGTGGAGTGTGTATGCGTGATGGTGGTGGTTGGAGGGGTTGATGGTGCAGATTGGAGCCTCACTTCCGTCAGGCTGCTCCAGGTTCCAGTTTACCACCACTGAGTGCTATATAAATGCAATGATTATTTAATTCATTGATTAATAAGTTGGTGTGTCTATCACATAAGTACTAATATCAAATATACAATTATACAACAGAATACCACTGGACCACAGACCATAACATCAGATACTTTAAGGAATTGCCACAAGAGTTTTAACAGTTTCAGAGGAACGTGGAATAATCCAAAACATCATTTAGGCTCGGATGTTGTGCAGCCTTTAATGTTACAATCCAAAAGGTTTTTCCAAAGTCTATCACTCCCTCTGATCTTTCAGTAAGGGCTTCAAGTTCGGCCCTTGTAGAGCACCTGCACTTCTACTTTTGACTTTTATGACCCAGTGAAGCGTTCTACCTCTTCTCCTCATCTTATACCTGGACTTTTGTTTTGGATTGTTTCATTCAGCCCTGTTTAACACACAAATCTGTTCCACTCTGTGATGTCATTATGAAGAGTTACTCAAACATGTGTGAATGAAACAAAACACAAGTCCAGGAATATTTTTGATGAAATTCTAACATGGCATGAACCTCACAAGAGTCGATATTGCATAATACAGCCCATTTAATATAATATTTTATTTTTAATCGTTAATTACGTTTCATGACATCACAAAGTGGAACAGAGCATTTTGAGCTTTAGCGATATAGACACTAATAATAAAGGATTACTCAAATTTGTGAATGAGGCAAAACACAATTCCAGTTATGTTTAATGAGGAAACATCATTATAACTTGGCCTAACACTCACAAGAGTCGTTTTTTTTGTTATATAGCATGTTTAATTAAAATGCACTTGTTATTTTTATTTCATCCTTTTCTCCTCTTCCACTGGTGCTTTAAATGTCAGTAAAATAACCCCTTTACTCAGGCATCAAAGACCAACAGAGCAGAGGACCCATGGGTGCTTCTTGCCCAGGGACCTATCAGCTGTAATTACCACAGACAATCGTGCAACCACTTTTAAACAAACTGCCCCTGCGTCCCCCTAGAGGACGGTTTAGAGCAGCGCATGTAGGGCCCATAAGCCGGAGCTGGAGGGCAGATCCCAGACAAGAGCCACGATTAGCCCCGGATTGGCTGCCTCCAGGTGGGAATGCCGCAGGGAGAGAGGGGGAGGGGGGTAATTGTTTAATGGTTCGGAATGTCGTCCCAAATCCAGACTAGGAGCAGGGATCACTCCGGTCTTTACCCCGATCACAGATGGGGTCTGCAGGGATGAGCTGCTGTGGGGTGAACTCTGGTGTAACCTCAGACCTGAGCTGCACCGTCTGTGGAAAGGAGGAAGAGAAAGAATAAAAGAGAAGGAGAAAAAGAAGAAAGAAAGAAAGAAAGAAAGAAAAAAGAGAAAAAGGAGAAAGAAAGAGAAAAAGGAGAAAGAAAGTAAGAGAAAAAAGGAGAGAGAGAAAAAGGATAAAGAAAGAAAGAGAAAAAGAAAAAGGAGAAAGAAAGAGAAAAGGGAGAAAGAAAGAAAGAAAGAAAGAGAAAAAGGAGAAAGAGAAAAAGGAGAAAGAAAGAAAGAGAGAAAGAGAAAAGGAGAAAGAAAGAAAGAAAGAAAAAGGAGAAAGAGAGAAAGAAAAAGGAGAAAGAAAGAGAGAAAGAGAAAAAGGAGAAAGAAAGAGAAAAAGGAGATGAAAGAAAGAAAGAAAGAGAAAAAGGAGAAAGAAAGAGAAAAGGGATAAAGAAAGAAAGAAAGAGAGAAAGGAGAAAGAGAGAAAGAAAAAGGAGAAAGAGAGAAAGAAAGAAAAAGGAGAAAGAAAGAAAGAGAAAAAGGAGAAAGAGAAAAAGAAGGACAAAGAAAGAAAGAAAGAGAAAAAGGAGAAAGAAAGAAAGAAAGTGTAACCCACTTCAAGGTATGTACACGTCTCAACCTCTAGGTTCGTAGGAGCTGAGAATAGCGATATCCAATAGACATAAGTAATTTAGTTAAAGGTAAACTTTTAGTTTGAAATATGAAAGGAGTGAACAATACAATTACAATCACAATTACAACCTACGGGCCCAGAATAAACTAAAAAAATAAAATGTTCCTTTAAAGATGTTCTTTCCGGAAGTGTTGCCTTGCAACTTCAATCAATGTTCAAGTCAAATAGTCGGGGGAATAGTCAAGTCATGGGAGGTATCCACAGTAGCTCTCGCTGGTGTCGGTCAGTGGGACTGACACAATCCTACCACAAGATCCGTTGTATGGAGTGGTAGGGGCGACTGGGAAGGCTCGCCATCAATGGGTCATATCCTCAACCTCGTTGAACCCAAGGCTGGGACATCACTTTTCCACGTAGGCAAAAAAACCCTGACCTGTATTTGCAAAACAGGTTTTACAGTCCAATTTCTCAAACACAGTCGCAATTCACATAGATTCACATAGAGATTCCAATAGAGGTGTTGTACAACATAAACTTATCTTATCAATTGGAAAAATAACTAAAGATAGTTAATAGTAGGTAGCTACAGTTATTTCCCAAATAAATGGTTCATATTGTCAAAATATCTCATTTTAACCAATAATAACTACAATGAGGATATAATCACATTTTACTAATGGATTCACTCACTCATGAACACATTCATTCGTACAGTGAAATGCATATACCATATTTTCGTATGTCTATCTCTTTGCAATCCCTTTTATCATAGGGTTTTAGATTGTAAATAAAATAAATTAATTACATTGGTTTTAATTACAAAAATCACAGCTCTGCTGGTTTTAATCATTTTAGATAAGTAACTAATGACAATTTTTATCTTAAAATGCTTTTTTTTTTCACAGTCACATTTAGCGTGTGACTCTTTTACAGTATAAACCATACATACTGCACCTTCAATGACACAGAGCGTGTCACCATGAATTTCCTTCTTAAATAATCAAATAGATGTTTTTAACAATATGTTCCTTTACAAAATTAACTTAAAATGTACAATATACACAAAAATAATTTGCTAGCATTGGCCTTAAGGGGGCATCATAATACATACAGTCAATGAGAACATGTGAGTGCTAGCTTACCAAGAAGATAAACTCAGGAATGGTTCAGCAAAATAAAAGTACTTCTTCAGTGGTTCTCCCACTTCTAAACAGGAGTTTTAACCATATTAGAACATAAACTTCAACATTTGTAATTTTCAAAACATTACATTTTGTTTTTCATGCCTTTTTCTTTGTTTTTCAACCAACATAGGAGAGAAAAGGCCATGCTCTGTGCATCACTGAGCAAGGGTTTAGCCATCTGTGTAAAAAATAAACTTACGGTTTTCAAAATAAAACCATTTACATATGAAACGTGAAATAAAACAGAATCTCAACATATTTTTTATTATTATTTTTTAACCTTTTAACCAGGCAGGTTACAAAAGAAAGAAAGAAAGAAAGAAAGAAAAAGAAAAAGAAGGAGAAAGAAAGTCTTTTGTTCATTTGAGATTGGCAATTCCAGGGCAGAGGTGGAGTTTAAAAAACAGAATGAAGCACTTCCTGTATTATCACATGACATCACAAGGTGGAACAGAGCGTTTTCTGTTTGAAAGAAGAACTTATCCTAAATATGCAGGATTTGTGTGTTAAACATGTGTGAATGAAACACAACTCCAGGTCTGTTTTTGATGAGGAAACAACATTATAACAGAAAATAATATGGGACCTTTAACAGAATCCCAAACGTGTCTTGTTCGGCCTCTGTGTTTTGACTCGGTTGTGTCGGGTTCCTCTTGTTTGTCACATCTGATCCTTTGTTGTTGATGCTTGTTGTTTCGGCCTTTGGGGACAGTGCGTCGTCAGCAGTGGTTCTCTTTGATTCTCCAGCGTCTGCTCCGGCTGACCACACACTTCCCTCTCCCCAGCCGCTTCCCTCTCCCTCCTGCGTTCTCCACACAGACTGGAAGTGGCTGCTGTCGGACATTTGGGGAACGTTCACGCACAAACCCACAAAGTTCACATTAAAAAGAATAGGGTTGAGTGATTTAGGATAAAATGCCAAAATGTCTCTTGCAATTTTTTGGACAAGTACGGCAATTATATTTGAAATTTACTTTTTTTAATAATAGGATTCTGTTAAAAGTTCAAAATATAAACGCATCCTGAAGAATTGAAAAAAAAACAAACTTAAAGATAAACTAACAAATAAATACAAGCTCATTCAGGACATCTACAAACCTAAGGGTCAGCAACTTTAATTTTAAAACAAGACAAGTTAGTTTTTTGTTTATGGAAGAATTTGTGGTGCTTCAAAAGTTGCAGCTTTTGCAATTTGAAAACTTCCTCCTTTCAACTTGTGATTTCAGTTCAAATTTGGGTGAATCTTGCAACTCTACCTGGAACTAAAACTGGACTAGAGCAAGACTAAACTGGGACTAAACCAGGACTAGTGTTGTAGAAGTTTTCAGCTTGTCCAAGAAAGGATAGAAATAAAAGGCTGGAGACCAACTAGACATGTTAAGGAGAAGTTTATTTACCAGCAATAATCCAGGCCCCGGGGGGACTTGAAAAATCAACATAGTCTGATTCCAAAAGTGAATATAGTATCATCTTTGTGTGTCCCTAACCCTTGACTAAGTTTCCAAAGGAGGAGGTTTATAAAGCAAGTGTGGGGAGACTATGAAGGCCAGAAGACTCTAGTTAGACAGAAATATGCCACAATTTAGATCGTGGTATAACGATGGTTTGCCAAGAGAAGATCATGGTGTAAATATCGCTTTTGTGAGTCAATATTAAAATGAGAGATAAATTACTTAAATTCTCTTTCAACTAGAACAGGACCAAACCAAGTCTACATCTGAATAAAACTGGCCTTAGACTTTCCACTGACAAATGTAAATAATATTGGGAGAAATGGGTTTGTTATGTACTAAGAAATTGGGTTCTATGTGTATGTATTCTATTTGTTATTGGACCGTTTATACTTTATATTGTTTTGGAACCTGCTCTGTGTTGTTTGTGGTCTGCTGTGTTTGTTTTTTCTATATGCGACAAAAACTGAAATAATCATAAAAAGAAAGTATGAAAAAAATAAAAAAATAACTAAACTGGGCTCAAATGAGGACCAAACAAACACAAGTGTGAATTAGACTTAGACAAACTTCGTTGATCCACAAAGGAAATTACTTGGACACAGTGGCTCAAACATCACAATATAATAACAAAGAGAAAACATAGAAATGGTGATAATCAATTTAAAATAAGTATAGCAAAAATAGGAAAGAGACTGGTGTCAAATAAGGCATAATTATATAAATGTGTACAGTATGTACAAGTAAAAAAAATAAAATTTAGGAATATAGTAGCACTAGGGATTTAACACTAACTGAAATATGATGATATTGTATCATCAAAGGTCTCACAGTAATATTGTGGAGCATCGCAAATATCGAATCACAAGCAGGGCTCTACGCTAACTTTTTTTTTCAGGAGCACATGTGCCCCTAAGTTAAAAATTTTAGGAGCACAGAAAAAAAAATGGGAGCACAAGTAGGTTTTCATTTCGAACGATTATTACAGTGCAGAACTTGCGCACACCAACTTATTTGAATTAATTTAATACAAAAAACAAAAGAATTATTATGACTGTACTTTTCCTGCATGATCGCAGGGTTTTTATAAATATATCTTCATTTTATCTGATTAATATTTAGACTTAAAATAAGCCAAACAAACTGTACTGCACTGAAACACTCTGTGGCCCTTTTTGGACCTTCACCTACAGTTTAAGAACCTCTTCTTTAAGAGAACTTCCACTGGCACTTTACACAAAACTGCTTCAAAGTGAAAAACATAGGTAAGATTTTTAAACCTGTATTTTCAAATTCCTGGGTGAAGTTACATTCTCTTACTGGTTTTACAGTGGTTTTTAGCCTCTGCACATTTACCAAACTAAACGCACATTGTGACAGAGTTATTTGGCATTTTTTTAGGCAAACTTCAGCCCACGTATCGCCTGCTCTGTGTTGTGGGTCTGCTCTGTGCGGACACTGACAGAAAATTAGTATTGGCGTATTTGACGTGAGGCGGAAGGATAGGTAGGGATACCTGGCCTGTGACGCACGTTGGTACACAAGGGTGCGCGCTGTGGACAAGCCGCGCGCTGCGGAGTCTGTGCTGACGGGCCGCACACTGCCGCTCCAGTGCACAGGCCGCAGAGAGACGTCCCGCGTGGTCACGCACACCGGTACAAGTTTATTGTAGCGGCCGTAATGAAATATGATCACACTCAGTATTCTTCGTTTGCAACCAAACCAACCAAAATTGGTCACGTCATCGGTCGGCGCCATCTTGGTTGGTAGGTCTTTTAAAAAAAAGATAGAAGAGATTGGTTTTGATCCATATTCGCTAAAAAAATCCGAATTTTTTGAAGATTTGATTCATTTACCGAGTGTTGACTACCCAGACATAGTCAACTACCTCGTGTTTCGGACATCTTAGACGGGGAGAGCAATTTAGCAATTGGAAGCGATGGAGTGGTACAATTTCTTTACCTCTGGTTGGGTTGGCACACTGCAGTTCAAGAAAGTTCCCAATAACAGAGTTCTGGTCTCACATGAGGTAAGTTTTAGCGTTAATAACAAGTCTATTAAACTGACATTCTCTTGTGGAACATTCCATATAGTTTTTCCCTACAACAGCTGGGTTTGTTTTCCTTACCTATGTTGATTGAGGACAAGTTTCTATTGAAAATATACATTTGCCGATTTCACTTTTATTGTCAATATAACTTGATGTAATTTTTTTCTGAAAAATAAACCATTGCCAGCATTATTTCGTGAGGGCTTTGTAATGTAGCACTCAATGAATATAACTCAGACTCAGCTACCAAGAATTCGAATATCTTGATAGATATTTTCTACACTAAATAAAGAAAGCTAGTTCAGTTAATTTTCAAACTCATGTTATTTTGATCTTAATGTATTATTTGATACACAACCTCACAAGTTTAATCTTGCTTAAACGTTATAAAAACAATTCTGACTGCTTTACTGTAATAAAAAATGTGTAAAAATTATTATTATTATTATTATTATTATTATTATTATTATTATTTCAATTGATTTAGTTATTTGTTTTACTTCTAGGTAAATCACTCGCAGAGATCTCGCGAAACTCCATTGAAAACCTGGTTTTTATCAGAATCTGGAGGTACAGTTATCACAGCACACTGTGATTGCATGGCTGGCCTTGATGAGTGTTGTTCACATGTTGGTGCCATGTTGTGGGCTACATGGACATCTTCAAGAATTCGTGGTACTCTTACATGTACAGACGTTGCAAATAGATGGCTTCTCCCAGCATATGTCAAAGATATTCCCTACCTACCAGTTGCTGAAATGGACTTTACTTCTGCAAGGAAAAAGAAGCAACTGTTGGTTGAGAAAGACATAACGCCAAGAACAACAAGGCAGTTGCCTCCTACAGCACAACTTCATCGAGGAAAGTGAATTGGTCAAGTGTGATAATCAACAGTGCAAAATCAAGTGGTTCCACCTTAAATGCACTCATTTAACCAGTGCACCAGAAGGACAGTGGTTATGTGCTGATTGTTACAAGTAACTTTTTTTATTATTCTCTGATTGATGTGCCTAGTGTAAGATGTAAGAGTGCAAACATCAAAGAGTACAAGCACTAAATGTGTGCAATAGTTATGACAATTTAGTTGTAAATAGCACTACATTTCATAATAAGATAACACTATTTACTGCTATTTATGCCGTACACTTTTTTAGTGATTGTACTCTAATCCATGAACTAAAACAATATCACTGTGTAATTTATGCAAACTTTAATGTTTTCATTGTTTTACTAGTACTGTTTTTGGAAAATAATTAAATGATTTGTGGATTAGTATTGTTTACACTTAATATTGCTATGATTTTATTTGCAGCTATTTCCAAAGGTTTGTATTTTAAATTGTTTTACTTATTACATGACTATTCATCTAATAGAAATAAAATATTTTTTCATTTCTGTTAGTTCAAAAGTCATGTAATAATTAAACACTTAAATAAACTATACTACCTTTTGGGAATAGGCTGCAAATGAAATCATAGCAATGTAAGTGAACAATAATTAATCCATCAAGTAGAGATTCAATTTGTACAATCAAACATTTACAACTCATCAAACAGTAACAATATTATTATGAACATGGCCAAAACAATAAATCTGTTAAAGTGCTTGTAACACTCGATAGTGCAATTTATATTACTTTTTATTTTGATAATAGTTATGAAGTAATAATTTCATCAACACTGTTTCGTGTTTATCGCTAGTGTCATTAGGGCTTATGGATTTATTGTTTGTATCCTCACCCTGAACTACATTGTAAATAGTAAAAATTTTGTGTTAATTGATTTGATTGATTCAACATTTCACATACAAGGGAAATTTTTTGTAAGTTACAATTCACATAGTATTAAAGTACCGTATACATTGGTCATGTAAATTCACATTTACAGTTACTTTACATACATTTAAATACATTTCATATAGTATGTGAAAGGTTAGATTTTGCAATTGATTTTAAAATTAACAACATGTAAATATTGTTCAGATCTAATAAAACTAATGTTTTGGCTATTCATTTATAGTTTGAAATTGATTCAGTGTGAAAATCTGCACAGAATTTTAAATAGTTCTTGAACTATGTTCATTAGGGCATCATGCCAAGTATGAATGCAGTCTGTCTTATTTTTTTTAGTAAATATAAAGTATTATTTGACAATATAAACTCGACGCTCCTCGCTAAGTTTTCGCGTTTGTTCTCCTTGACTTTCAATGACTTTAGGAATCCTAAAAAAGCTATATTTCCCTTTCTCACGTTGGGCATTATGACTACAACCATGCACTGCGCAAGAAATTGGCATAATTACATAAAACAATTGAGCTATCGAGACTTAACCTCTTGAGACCCTGTGGCCCCATACGAGGACATTACATTTTTGCCTCTTAGCACCATGATTTTCAATTATTTTAAACTTTCACCTGTAATCAACTAAAAACCTCTACAGCAGCTCCTGAAAGTAAAAAAACTGCATGGTAAAGTTTAGATGCAAAATTTATGAATAAAACCAATGTATTTATGTACAATAATGTCTCTTCATTTGGCATTAAAATTTGACCCATTTTATTGACCACAGCAGACGAGAGCATCAGTAAATGTCATGTCCTCGTTTGAAGACATTGGGTCTATGTTATATTATTGATTGTACATGTTGTTAGGTAAACTTGGGAATATTTAGCTGAGTTTACAGTTATAAATTGCTGGACGTTTCTGCTGCTATAGGGAAACTGCTGCCTGTCTCCACTTTTTGCACCTCTACTTTTTTTGTAACGATTGAAAACCAGAAAAAATTAAAACTGTGGACCACATTTTCAGGCCTTTTTGTGTGTTTTTAACCTCACTCACTGAACCCCAACCCGCTCACGGTCGACCTACGTCACATTTGGCAGGTTTAGGGCTTGAAATAAACAGCTAATTGCTGTTTGTTTGTTTTTTGTAATTTATTTATACATTTTAATGTTTTTACATTTTTTAACCAATGGTGTCATTCAGAAGACTGACTTAGTAGGTCCTACTTATCCCAAATAGCAAGAAGAAATGAAAAATGCACACCAGACAAAAGCTCGGGTCTCAGGAGGTTAAAATACGCTATTATTCAATGTTATTGTATGAAGTGGGTGACCCGGCTACCAACCAAGATGGCCGACTTCCGGTTTTGTTTATGCATATTAATTAGTGATGACGTCAGTTGCAAACGAAGAATTCAGACCTTGAGTCCGTGATAAGACCGAGTCCAAATGCGCTCGAGACAAGACCAAGACAAAGCTCTCGCTTTAGCTGAGAAGGAAGTCCAGCGGCGTGGGGGTGTTTACTGAGTGGTGGGATAAGTGTGGGTCCTGCTGCGGGGCGCTCCTCGTTGAAGCTGGGCGTAGGTGTGTTTTGAAGCGGAGTTTGTTCGTATGAGTGATATCGGCCACATGCGGGCTTCAAATGCGCTGGGGTCAGCGCGCTGGGAAAGCGTGCGGCGCTTTAGGGGCGATCCAGGCTTGGGCACGATTCTAAAGTCCTAGTGTGAGTTTGCCCCTAATGTTTGATACATTTAGAACGTTTAACTTGTCACGTTACGTCTGTGCGCAGTTCTCCTTACTGTGGCTGCAGAAGCACTCGCACTGGTGCGACTGTTTTATTTTCCTTGTTCGCACGACGAAATATTTACTCGCAAATGCGAGTGAAATGGGCGCACTGTAGAGCCCTGATCACAAGTCTCTTTGCTTAAATGAACAGTTCTGATGCAGAAATAGCAACACACAAAAAAACACAGAGGGAACTACATAGACCATGATCCTTTGCTCTGTTTCAGTGCAGACGACATGAAGAAATAACTGTTCTAAGCACTTTTACATCTTCATTCTTTGGATTAAGTCTTGTGAAGGCATTTTTAGAGGAAAAAGTCGCAGATTCACAGTTTTTTGAGCCTCCACAAAATATTGCAATAAATATGGTGCGATGAGATGTTTATGGTGAAAATATCGTACAGAGAGATTTGGATATCGTTCCATCCCAAATGACAATAAATGTTGTACCAAATGACTGGGCAAAGCATTTTATAATGTCAGTCTTGTTATTATGTAGAATATCATAATATCGTGAGCCTCCCCATCATATCGTGAGCTTTCCCACGATATCAAAATAAATATTGTAGCGTGAAGTTCATACTGTAAGACGTGGATTTGTTACACCCCTCAGTACTACAAATATATCTCAGCTGTGTACAAGAGGTAAGAAAATGGACCTTTAAATGCATTGCTCCCTCATTAAGGTATAACGTGCACTTTAAAGCAGCGGTCCCCGACCCCCGGGCCGGGGACCGGTACCGGGCCGTGGATCAAATGGTACCGGGCCGCCGGCCGCCCACAAAATAATTAATTATTTCCGTTATCTGAGTCTGAACAATCTTTTATTTTGAAAAATCTTTTCAAAACCCATCACACCCCCTAAAAAGGCTGTAACGTTAGAAAAACTACACGATCTACATGTAAACAGGAAGGAAAACAATTTGTACTAAACTGAGGCATGCGGCAAACACAAAACAAAGTCATTTCACCCGTTATGTGACTGTTCGGTCCCCAGGTATTGTCTTGAAAACCCTGGTCCGTAACAAGTGCACTGACTGCGTGTCGAGACCCAACATTTATTCACTTATTTACTTACATTGTAATACACAACTTTGCATAGGCTTCTGCAAATTGAAAATGTATATCTGTATTGCTCAACAATTCGGAGATGGGAACCCCGAATACTGACAGGTATTTCGCACACTGGTTATGTTCTTGGCGCAATGTTATGAGGAAGTCCCCCCTCCTACCCCTTTCTTGCTTCCTGCAGTTTACTTACAGGGTGTAGGCTTTCCCACTTAATACAATAATAACCTATAATTATAATTCTTCTTTGATGATCGTGAGTCATTAACACTTAACTGTTGGTTTCACAATGACAAAAGTGAAAAGTGAAAAGATGCAAGAAGGAGAACATAATGCAAGGTACAGTAGCTGACTTTCCTGTATTCTTTTTGTGCTAAATTATTATTGCTTATTTATGTATTCCTCAGTCTTTTGTTATTGGTGTATTTAACAGATCCTCTCAATCTTTATGCAGTTAAAAGCTTCTGTATTACACAAAACTGACTCTTGTGAGCTTTTAGTCAGGTTATAATGTATAACAGAGATCAGGAAATAGCATAATATGAGCCCTTTAATACTACACTGAAAACTCACCTCTTCTCCTTGGAATTTAAAACTATAGCCTGAATATCTTAGTGTTTTTAGGGCTACAGCTATCGATCATTACAGTAATCGATTATTCTGTCGATTATTTTGTTCGAATAATCGAGTAATCGTTTGTTATTGTCATGTCTACTTTGCACATGTTAAGTACACACCACGTGCATTGATAGATACACGTGTTTTGGACATGAAAAACGTAATTATCGCTAGGCTAAGGTTGACTTACCTCGCGGTTTCTTTTCCACTTGTAATGTAATGTAATGTTACAATGATGTAATCTTCGGGGCTTTCTGTTTAGATGTTGTAGCATCAGTGTTAAGAAGGTGACTTTTAAAATGTAATCCCCTACAGATTACAGACCCCAAAATGTAGTTTGTGACTTTATCAATTAAATTACTTAAAGTGAGTAACGTAATCTGATTACTTTGGATTACTTGATATTGTCATGATTTTTAAAACTACATGAATGTAGCAACCAACTCCTGCAAATTCTTGTTTGGTTTTAGACCTGGATTAGTCCTGGTATTAGATCTGGTTTAGACCTGGTTTAGACCTGCTTTAGACCTGGCTTAGACCTGTCTTAGACCTGGTTTAGACCTGGTTTAGACCTGGTTTAGACCTGGTTTTAGTCCTGGTGTTAGTTCTGGTTTAGAGGCGCACAGGAGGAAGCGCGGTCAGGTCAAATGTGGAGTGCACGGCGTACCGGAGCGTACCGCGCACACGCGGCGTACCGGAGATGAAGGGTGCGCGGCAGATGAGGATGACCGGAGCATACCAGAGATGAGATACCCCCAAAATAACATTAACTCATTTGACTAAACATGATGTTACAGTGTTCTGCCTTTGTAGGGCAGTTTACCACACACAAATAATTACCTAGCAATAATTAGAAGTCCTCTCTATTTTCATGATTGTAAATCATCAAGTCTGACACACTTCTAAACATAATCCCACTTAAACGCAAATCTTGGAGACAGACCTTTACTGTTGTGAAAGTGGAGTGATTCGTGCACGTTTGAGTAATCGTTAATCGCTTATTTTCAAGATACTGTGTTTATGACAGCCTAGAGAGAGTTTTGAAGCGATGGTGCAGTTAGAAATAGCTTTCCTTCTAAGCAGAAGTCTCCAACCTTTTTCCTCTGGTGAGCTACTTTTACACAACGACAATGCCAGAGCGCTACTCATTGATCTCTCACAAGAAAATGAGTAAATATAAGACATATGGCCTTAGATGTCTATAAAACATAAACCATTATTAATTTTACAGAGGGTCCAATATATTCTAATGCAAGTCCATGGGAGCTACCTCATATTAGGAATATGACGTCTAGTGTGTTAGCTATGTTCGTTAGCTATGTTCTACTTCATGAATAGAAGTCAGTAAAACCTTTTTTTAAGTAGATGCAGACTGTGCAAATAGCTCAGCTCACTTGCCGCCCAGTCAGGTGTGCAGAGTCAACAGAAACAAAACAAACATGAAACAGTACCCTGGAGACTGTCATTGCAATGCTTTTGAAAATATAAATACAGTAAGTAAACATAGGAGCTGTTGTACTGGCTAAAGCAAACATAACTGGATTGCATACTTATTATAAATATTATTAATTACTTTGAGTAGAATTTTTCATGTAAAGCAGTTTTAACGTGTCATTTTCCATTTTCAGGACAGAACTGGAGGAGCGGCTGTGTCATTATGCCCTGGACACATTCTCGTACATAGAGACGGTAAAAGACTTCGTAAATGGACTCTCCAGTTGGATGTTGATGAAAGAAACAGAGTTAATTGTGCTGCTTGACATACAAGACAAAGCAGCCAGTGTCCAGCAGAGGGCGCAGCTGCAGGAGGAGCTGAGTGCCTCTCTGAAGACCTCACTGATGGGGCTGCAGACTCTGGGCCTGTTTCTGGACGCTGTGGAGAAACTGGCCGTCACCTCTGTGCACGTGTTTAATGAGGAGAACCCAGTGCTCCTGCTGGTGTCTGAACGGGGCGATCTGGGCACGGTGCAGGACATCATCACTGCAGCTAAGAACATCTGCCCCCTGCTGGTGAAGTTCAAACGAGACGATAAAGACTTCTTCAGCCCTAAACTGCAGAATGTGGAGGTGATGGCCTATCAGCTGAATGAGTACATCATGTCTGTGCAGAGGATCTGTGGCACCATCAAGAAAGGGTAAAGAAACTCTATGTTCTTAAAGACACTGGAATTGAGTAATGTTGTGTTCTTGGGCAGGACATTTCACCCTCCTGGCCTGTAAAGCCAGGAGTCCACTGCACGATTTTGGCCGTTTGTGACGAAAGATTAATGACCGTGGGAAAAATCTTTAGTTGTGACTAAAGGTTGTGGGTTTCTTTACTGTACAGGTCTTTGAGCGACTTCAGCTTTTTCAAACCTGTGGTGGACATCAGTGAAGAAATCTCAGAGGACGAGGTTCAAAAAATGCTGGACAACATCACTTTGCTCCAAGAACTCAGGTAAAACATGTTTGATCATAACTGACCCCTGAAGCAGCCCCCTCTGTATGACCTGGTGTAATATCAGATTAACAGAACCTCTATGTTCTAAATCAGGGCTGTCCAAACTATGGACAAATGCAGCCCTCAGGTCTCCTGCTGAACTGGTCCAAATGATCGTCATAAGTAAATGTAGTGTACCACTATCTTCTAAGTCCAGTGTGTGTGTTCTGTTCTTCAGGCAGGACGAGGCCTTCAGGATGGTGTTCCTGTTCCAGGAGGAGTACTGCAGCAGCTTCATGCAGCGCTTCAGTGAGTCTGAGTCCAGAATGCAGCATTATCTGGTGGAGCTGGAGGACAGTGCCGTACAGTTGAACCGTATGAACCTGGGCGCACGTATCTCCAGTGTGACGGGCAGCTCTGTGGGCGCTGTGGGAGGAGTGCTGTCCATTGTCGGGCTGGCTTTGATCCCTGTGACTGCAGGAGCCTCTCTGGCCCTCATCATGACCGGGGTGGGCCTGGGCATCACCAGCGGGGTCAACAGTGCTGTCACCACGGCAACCGAGATCGGAGTGAACCACACGCAGCAGAAGAGGGCCAGCGAGGCCTTCCAGAAGTTCATGGAGGATGTGTCCAACCTCCACGACTGTCTCCTGGAAATGGTGCAGAATACAGTGGATGGCCAAACTATCCATCCGACTGCTGGAGTGGCCGTGTGCAAAGATGTGGCATCAGTAGTGACTAAAGTTGTTGCTCTGAGCCGGCAGATGGTCTCCGAGCTGCCTGACATGGGGCAGGCTGCAGCCCGAGGACCCCTGGCCCTGTCCAGAGGAGCCAGAGGAGGCTTCATCGCTCTCAACGCTCTTTTCCTGGGAATGGACGTGTTCTTCATCGTCAAAGACAGCATGAGTTTGGCCCGAGGCACTGAGACGGAGGTGTCCAAGTTCATCCGTGCCCGATCGGCTCTGTGGCGCTCGGAAATGACATCGTGGCAGAAGATCCACAAACTCCTGAAGAAAGGGAAACCGTCCTTCAAGACAAAACAAGCCATTCTTATGACTGAGGTTTATCCTGCGGAGGAGGACTATCTAAATGTGTACTAGTCTGCTCTGCATGGTTAGCATGGAAAAGGAGGATGTCATGCACTGATATTGAACTATGTGATGATATAATGACAGGATGTTATGCTTTAATGTGTACACTACAGCGGCGGCAGGTTCACAGTCTGCTGTACTGAATAAAAGCAACTAAAGGCACTGGTTCATGTCATTATTGAATTCAGAGTGCAATATCCAATTATGTAATAAAGTGAATACACACCAACTCCTGCTTAAGACAGCTGGATAAAAAGGTAAAATTAATATAGTTCATCTGCAGATTTTTGGAGTAATAGCATAGTCTTGGGTCTAGTCAGTAATATAATGATCCGGTTTAGCATTTAGGAATTTACCTTTCCGATATTTCAGGGCAAAGTAGAGTGTAATCACCAGGAAAAACTGTCTCTTTGCTCCAAAACATTTTACAATCTAAAAACCACCACTCGGCTTCACAATGACCTTCAAAGTGAAAGTGAAACTGTGTAGTGGCTGCCCCTGTTTGATTTTTGTTGGGGTGGGAGGGCACATGTCAGAGGGAGGATAGAAACAGGCAGTTATAGCCATATACTATTTGAATTAAGGGTGAGCAAGAAAGAAAATCAAGCTCTACCATCTAAACCACATGTGTCAAACATGCGGCCCGGGGGCCAGATCCGGCCCTCCAAGACCCTTAATCTGGCCCTCGGCTGATTTTTCTATTAAAATACTTAAAATTTTCAGATTTTTCTGTTAATTTTCTGCACCGTTTAGCATAGCAGCGTCTCCGGCATTTCTGTACGTTGCGACTCCCACCAGAGCAGCACAAATGAAGACCTTCCTCTTTCCAAACGCTCTTAAAGGACGATCGTTTTGACTGTTGACCGTGACCCTCATCAGCAAAATGTCAAAAAATGAGAAAAGCAGATGCTGAGTTCAGGATTTCCCAAGAAAAATAGTCTAATTCTTATTTGTTGACAGAGGTGAATGGGAAATCTGTGCTCAGTGTGTTTGGAACAAGTGGCGTTGCTCGAAGAATATAATCTTAAACACCACTACGAGACACAGAGAAAAATACAATAACTTGAAGAGAGAACTGAGTTTTCTGATCCGGCCCTTTTGGGATCAAAGTAGGTTGCATACGGCCCCGGACCAAAATGAGTTTGACACCCCTGATCTAAACATTTAAGTGTTTGGTCTGTGGTTTTATGAGTTCAGTTTGAAGAGCTGCTATTGAAAAGCAGTTAACTGGACTAACCTGCAGCTTTTGTGCTTGAAAATGGAAAATATGCAAGAAGATTATAATGCAAGGTAAAGTAATCAACTTTCTTGTTGTTTTTAACGATTATTTCCGTTATTTAATGTATTATTAAGTCCGTCTCAAAACATAAGGATAATCTGCGACAAGGACCTGCGGACAACTTCTCTCCCCTGCGCCGCCACCACATCCACAAACTCACGGAGGAGCGCACATCGCAGCAGAACCCACACCCGCCCCAACAGACACCTCATGACTATGGACCCACCCACCCAAAACCACAGCTCCACCGCGCAACCCGCAAACAGCGCGTCAGGTGCGAATGCAGAACTCCAGGCTACCGCGGCCGAGCACGGCCCGGCACGGCCCGAAAGTTCAGCGCGAAACACAGTCTAACTGCAGATCACTGGACGTAACTCAGTCATGAGAACTACCTCAGGTCACAGCACATTATTTCACCCGTTATGTGACTGTTCGGTCCCCTGTTATTATCTTGAAAACCCTGGTCCGTAACAAGTGCACTGACTGCGTGTCGAGACCCAACATTTATTCACTCATTTACTTACATTGTAATATACAAATTTGCATAGGCTTCTGCATATTGAAAATGTATATCTGTATTGGTCAACAATTCGGAGATGAGGACCCCCGAATACTGACGGGTATTTCGCACACTGGTTATGTTGTTGGTGCAATGTTACGGGGAAGTCCCCCTCCTTTCCCTGAAGTGAAAGTGAAACTATGCGGCGGCTGCGAGAGTGCACGGACACACCGGGACCCGCGGGAGTGTTAGAGCAAAAGTGAAAGCCTGCTGTAACCTTTGCGTGTTTGGTTTGTGGCTTTTGGAGCTCAAGCCTCAGTCTACAGAAGTGGAATTGAAGAGCAGTTGCAGGTGGACTGACCTGTATTTAACCCAGGACTCAGTGTGGCTTTTATGACTGAAAACTTGAAAAGTGAAAAGATGCAAGAAGGAGAACATAATGCAAGGTACAGTAGCTGACTTTCCTGTATTCTTTTTGTGCTAAATTATTATTGCTTATTTATGTATTCCTCAGTCTTTTGTTATTGTTGTATTTAACAGATCCTCTCAATCTTTATGCAGTTAAAAGCTTCTGTATTACACAAAACTGACTCTTGTGAGCTTTTAGTCAGGTTATAATGTATAACAGGGATCAGGAAATAGCATAATATGAGCCCTTTAATACTACACTGAAAACTCACCTCTTCTCCCTGGAATTTTAAACTATAGCCTGAATATCTTAGTGTTTTACTGTACTTTTCCTATGTATCTATTTATTTTTGTTGACTCTTATGTGAAGCACGTTGGTCTGAAGTAGTTTTACATGTTCTATATAAATACACTTAGAGAAGAAAATGAAACCTAAGTGTTTTACATACAGGGTTGGGCTCCAGTCAGCTCAGATCAGAGATAAGCAAAAGCAAACACTGAGACTACAGTTAGTGATTATGTACTGTGTAATGTGAGGGAAACAGTGGCTCAGAAGTTTCCACACTGCCCATGTGTCTTAAAGCAGACCTGTTAGACTAAATTGACGTTAAATATTTTACATTTACGCTGTCAAATTTCTCAAATAGTTCGAGAGAAGAACTCAGCCTAAACATTAGGAAACAACATTATAACATAGATTAGAAAATGCTGTAATATGGGCCCTTTAATGCGAATAAAAATGTTAATAAACGGCTGATTTTTAACAAAGACAAAATATCCAAAAAGTATACATAACATACTCCATAGTTTTATGCGCAGTTTTAATTCTACTCTCTTTTATACTTCTTGCTTCCTGCAGTTTACTTACAGGGCGGAGGCAATACCACTATACTGCCCTACAAAGGCAAAAGACTTTAACTTCCATGCGAAACTGAGAAAGATGTTTCAAAGCATAGTTTCTCGTATGGTTTTGAATGTTACGGTTGTCATAGCCCTTTATTTTCCCATTAAAACAACAATATTAATTCACATGATAAAGGAGGTCTAAAATACCCCCAAAATAACATTAACTCATTTGACCAAACATGATGTTACAGTGTTCTGCCTTTGTAGGGCAGTATACCACACACAAATAATTACCTAGCGATAATTAGAAGTCCTCTCTATTTTCATGATTGTAAGTCATCAAGTCTGACACACTTCTAAACATAATCCCACTTAAACGCAAATCTTGGAGACAGACCTTTACTGTTGTGAAAGTGGAGTGATTCGTGCACGTTTGAGTAATCGTTAATCGCTTATTTTCAAGATACTGTGTTTATGACAGCCTAGAGAGAGTTTTGCAGCGACGGTGCAGTTAGAAATAGCTTTCCTTCTAAGCAGAAGTCTCCAACCTTTTTCCTCTGGTGAGCTACTTTTACACAACGACAATGCCAGAGCGCTACTCATTTATCGATCACAAGAAAATAAGTAAATATAAGACCTATGGCCTTAGATGTCGATAAAACATAAACCATTATTAATTTTACAGAGGGTCCAATATATTCTAATGCAAGTCCATGGGAGCTACCTCATATTAGGAATATGACGTCTAGTGTGTTAGCTATGTTCGTTAGCTATGTTCTACTTCATGAATAGAAGTCAGTAAAACCTTTTTTTAAGTAGATGCAGACTGTGCAAATAGCTCAGCTCACTTGGCGCCCAGTCAGGTGTGCAGAGTCAACAGAAACAAAACAAACATGAAACAGTACCCTGGAGACTGTCATTGCAATGCTTTTGAAGATATAAATACAGTAAGTAAACATAGGAGCTGTTGCACTGGCTAAAGCAAACATAACTGGATTGCATACTTATTATAAATATTATTAATTACTCTGAGTAGAATTTTTCATGTGAAACAGTTTTAAAGTGTCATTTTCCATTTTCAGGACAGAGCTGGAGGAGCGGCTGTGTCATTATGCCCTGGACACATTCTCGTACATAGAGACGGTAAAAGACTTCGTAAATGGACTCTCCAGTTGGATGTTGATGAAAGAAACAGAGTTAATTGCGCTGCTTGACATACAAGACAAAGCAGCCAGTGTCCAGCAGAGGGCGCAGCTGCAGGAGGAGCTGAGTGCCTCTCTGAAGACCTCACTGATGGGGCTGCAGACTCTGGGCCTGTTCCTGGACGCTGTGGAGAAACTGGCCGTCACCTCTGTGAAGATCTTTGAGGAGGAGAACCCAGTGCTGCTGCTGCCTGAAGGGGGCGATCTGGGCACGGTGCAGGACATCATCACTGCAGCTAAGAACATCTGCCCCCTGCTGGTGGAGTTCAAACGAGACGATAAAGACTTCTTCAGCCCCAAACTGCAGAATGTGGAGGTGATGGCCTATCAGCTGAATGAGTACATCATGTCTGTGCAGAGGATCTGTGGCACCATCAAGAAAGGGTAAAGAAACTCTATGTTCTTAAAGACACTGGAATTGAGTAATGTTGTGTTCTTGGGCAGGACACTTCACCCTCCTGGCCTGTAAAGCCAGGAGTCCACTGCACGATTTTGGCCGTTTGTGACGAAAGATTAATGACCGCAGGAAAAATCTTTAGTTGTGGCTAAAGGTTGTGGGTTTCTTTACTGTACAGGTCTTTGAGCGACTTCAGCTTTTTCAAACCTGTGGTGGACATCGGTGAAGAAATCTCAGAGGACGAGGTTCAAAAAATGCTGGACAACATCACTTTGCTCCAAGAACTCAGGTAAAACATGTTTGATCATAACTGACCCCTGAAGCAGCCCCCTCTGTATGACCTGGTGTAATATCAGATTAACAGAACCTCTATGTTCTAAATCAGGGCTGTCCAAACTATGGACAAATGCAGCCCTCAGGTCTCCTGCTGAACTGGTCCAAATGATCGTCATAAGTAAATGTAGTGTACCACTATCTTCTAAGTCCAGTGTGTGTGTTCTGTTCTTCAGGCAGGACGAGGCCTTCAGGATGGTGTTCCTGTTCCAGGAGGAGTACTGCAGCAGCTTCATGCAGCGCTTCAGTGAGTCTGAGTCCAGAATGCAGCATTATCTGGTGGAGCTGGAGGACAGTGCCGTACAGTTGGACCGTATGAACCTGGGCGCACGTATCTCCAGTGTGACGGGCAGCTCTGTGGGCGCTGTGGGAGGAGTGCTGTCCATTGTCGGGCTGGCTTTGATCCCTGTGACTGCTGGAGCCTCTCTGGCCCTCACCTTGACCGGGGTGGGCCTGGGCATCACCAGCGGGGTCAACACTGCTGTCACCACGGCAACCGAGATCGGAGTGAACCACACGCAGCAGAAGAGGGCCAGCGAGGCCTTCCAGAAGTTCATGGAGGATGTGTCCAACCTCCACGACTGTCTCCTGGAAATGATGCAGCATACAGTGGATGGCCAAACTATCCATCCGACTGCTGGAGTGGCCGTGTGCAAAGATGTGGCATCAGTAGTGACTAAAGCTGCTGCTCTGGGCCCGCGGGTTGTCTCCGAGCTGCCTGACGTGGGGCAGGCTGCAGCCCGAGGACCCCTGGCCCTGTCCAGAGGAGCCAGAGGGGGCTTCATCGCTCTCAACGCTCTTTTCCTGGGAATGGACGTGTTCTTCATCGTCAAAGACAGCATGAGTTTGGCCCGAGGCACTGAGACGGAGGTGTCCAAGTTCATCCGTGCCCGTTCGGCTCTGTGGCGCTCGGAAATGACATCGTGGCAGAAGATCCACGAACTCCTGGAGAAAGGGAAACCGTCCTTCAGGATAAAACAAGCCATTCTTATGACTGAGTTTTATCCTGCGGAGGAGGACTATCTAAATGTGTACTAGTCTGCATGGTTAGCATGGAAAAGGAGGATGTCATGCACTGATATTGAACAAGCATAGCAACTAGTAATAGCATAGTCTTGAGTCTAGTCAGTAATATAATGATCCGGTTTAGCATTTAGGAATTTACCTTTCCGATATTTCAGGGCAAAGTAGAGTGTAATCACCAGGAAAAACTGTCTCTTTGCTCCAAAACATTTTACAATCTAAAAACCACCACTCGGCTTCACAATGACCTTCAAAGTGAAAGTGAAACTGTGTAGTGGCTGCCCCTGTTTGATTTTTGTTGGGGTGGGAGGGCACGTGTCAGAGGGAGGATAGAAACAGGCAGTTATAGCCATATACTATTTGACTTAAGGGTGAGCAAGAAAGAAAATCAAGCTCTACCATCTAAACATTTAAGTGTTTGGTCTGTGGTTTTATGAGTTCAGTTTGAAGAGCTGCTATTGAAAAGCAGTTAACTGGACTAACCTGCAGCTTTTGTGCTTGAAAATTGAAAATATGCAAGAAGATTATAATGCAAGGTAAAGTAATCAACTTTCTTGTTGTTTTTAATGATTATTCCTATTCTGCTATTTCTTGCTGTTGTTTTAAATGGCCTATCAGATCCTATCAGTCTTTATGTAATTTAAAGCTCTTGTTTTGCCAAAACTCTTGTGAGCTTTTAGTTAGGTTATAATGCTGTTAAGTCCTCAAAAACATACCTGGAGCTGTGTTTTGTTTCATTCACACAATGAGTAATCCTTTATTTTTTAAGTCTCTCTACATATCCAAAGCTCAATATGCTCTGTTCCACTTTGTGATTTCATGTAGTGGTAATTTTCAGGCTTACAGCTAACTTTTACCTTTAGTTCATTAGGAATAACAATGACAGTTTCCATAAAATCATCCAAATGATTCCAATAAAGGTATATGGAGTTTAAAAAACACAGTGGAGGTGTTTGAGAGAAGAACTCAGCCTAAATATGCAGGTTTGTGTGTTAAACGTGTGAATAAAACAAAACACAACTCGAGGTGTTTGTGATGAAGAAACAACATTATAACAGAGACCAGGAAATAGCGAAATATGTGACTGACTGAAAACCTTTTTTCTCTCTAACGTTTAGTACTATAGACAGCATCTCTTGGTGTTTTATTGTACTAAGTATTGTGTTATCTGCATATGTGGGTAGCAGTATGTTGGGCAGCAGTAGTTTTAAATGTGCTATATAATAGAAATAAAAAGATTTTGCAACTGCTGCTCTCAGACTGTTTGATGAACAGTGTTAGTCACATCCAGTTATTTACCTGCTTTTTATTTATTTAATCTGTCCATATGATGCTCTGTAGATGACAATAATCCATAGTTAGAGCCACTTATTGTACAAATACTATAACATCCTGAAGTCACTTAACCTGCTGTTTATTCTTGACCATATGATACACTGTACATAACCATAGCCATAACCACGCACTGTGCAAAGATTTGTAGCCCTATAACTTTACTCTGCTGACACGGTGTTGTGTTTCCTCCCATCATCAATGCATGCATTTTATACCTGTAAAGATTTCAAGACAAATGCCATTTTTGCAATAATATTCTCACAACAACTAATTAAAATGTTGCAACAGTAGACTGCAATATTGCAAAACAAAAACAAACATTTTTAAGAAGACTCCTGCTTCACAATACAATAGTACAATGTTTTGGCCCCTGACCGACGTGTACAGTGTTATGCTTCTGTGTTGCATGACACTGATCTAATGGGAGGAAGTACCTTTGAGTCCCTATGTTAACAGTTTGGTCCAGGTCAAAGGGACCCAAACTTTGTACTAATAAAAGTGAACTAAGAGTGAGGCAGTGTGCATGAGTCTTACAAATGACTAGAACTAGAAAAAACAAACATGTGTCCAAGTAATTTCGATTGTGGATCAATAAAATTTCTCTAGGTCCAAGACCGAGCTGTCCAAGTTCATCTGTGCCCGATCGGCTCTATGGCGCTCGGAGATGACATCATGGCAGAAGATCCACGGGCTCCTGGAAAAAGAGAAACTGTCCTTCAAGGGAAAAAAAGCCATTCTTATGACTGAGTTTTACCCTGAGGAGGAAATCCAAACAGAGGAGCAAATCACATGGGAAACACAGACTGAGAACAATGAAGCTCTGTCTGAAGCAGTGGGCGACCAACCAACAGAGACAGCGAAGCAGCGCTGTGTGGTACAATAGTTTTGTGTTTTATGCTGTAGGCTGAACAATGAATATCCTAAAGCCATATTATTGGTCTGAAGCATTAAAAAAACAGCCTTAAAGTTACTGTACCTGAGTTTACTCTTTAAAAATATTTAAAAAGTTCTTTTAGATGGTTGGCAGTGGTTCAAAGTTTTTTCCTCGGTAGCAGTCATATTTGTTTTGATACAGATGGAGCATGTGTGTCTCTGATTGGCTAATCCACCTGTCAATCATGCCCATCTGAACTCAGGAAGACTGAACAGTGACCAGACTCGCATATGCGTAAAATATTGTAGAAGCGTAAAGTATTGGAGAAGCGTTCTGGATCTCAGGCAACCTAAGTCCAAGTCTCACAAGTATCTTCAAAGATGTTTTAATAGAAACAGTAAACAGAGACAAACTTTTTGTTTAGGGCAGGTGAAGACACTCCTGAGGCTCCTGCAAATAATTCTTTAAGCACTTGGAGACAACGCTGATTTCCTCAATTTGGAGATTCAAGTGAAGTGTCGTCGTTTGGTAAAGAACAGATTTTGGGATTTGCTACTCAGTCTGGGGATGTTTAAAAGTCCTATTGCACAAAATTTACTCTTTTGAGCTTTTAGTCATGTTACTTCATCGCTTTTCTGGTGGAGTGTCAACTAGATGCTTCTTGTTATTTCTTTGGCTGGAATGTGCCACAGTATACTTGTATTTGAACTTGAACAGTCACATCAAAACAATAACATGTGCAGCTTTTTACCATCTAAAAAACATACCAAAAATAAAAAGTATACTGTCTAAAGCAGACTTGCACAGACTTATTCATACATTTGTCTCTAGTATGTTAGACTACTGTAACGGCCTCACACTGTGAGAGCTGCAGAACATCCAGAATGCTGCAGCTCGGGTCCTGACTCTGACCAGGAAGTACAAGCACATACAGTTGTGGTCAAAAGTTTACATACACTTGTAAAGAACATAATGTCATGGCTCTCTTGAGTTTCCAGTTATTTCTACAACTCTGACTTTTCTCTGATAGAGTGATTGGAACAGATACGTATTTGTCACAAAAAACATTCATGAAGTTTGGTTCTTTTATGACTTTATAATGGGTTAACAGAAAAAGTGAATCTAACAGCTTAACCCCAGTTACGACTATAAAATAAATGCTTGTATTGATAATAAAGATATTTAAACTAAAAAATAAAAAAAACATATGTACGAGAAAACTATTGTTACTATTGATTGCAGTCCTCATCATTCACAATTAATTAGTTTTTTAAATCCGTTTTGAAGGGCGAATTAACTGTGTTGTACGATAGTGTCCACTTGAGGGCGCACTACAGCGACTCTATGTGTTTTCTATGGTGAAACTTGTCGCTATAAAAATCTTATTTCTTAACATTAAGAAATCCATCCAACCAACTCTATTGTATAAAAGATATACATAGATAAATAATCTGTTGAAACATGCACCAGAGACTACAGGAAATTAGCTCTAGTGCTACAACAATCATAAACGATTAATTGTGCGCCTTCTTTATCATTATTATTAGTTTGTACGACCATAAACAAGAGAAAAAAATCCTTACATTCTTCATTCTCATTTTGCTTATTTTGATACGATAATATATGATATAACTTATGTGCCTTCTTTATTATTATTATGTGTTTGTACGACCATATATGTAATTTATTTTTGCTATATGCACATGTTTGTAAAGTTCCGTGATCAAAGCACTTTTTTTTGGTACAGAAAAAAAAAAAAAAACATCATGGCAGCTCCCATTGGACACCGTTATTTTCTAAAGTGGAAGTAACCTGACTTTTGTGGGCATATTGCAAATTTCAAAATGATAATTATAAGTATAAAGCAGACACAAGCAAAATAGGTCCTCTGTTTACTTTACAGATTTTTACTGTCTTAAAAACATGAAAAACAGAACTAGTTTTTGTAGTTTGCAGCGGCCCTCTTTCCTCACTTTCTTAATGCATTGAAGTATCAGGACCATTTACCGTGTTAAGTTTATGTTGTTTTTTTTGTTTTTTTTACATTCGGAGGTTAAAGCAGTGTTTTGCAGTCACAGTAATCCTAACAACAACTAGCATGCTCACAGCACACGTCCTAGTTCCTAGTTATTTTATTTGACAATAAAAAGGCATGAAAAAAACAAGTACCTCCCCTCTGAGAGTGAATGAGGGTGCCATAATCCTCCTGCTGCTTACTGCACCTTAACCACATCCTTTTTAAATCTATGTCATGAACAGGGGTGGGTTAATGTAGGCTAAGTTTTTTCCTCTTCCCTCTACTTTTCGAGAAATTCTCTTTTAATAATACATTTTATTTATTAGGCGCCTTTCTGGACACCCAAGGTCGCCTTACTACAGCATAAAGAAATTAAGTATGATTAAAACACACAGTTAACAGGCTACAGTTTTCTGCTGTTTACATTGTGTATGATTCATAGAAATAAATGGTAGACATTTAATCTGTGAACATCTGTAGCATTTAAACTGCACAAATCTCAGTTTATGCTAATATATATATATATATATATATATATATATATATATATATATATATATATATATATATATATATATATATACACATCACAAAATCGATGTTTAAGTTTCATTGTAGAATCAGTCTGAGTGAACAAGTTATTTATGTTTTATTCATGACCATAACTTTAGTTTTGCTCAGGAGTTTTCGTCTTTCTTACAGTTGTAGATAAATTCTTCATGGACAGAATATGTTCTTTGTCGACCTTGTTGGATGAAGATTTGGTGTTGGGGCAGATTTATGAAGCTGCTCAAAAATATGCGACACTTTTCCACAGGTATTTTTCCGTAGAAATGCATTGGCCGGAAGTTGCGTGACTCAACTTCGCGGCACTTTGTGATAGTAACAGGATGTATAATATTATTAATTTATTAATTAATTTATTATTGATTTATTAATAAGATTTGATTATAGTTCTATGGATAATAGCCTATTGCTTGTCTCTTGGCACAAACTCGAACTAAAAACAAATCAATCAATCAATCAATCAATCAATCAATCAAAAAAAAAAACCTGGATAAATGCATCTCTCCTGTTAAGGTTAATGTATATTGTGCACCGTCCCTGTTTCATAAATAAACTAAATAATCAATAAAAAATACTAGTAGTTTTAATAAACTAATAGTTTTTGTGGTCCTCTAATTACGTTGATTCTTATGGTAGAATCCTCAGGTATCCAGTCCCAATATGGCGCCCGTTTGGTCAGATGTCGCAGCATAAACATAATTTTGATGCGTCTTCTAGGATTTCTATATGCTGCAGCGTTATGACACTGGAGGAGGCGGAATTCTGGGTGTGTCAGAAGTTGTTAAACCAGTTGTTGATGTAGGAAAAACGAAACTTGCCTGCATTTCATCTGAGAGGCTACATTTTACCAATAGGTTTTTGACAGTCTGCTCTTCAAGCCTCGTGAATCCACAATGGAAGAAGCGACAACAGCACGAACACAGGAGGAGGAAACGTCCATGAGGTAAACAAAGCAGTTCCTAACTTTCTAAACTGTTGTAAAAAAAAAAAAAAAAAAAAAGTACGAATAGTATTATATTCTGTATAGTGTATTTGAGGTGGATCACAAATTGCAGGAAAGCTAAAAACTAATAGGCAAATAGTTTTTCTGTAGTTCATTATGAGCGAATGTATAAAAAGGTTAGGTGGCAGGCTACATTTACGATGCTGAACATTTTGATATACTACTATTTATGTAACAAATAAATAATAAATAAATAAAATAATCAAACAAATAAACAAATAACTAAATAAATTAAATAAAAGTAAAAAGTAAATCACGGCTACACGACTTCTCAAATCTCGACACCCGTGTCTCTCTGGCGACATCTGCTGGATACCTAAGCAAACAACGTTGGTAGTCAACATAACATTAGTTTTTTCTGTTTAATTAAGTATTTTTAGTTGTAAAATGCCTCATAGCAAGAAGGTTGAGAGTTCAATCCCTGGGTCATCCAGGCCTTTCTGTGTGGAGTTTGTATGTTCTCCTCGTGTCTGGATGGGTTTCCTCCGGACACTCCGGTTTCCCCCATCAACCCGAAACATGCCAGCACCCCTATGAACTAACATCAAGGACCATGCCGTCCACCCTCCGCTCACAGAGGGGTTCATAGGGGGTCAGGTGCTATGAGGACCCAGCTGGATTAAGCAGTAGAAGATGGATGGATGGACTGTAAATATAAAACACATTACATCATATAAAAGTTCTGAAAAAGTTTTTTTTTTCATTTTTACTTTATCTTAAAAAGACACTTCAAACATGATTTCAACCAAATAAAGCTGTTTTCTTCTATTTGTTTTAGTCAAATAATAATCTCTGTCTACAGTAGAGGACTGCCCTAATGTGATGTCATCTCGGAAAATAATAATTGAATTTATATATTTATTTATTTTTTGACTAATCTTATAGATAATGATTTTTAGTAAAATATGTGGTCTGATTTGATCTAGGCACTTTTCCCTGTTCGCCCGGTTGGGATACAGAGCCTCATTACTTACCAACACAGATAGTAATTGTAAACGTAAACGTACACATATTTAAGCAAAAAAGTACTCAAGTAAAAGTAAAAATATCGCAGTAAAAGTATTAAAGTACCCGTTTAAAAATGTAAAAGTATTTCACGCAGAGTTTGAGATCACAGCTTCAAATGTAGTGATTTTAATAAAGCGTTGAGCTGAATTTTGATCAACAGAAACAAATGCATTTTTCATTTTGCATATTTATATTTGCTCAAACTATGACCTTGATAAAAAAAAAAAACTCAACCTTAAATAAATAAAAACTTTTTCAGACCTGTTCAACATGTGGTCGAGCAGAAAGTACAGATTTGTGTTCTCAAATGTAGTGAAGTAGGAGTAATAGGAGTAGTAAAAGTATGAAGTGTGAGTTAGTCATATTGTCCAGTAGGCCCTAGTTTTAAGAGCTGGGTTTTGCTCCTGTCAGCTTACTGATACTTAGCAAGATACTCAAAGCGTGATAAAGTTAATGATTCATGCTGTTTGCCTTCTGTGTGGACAACAGTAGCTCAGCAGGTACATACTCTGCATATATGTCATTGTGTCCACGAGCAAGACACCTCACCTTTGACGACAGCGTCTGCATACTTCACGAATGTGTGAGTGTGAATGAGGGAATGGGTCCTTGGTGTACGCTACAATCCTATGAGCTGTTTTGGCCTATAGATACTCTCTTTTTAAAGGGCCCATATTACGTTATTTTCTGATCTGTTATAATGTTGTTTCCTCATCACAAACAGGCCTGGAGTTGTGTTTTGTTTCATTCAAGTTTAACACACAATCCCTGCATATTTCTGCATAGTTCTTCTCTCACACTGAAAACACTCCACCCTTGAAAACAAAGGCTACGTTCAGACTGCAGCCTGAAGTGACCCAAATCAGATTTTTTTCGCCCCTATGCGACCTGTAATGACAGTCTGAACGACACAGATCCGATTTTTTCAAATGCGACCCAGACCACTTGGATATGTGCTCCTAAAACCGTTACATAGCCGATCTTTTGACAAGTGACTTCAATCTGAACGGTCAGGTCACATTCATCCGACCTACATCCGACCTACATGTCATCAACAAGCGAGAGTTTGGCTATTGTGCTGTAACAAGCTCCTGTTGTGAGCCAAAACAGCACAACGGCGATGTGTTTCCTCACTGAAATAGGCCGAAGACATGTTTCCTCCCGTGAGAGTGGTACGACAGCAACTTTAAAATCTTCAGGATCTCAATGCAGCGTCCATGTTTAGGCGACTTCTGTAAACACTGAGCTCGCTGCTGTGACGTTGTCGTCGTGTCGTCCAACGCTCATGTGAGACACTTTTGGGGTGTTTAAAGTTCACACTGGAGATCACAGACAAGTCACAGTTAATTGGAAATGTGAACAATCTCGGATTTCACAAAAAAGTCCGAATTGAGCATTAAGCCCTGCAGTCTGAACGTAGCCAAAAGGTACGGGGTAGCTGTTAATTGGAAAACTACTGCGTCATGGCATCACAAGGTGGAACTGAGCGTTTTGAGCTTTGGAGATGTAGGCAGACTAATAAAGAAGGATGATCAAAACATGTGAATAAAGGAAACACAACTCCAGATATGTTTTTGATGAGGTAACAACAGTATAACATGATTTAAAGCTCACAAGAGTCAATTTTGCGTAATATCTACCTTTAAAAACAGGAGTGGAGAAGTTCTTATCATAAATCAATCACAGTGATCTTTCTGGAACATGCCATTCAAATGCACAAAACATCTCAGACATTTCCTGTGCTGTTTTTTGTCCTCAGTTTTACTTTTATTTGCCCTGTTCGCACATCGAGTGTTGCCACAATACTAAAATGTATTCATGTGGAAATATTCAAACAGATCCACAAACGTTATTATTATGAGTTTGGAAGTGACAGACTACTCTTGTCTCTGGCATAGACAAGGGTGGAAAGGGTTAAAATCATACAAAGACACTAAGCATGGCGGTCAGCAATCTCTGTGCTTCAACAGATTGTAAAATGATTGTAAATGTAGCCGACACCACAGCGCCCTCTCCTGGTGACACACACACAACGCGCATGGCTCAAACATGATGTGCCCCACTGTGTTTTTGAACTCCATACACCACTATGATTTCATCCCTGTAATTTTCCATTTCTGCTGAACTAAAGGTAAAAAGTATCTGAAACTACCGCTTCATGACACCTCAAGGTTTTTGTGTCATTTTGTGTTTTGGAGATGTAGACAGATGAATAAACCAGGATAACTCAAATGTGAATGAAACAAAGCACAACTCCGGGTGTTTTTGAGGAGGTAACAACATTATAACATGACTTAAAGCTCACAAGAGTCAATTTCGCATGATATAGGACCTTAAGTTATTTACTTAAACAGCAAAAATGCTGAACTTAGTGTTAGTTTTTCTTTTATGTGGATAGGCCCAATAATTAGAGAAAAGGAAAAGGATATATTTTTATTTTTTCCATATTGCTCAGTCCTATACCAGACTAACTTTTTGTACAGAATGGCACGAGTTTTGACTTTAGACTTGATCTTATGAGTGCTCACGTTCTTTTTGTTTTTTTCCCCCTTAAATACTTAGTCATTGCCAACAAAAGTGCCACAAATTCGTGCACACAAGTGAAAAATTATGATGATTTTTTTTTTCATGTGTTTACATTTAGATTGGACAAAAAAGGGTTACCTGTTGGTGAGTTACATCTCTTACAGTTCCAAAAAGCAGTACTAGAATGGAAACAAAACTATGAAATGAAATAAATAACAAAATTGTGAGGCCAAAATTGGAAACTGAGCCGTGACATGTATATATTATGTTAATTATGTTGTCTTGTCTTGTTCTTGTAGACCTAATCTCGTGGTTTGTCTCGTCTTGTGAAAATTGTGTCTTGCCATAGTCATAACCACTATTTGCTTTTCCTTTTGTCTCTTGTGTTGAGCAGGACGGACCTGGAGGAGGCGCTGTACATTTACATCTTAGAGACCTTCTCGTACATAGAGACGCTGAAGGATTTCCTGGACGGACTGTCCAACTGGATGCTGATGAGAGAGACCGAGTTAAACCTCCTGCTTGACATAAAAGAGAGAGCGGCCACAATTGACCTGAGCTTGAGACATGTTACCCAGTCCCAGGTAAAGATGTGATTATAGAGAAGTGCCCTACGCCCCCCATACTGTATATAATTAATAATTTACAACATATTTTTAAATAACTTTGTCGAAACAGCAGCTCACCAAAGTTTAAAATGAGCCAAATTAAAAGTGCACTATGTAACTTATTGGTTGGGGGTCCATCACCTACTCCATGGATGTCATTTCTTTACCTGAAATGTTCCACAGTATGACATTAAACAGCTCTACATTACATTAAATTAAATTACAGGTAGTTTTATAGCTCAAAAATATCTAGAAAAACACACATTCTCACTGTGAGTGGGGTTTCTTCTCCACAGATCTGACCTGTAACTTGGTCTGATTCGGTCTCTGTGAAGGTTTAATTATAGCAGTACTGTGCAACTTTCTTGACAAAGTAATGACATCTCCATGGGGAAAAGAATTTGATGGATCCGCTACCAGAAAATTGCACAATGCACCTTTAACCAAACATGACTTTAAAACGACTTTATGGTCTGGACTTATGTCTCTCAATATTGGCAGCCCCATGCAAAATAAAACAACCCGAATGGCAACTTATGGAAAAAGGTGGATATAACAAAGAGAAAATGTAATGGTAATAACAAATTCTAAATTAGTAGCAAAAATAGCAAAGACTGGTGTCAAATAAGACAATCTAAAAACAAACCACTAGTCTCCGCACACTTCATCATCACAACCCATCTGCTGATCCAGTGTCAGAACGATCAACATCAACGACTGAATACAGCGGTAATGGCACGTTTCATATCATCTCACTGTTAGCTATGATCATAAATGACTGGGCATAGATCACTTCACACTGTCACACTTTTCTGTCAACACAGACATGGCTTCTTTTTGAAAATGGTCCAAATGATAAACTCAGAAGAAAGCATCTTCTCATCATGGTGTGGTAGCTCAGTTGGTACAGTGTAGGGCTGGGCGATATGGACCAAAAAATATATCTCGATATATTTTGCTATATCTTGATATACGATATATATCTCGATATCTTTACAGGAAAAATACCCCCCTCCCAAACTACTGCAAAAACAAAAAAACAAATTTTTTCTGATTAATATTCATTTAGTAATGCACTTAAACACTCTGCACCCCTTTTTGGACCCTCACCCACAGTTTAAGAACCTCTTCTTTAAGAGAACTTCCACTGGCACTTTACACAAAACTGCTTCAAAGTGAATAAATTGTGTAGGATTTTTAAACCTGTATTTTCAAATTCCAAACTGGAGTTACATTCTCTTGTTTTAAAGTGGTATTTAGTCTCTGCACATTTACCATATCAAACGCACATTGTGACAAATTGATTTATTTGGCATTTGGCACAGGCTGCAGAGAGAAGCCCCACACGCTCCCGCACACCGGTATGAGTTTAGTGCCGACAGCAGCGGCCTTAATGAAAAATGACCGCACTCAGACCTTGAGTCCGAGACAAGACCGAGTCCAAATGCGCTCGAGTTCGAGACAAGACCAAGACAAAGCTCTCGCTTTGGCTGTCCAGGCGTGGGGGTGTCTACTGAGAGGTGGGACAGGTGTGGGTCCTGCTGCGGGGCGCTCCTCGTTTAAGGGGGCGTGGGGGTGTTTTGAAGCGGAGTTTGTTCGTATGAGTGATATCGTCACACGCGGAGCTCGTGTGCTGGAGTCGTGCGCGGTCGGAGGTGTCATGTGGTTGCGCTCGCGCTGGGCAGGTGCATTTAGAAAGTTTAACTCGTCACGTTACGTCTGTGCAGCTCTGCTTATTGTGGCTGCAGAAGCACTCGCACAGATGCGCCTGTTTTGTTTTCCACGTTCGCATGACGAAATATTTACTCGCAAATGCAAGTGAAATGGGCGCACTGTAGAGCCCTGGTCCTAGTCTTGGTTTAGTCCGCGACCGAGCCCCGGGCTCTGCGGCCGCGTTTAGTCCTGGTTTAGTCCTAGTCCTGGTTTAGTCCGCGGCCAGCTCCGGGCTCCGTGGAGGAACTCGGGGGACAAAAGCAGGAGGCGGAGGCGAGCGCGGCACAGAGAAGGCAAAACAAGCGAAGTAAACATAAGCATTATAGCGATATGTCGATATGTCAGAATTCATATCGAGTTTCAAAAATATCTTGATATATTTTAAATCTCGAGATATCGCCCACCCCTAGTACAGTGTTTGTCCACTGATCTGTAGGTTGGAGGTTTGAATCCTGCTCTCGACATAAACATCACTAGTTGAGCTTTTAGATCTACTGACCCACAGGTTGATGGTGTGATTCCAGCTCCCACAGATTAATGGAGTCATTGTGTCCTTGGGCACATGTAACCCAATTCACCCCGAGTGGTTGTTTACACTGGTGTGTGAGTGTGTGTGTGTTCCTTGTTGTGAAGAACTTTGAGCGCCTTGAAAGTAGAAAAGCGCTGTGTAAACATGTGACCATTTACCATTATTTCTTGCTGTGAAAAGTGAAGCGCAAATCAAACTAGCTGTCATCCATCCATCCATCTTCTCCCGCTTAATCCGGCTGGGTTGCGGGGCCCCTGCTGCCCAGTCCTCATAGCACCTGACCCCCCCTATGAACCCCTCTGCGGGCGGTGAGCCCACAGGAGACTAGCTGTCATATAACGTTAATACAAGTAAAACAATGAGGAGCCAGCTGGTGGTTGCTCCAGTCATTACGTGGGAGCAGTGTGGGCCTGGAGAAGGCGTGGGCGGGACTAAGCTAATGGTTTCTGTCTGTCAGTCAACTGCAAGGAGAGAATCTGATCAACGCTCACACCAGGGCCTTCTGTTTACTGTCTGCAAAACCAGCAAATGAGCAAGCACTTCTGAACCACTCCCAAAACAACAACAAATCTGATTGGACACTGTAGTTTTCTACAGGACTTCTTATCTGTAACATAATACAAGGGTTAAGATAAGAAATCTTAACCCTTGTATTATGTTACAGGTCAATTTGACCCATTTCAGTTTTTGTTTTGACCAAAGTACTAGTTATCCATTCTTTTTCTTCCTACAATTTTTAAAACTTTTTCTCATCTTGGGTCATGAACTTGTGTGTAAAATCTGGACTCTTTGATGTGTAGTACAATGTCTGTGCAGAGTTTGTATACAAAGATGATGTGGGATTTTGACCCAGACATTTTAATGTGGGTAAATAGCTGTTCAGATCCAAAATAAACATATCTTTGATTATCTCTTCTTTGATATACCTTGTTTAGATTGCTCTGAGACCCAGGTTCAAGTAGAGGCGGAACTTTCTTGCCCTTGTCCTTGTCACTCACTGTCTCTGTTCTCATTTCATTTCTTGGCAAACGCACCAAAAATGAGCTCCAGAAATGTTACAGTTCAAGAAGCTTTGGCACAGATATTGAACTGGGATGATGATGCAGAGGAAGAGATTTCAGAGGTAGAGGATCTTTCAGAGACCGAGGACAATGTTACTGATGATCCAGATTGTCAATTTTCCTCTGATGTGAGTATTCAGAGGACGAGTCTGCCGTTGTCTCTCCATCAGATGAAAACCAAGGAATGCAGCAATCATCATCCACAGAGTGTACATGGGCATCTAAAGATGGTAAGATAAAATGATCAACATCACCCCACCAAAGTCGAGGTAGACAGTCATCTTTCAATGTCATCAAATTGACTCCCGGTCCCACAATATTTGCTGTCACACGAATTGATGATATTCAATCAGCATTTCAGCTTTTCATATCCCCACCAATAGAGAAGATAATACTGGACATGACCAATTTGGAGGGGAGGAGTGTATTTCAAGAGAAATGGCAGCCACTGACTTGCATGCTTACATTGGAATTCTGGTATTAACTGGAGTGTACAGGTCAAAAGGAAAAGCAACTGCAAGTCTGTGGAATGAAGAAAATGGAAGGCCAATCTTTTGAGCTGCAATGTCTCTGGAGACATTCCACATGATATCTCATGTGATCCGATTTGACAACCGCGACACCAGAGCTGGTCGACGTGAAAAAGACAAATTGATGAGCGCCTTGTTCCATTCAGGGGGCGCTGTCCTTTTCGGCAGTACATGCCTAACAAGCCCGCCAAGTATGGCATCAAATTATGGGTAGCCTGTGATGCAATATCTAGCTATGCATGGAATATGCAAGTATACACATTAAAGCTACTTGGAGAAGCACCTGAGAAGAATCAGGGGATGCGTGTCGTGCTGGAGATGAGTGAAGGGCTGCAAGGTCACAACATCACATGTGACAACTTCTTTACACCCTACCGCCTTGGAGATGAACTTCAGAAGAAGAAGCTGTTGGGAACAGTCAGAAGAAACAAGCCAGAACTTCCCAAGGAAATTCTGAAGGTGCAGGGCAGACCTCTGCATCCCTCAATATTTGCTTTCACTGAGAAAGCAACAGTTGTTTCATACTGCCCAAAGAGAAACAAGAATGTTCTTGTAATGAGCACAATGCACACTGAAGCATCTCTGAGTACAAGAGAAGACAAATGATGACAGATGATCATGGACTACCTTTCCCCCTTTGGTGGAGTTGATAATCTGGACAAAGTCACAGCAACATACAGCTGCCAGCGCAAGACTGCTTGTTGGCCCTTGGTGATTTTCTTCAACATTGTGGACGTGTCTGCGTACAATGCCAATGTCCTGTGGACTGAAATCAACCAACAATGGAATGCCGGCAAATTGTTTCGATGTCGGCTTTTCCTGGAACAACTCGGCAAAGCACTTGTGACTCCAAGGATGCAGAGTCAATCCAGGCCACCCAAAACCCCAGCAGCTGCAGCTGTCATTGAAAAAAGTCAAGCTCACGTCACCCAACCAATCTGCAAGTGATCCATTGGCTACAGGTGGGAAGAAACGGAAAAAATGCCAGGTCTGTCCCTCCCAAGATGACAGTAAAACAAGTACCTGTTGTGTGAAGTGCAAGAATTACATCTGCAGAAAGCACACAATTACATTCTGTCCATCATGTGGAGAACATGGAAAATGTTGAACATTGAAAATGGAGCAAGTCGAATGACAAAAAAAAAGTGTGAAGAGGGAACCCTTTAAATTGTTCTTAAATAGTTCTGTTGAAATTTAAAAGTTATTGTTAGTCTCTTTTCTAAATGTTTATATAATCTAAAATAAATATGTTATTGGTTTAACCTGGTTTTTTTTTTTTTACTGTTTTGGATGGATTTACACTGTACAGATCAAAATGACCAGCAACATAATCAATGTAATTTTTTATCAACATAATACAAGGGTTAAATGAGTTCTACATTTATCAGTCTGAAACAGCTCTCGATGAGACAAGCCAAGAGAACGTTTGTTAAAACCAGTTAAAGGAAAAGCACAGACATCTTTTCCATCCACAAATGCACAAAGTTTTTCAAAAACAATAGGCTGAAGTCTGTTGGCGTCATGTTCATTTGAGCGCTTCACCTTCATCTCCACCCAAGCCACACTGTGATTGGACTAAACCTCTGTTGACCTCGGCAATCAACAGCAGAACTTAGATCAGGTGTCTGCAACCCGCGGCTCTTTCCTCCTTCTGTTGCGGCTCCCTGTGACTTTGGAAAATAAATAATGAGTATTTAATTACATTGTATTTTTATTTTAGTTAGTTAATTTTAAAATGTAATTCTAAATTTGTAGATAATGGTAATCTTGTAACATTCAAAGAAAACGTCTTTAGAGCTCACCGCATCTCGTCCCATAGGCCTACACCGCGCACACCGCATCTCCTCCTGTACGCCGCACACACTGCATCTCCACCCGTACGCCATGCACACCGCACCTCCTCCTGTACCCCTCGCACACCGCACCTCCTCCCATACACCGAGCACACCGCACCTCCTCCTGTATGCCAAGCACCCCGCATCTCCTCCCGTACGCCACGCACACTGCATCTCTTTCCGTGGTCACGTACACTGCTGGATCGCGCTTCCTCCTGTGCACCTCTAAACCAGAACTAAAACCAGGACTAAAACCAGGACTAAGCCAGGTCTAAAGCAGATCTAAACCAGGTCTAAACCAGGTCTAAAACCAGGTCTAAACCAGGTCTAAAACCAAACAAGAATAAAATTTGCAGGAGGTGGTTGCTACAAAAAAAAGTTTCTGAAGAAAACAGAACTTTAATGCTCCGTGGGCAGATTCATTCATGCTCCAGTACACAGGTTGGTTCACTGTGGGTGGATAATTTAATCTTGGATTTTTATTTGCTACAAGCAGGACTCAAATAGACATTTAGTAATAATGTGTTTAATGCAGCTTTGCACACATTTGTTTCCATTTTAGAGAAACCAAACTTAAACCGCATGGCTAATTTGCATAAACTGTGCTGGAAACAGCTCAGTGCTGATGCGGTCAGCTTCTGTCGGACTAAAGAACACGACTCAGTGGATTATTTGTTTTGTATTTTCATTGATTTCACAAATGCAACACACTATAGTCTTTTATACAGAGCAGACAGGTAAAAAAAAACGTATATGCAGTGTTCTCCTCATTTTAGGGTTTTGTGGCTCTGTGGATGTTTTTTTCTGTGGGAGACACTCCAAATGGCTTCTTGAGTGTTTAAGGTTGTCGACCCCTGACTTAGATGGATTCTCTGGAGTTTGGGAACTCACAACTATCATGAGAATTTATCTGTCTGTTATCTTTAACACATTTGCCATTATTTGCTAATTGTTTCTAGGAGAAAGGAAAGGCGTTCGTGGAGTTTATGAGGAATAAGTTGTTCCCGTCAGAGGCAGACCGGCAGCGGGCTGAGCTGCAGGAGGAGCTGAGTGCCTCTCTGAAGACCTCCCTGATGGGGCTGCAGACTCTGGGCCGGTTCCTGGACGCTGTGGAGAAACTGGCCGTCACCTCTGTGAAGATCTTTGAGGAGGAGAACCCAGTGCTGCTGCTGCCTGAAGGGGGCGATCTGGGCACGGTGCAGGACATCATCACTGCAGCTAAGAACATCTGCCCCCAGCTAGTGGAGTTCAAAAGAGACGATAAAGACTTCTTCAGCCCCAAACTGCAGAACGTGGAGGTGCTGGCCTATCAGCTGGACCAGTACATCATGTCTGTGCAGAGGATCTGTGGCACCATCAAGAAAGGGTAAAGAAACTCTATGTTCTTAGAGACACTGAAATTGAGTAATGTTGTGTTCACTAGAGATACAATGATATAGTTTTCTCACAATTTGATATGTATCTCGATACATGGGCCACAATACCCATTCAATTTGTTATGAGACGCAGAAAAAAAAGAAGCTAATACTTATTGATGATATTAACATGAAACATCACATTTGATAAATTACAGTACACCAACTATGAAGTATTTTACAGTATAGTAAATAGTAGTAATAGTAAATCTTAATAATACCTTCCAATTATATAGAGTTGAGGGCTGAGTCCAGGATGATGCCCAGGACTCTTGGGGAGGGGCGGATGCCACTGCCATCAATGGTGAGCACCAGATCTCCAACCTTCTGGAGCAGTGGTCTGGTGGCCACATTCATGAGCTGTGTTTTGTTGCTGTTAAATTTGAGAAAGTTGGATAATAACCAGGTCCGAAGATCAGAAAGGCAGTTGGAGAGAGACTGAGGGGGGAGATGGGCGGAAGCCTTGGTGGAGATGTAGAGTTGTGTATTGTCAGCGTATGAGTGGAAGTTGAGTCTGTGTTTACATATGATTTTACTGAGGGAGAGCATGTAAATAATAAACAGAAGTGGACCGAGCACATAACCTTGTACACCTTGGTGGATGAGAGAGGGACGTGAGCAGGAATCATTGAGGGAAATGAACGGTTGTCAGTGGGTCTTGAGTTGTGGCTAAAAATTGTGGGTCTTAAGTCTCAGAGTGAGCCATAGAACCATCATACCAACAAAGACGAGCTGATATCAAGAGTGTCTGATATTTTGGAGTCTTGGCCTTAGAGTGAGACTTCCTCTCACTGAGTCTGCATCTTTTATCCAACAGTAAATATAAGAGTAGGAGAGCTCTGCCATGAACCATCTCTCCCTGATTCCTTTAATTTACTAACTGCTAACTGATATAATTATGGCAACGTTACCACACCGTACCTGGAATTCGATATTCACTGAAAAAATTTCTGATAATCATATAAGACAAAAAAAATTGTGCAGTGGGCAGTTCTGAGTGAGTGTCAAATAGTCAAGAGGCGCTGCCCCGGGTCCTGCTCTTAAATCATGTCATGTTTGTTTGTATAGTATAATATTACAAGGATAAGGATGTTTTAGAAACAGGTACACAAAGTAGAAATTTTATAGATAAACATTATCAATGAACAAAATTGTCAAAAATGACTTACATGTAAACATTTGTTTACTGTACAGGTCTTTGAGCGACTTCAGCTTTTTCAAACCTGTGGTGGACATCAGAGAAGAAATCTCAGAGGACGAGGTTCAAAAGATGCTGGACAACATCACTATGCTCCAAGAACTCAGGTAAGACATGTTTGATCATAACTGACCCCTGAAGCAGCCCCCTCTGTATGACCTGGTGTAATATCAGATTAACAGAACCTCTATGTTCTAAATCAGGGCTGTCCAACCTATGGACAAATGCAGCCCTCAGGTCTCCTGCTGAACTGGTCCAAATGATCGTCATAAGTAAATGTAGTGTACCACTATCTTCTAAGTCCTGTGTGTGTGTTCTGTTCTTCAGGCAGGACGAGGCCTTCAGGATGGTGTTCCTGTTCCAGGAGGAGTACTGCAGCAGCTTCATGCAGCGCTTCAGTGAGTCTGAGTCCAGAATGCAGGAATTTCTGGTGGAGCTGGAGGACAGTGCTGTACAGTTGGACCGTATGAACCTGGGCGCACGTATCTCCAGTGTGACGGGCAGCTCTGTGGGTGCTGTGGGAGGAGTGCTGTCTATCGTTGGGCTGGCTTTGATCCCTGTGACTGCAGGAGCCTCTCTGGCCCTCACCATGACCGGGGTGGGCCTGGGCATCACCAGCGGGGTCAACAGTGCTGTCACCTTGGCGACCGAGATCGGAGTGAACCACACGCAGCAGAAGAGGGCCAGCGAGGCCTTCCAGAAGTTCATGGAGGACGTGAAGAACATCCAGGACTGTCTGGATGACATCACATCTGAAGATTCTCCTGTGGATGCTGTGGACGTAGCTGTGTGTGCCGTACAGATTCTGGGCAAAGCAGGTAAACCTTTATATTAATGCACTTAAACGATCTTCTACTGGCCTTTGTCGAAGGACTAAAGACACCGAACCATAGGATCAATGTTAGATAAATGTTTGAATATCGGGTTTACTTAGTGTAAACACATGAATCTCATGAGAGAAGAGATGCTTTAGACCAGATTTAAAAGGACTTTTCTAACAGGATAAGAGAATTCCCTCAGGTCTGAACAATAGTGTATATGAGAAATGGTCATTGCATCTAGATAAACCTTTGCTGCATCATAGTTCAGTGTATTTTGAATGTGTCTGAAGATGGAAATTGCCATTTTATTTAAAGTTTTAAAAAATGCAGTCAAGTCAGTCAACAATTTTGTGTTGAGTGTTTAGCATCATTTCCACACAAATTAATAAGAGTGTCATCCGCATACATTTTTACTTCCACATCACTGAACACCAAAGGAAAATCGTTAATATAAACGCTGAACCACGGTACAAGAACAGAGCCCTGTGGGACCCCATGTCACAGAGAGAGTATTAGTAATACTACCCAGCCTTGTTGGATACTTATAAACATATACTTTGAACACACTTACTATATTTAATTGAACCCTTTTTGTTTCTATTAATCTATTTGCAATTTTTCACTTCCTCCTTGTGTGTTTTTAGGTGCAGTGGGAAAAGGCATTGATTCCCTGGTGGACGCTGCCTCTGCTGTGAAACTGCTGCAGTCTGAGGAGGCTGTGGCCAGTGCTGGTAAAATTTTGGCTGAAGAGGGGGGAGCTCTGCGTAATGTCCCGCGGGTGGCCTCCGAGCTGCCTGACGTGGGGCAGGCTGCAGCCCGAGGACCCCTAGCCCTGTCCAGAGGAGCCAGAGGAGGCTTCATCGCTCTCAACGCTCTTTTTCTGGGAATGGACGTGTTCTTCATTGTCAAAGACAGCATGAGTTTGGCCCGAGGCACTGAGACCGAGCTGTCCAAGTTCATCCGTGCCCGATCGGCTCTGTGGCGCTCGGAAATGACATCGTGGCAGAAGATCCACGAACTCCTTGAGAAAGGGAAACTGTCCTTCAAGACAAAACAAGACATTCTTATAACCGAGTTTTACCCTGAGGTGGAAATCCAAAGAGAGGAGCAGATCACATGGGAGAAACAGACTGAGAACAGTGAAGCTCTGTCTGAAGCAGTGAGCGACCAACCAACAGAGACAGCAAAGCAGCGCTGTGTGGTACAATAGTTTTGTGCTGTAGGCTGAACAATGAATATCCTAAAGCCATATTATTGGTCTGAAGCAACCAGCCGTAAGGGTACTGTACCTGAGTTTACTGTCTTAAAAAATAACAAGTTCTGTTTTTCATGATTTAAACAGTTGGCAGTGGTCCAAAGTTATTCTTTACCTACCTAGCTAGTGAATATCTTAATTATTCACCACGATGTGATGAGTTTTGCCGTGATGATCATGGTGTTTTATTTTGTCAGTTTCACTCCTGTAACTGTTAGAATCTCAAGCTTCATTTGAGCGGCGCTGAACGCTATGTGTGACGTCACACTCGCGTAGTCCACTTCTTTATACAGTCAGTGCTTTCAACATCTCTTGTCCGTGGATTTTGAAACAAGTTAAAAACTATTCTGTGAGCACCTGCATGTGTGTCTGTGCTCTGACCTGTTGGCCTTTTAAAAAGGAGACGTTACTGTCAACTTCCAGAGGTTTCCACAACTCTTGTCTATGTGTTGGGCGACAAGTTTAACTCCCTATTCAATAGTAATACCTTGATTCACACTAAATTCAATAGGATCCTTTTAGCCTGGACTTGTTTGTGCCGTTAGACAGCAGCCTCCGGAGCTCTGAGCTCAGGCCCCTCCCTCTGACCTGACAGCTCCACCAGACTGATCATATTTTACACAGTTGTGTCTCTCTCTGTGAGTTGTGAAACTTTCAGTGCTGATTTTTGTATTCGACTTTCAAGTTTTAAAATGGAGAATATTTCTGAGCACTTGAGTCGATACAAAGGTTATACCTTTGCTACTGAGATGGCTACTCCAGAGTACCTCGACTCACTTCAGAACTTTCAGATCAGAGACAGCGACTTATTCGTGGTCACATACCCCAAATCAGGTCAGTCAACTCTCCTCCTTAGAACAGCTTAGACCAGACACTGCAGGTGAATAAACCTTAAATTTAGAGATATCATTTTGAAACATCTCCTGTAGTTTACTCACTTAAATGTAAGAAAAAATGTATTACAAGTTTTCCATGATGTCATGTTTTCATATAAAAATAAGGCATTTGATAAAAATTGCCAAAATCGACCATATTTGGGACATTCAAAACAGAAACATGAAAAGAGCCAGGTTTCAACATATTGCTTCTTTTTGTTCACATATTAGATACTAAAAAATAAACAGAGGGGATTTTGGATATCTTATTTAGTATTTAATGTATAAACTTAATTTTGCCTAAAAAATCTAATTTCACCTTACTTAATATAAGTATAGTTATAAGTATAAATTATATATTTTGACCTCAAGAGCTGCTTATCAATCAATCAGTCAAACTTTATTTATAGAGCACTTTTCATACAAAAATGCAACACACACATATTTACATTATGACACGACATTAAGTTATGACACAACATTCCAACCGGGAGAAGGAGTCAGGGAGGTGGAGATGGTCCAGTAGGCAGTGGCAGAAACAGACCTGCCCACCAGGTTGGGACGAAGCTGCGAGGGGTTTGGGAAGGGGGCAAGAGAGAAAAAGCGTCCACCCTCACCAAGAGCCAGAAGAGAAGCTTATATATCTGTACTGGGGAAAGACAATTTTTCCTCAAATACATGGGGGAAAAAATGGGTACAGGACCTGAGAATATTTATTTAAAAATGCACATTTATAGTCAAAAATAGGGTTCAAATCAATTCAGTCAAATAATGATCAAATAATTTACAGATTACATTGATCAGCTTGGGTCTTTTTAATTGTAATGGAAATTGAAACATTGTGATATTAGAGGAAATATGAGCTAATACTGTAATACTGTCTTGTTTGGTCTGTTGAACACTTGAAAGAGAGCGTAGGATCAACATTGGGTTCACTTCGGCTCATTTACTTTTTCAACTGTTGCACAATGGCAAATTTGTCCTGGGCACAAAGTCTAAGGTGCATGGAGATCAAATGGACACAATAATGTATTGTAATATGTAATGTATTATGTAAAAAGTTTAAGGCCACAGATTTTGTATCACGCTCACGGAGTAACAAAGTATAAAGTAAATGTAGTAAAGTGAAGTATGAATCACTGAACTGATCTATATAAAAAGTATCATGTGAAAGGAATATCATTGTGGCTTCTGTATCAAATCAAATTCTGATCTGTTTTTGTATTAGATAAAAGAAGCAAGAGTTTTGATTACAAATTCAAGTTGAAGTCAAAATCTATTATTTATTTATTTAGAATTGAGTTTATTTTCTCAACTTTGCACTTTTCACACCTGAAATTTCCTCTTGTTTGGAACTTATTGGTTTCTCCAATAACAAAGAATATGGTACGTATGTTTCTGTACATATGTAAGATTAATGCTTGATTGCAACAAAGATGGTTGTATATTGTAATTTAGAGTAATAAATGTTTTCACTTTCAAAATGTTCTATCTTCTACCAGATAAGTCTCTGAGAGCAACTGCAGCAAAACCACTCCCGATTTTTAAACATTTTAATAATAATAATGGAGAATGTGCAAGACATTTCCACAGACATTTTACCATAGAAAACCATTAACTGGAAGTTTTGTGACCCTACAGGGCGGCACTTCCGGACGTTGTGAAAAAGGTCTATCATAGAGCCATGTGTGTCCTTGTTGCGCTGATCATGACGTATCCGAACAAAAAAGCTCCTCAGTCTGTCTGTGCTTATGTCTTATGCTCAAAATCCTTTATTTATGTACATGTTATTTGGATGCAATTTAAAAAAAAAAAAAAAAAAAAAAAAAGGTTGCATCCCTCGAATTTGGACATGGTTATTGTTAAATTTGTAAATAGATGGTCACTGGGCCTCCTGACTCACCTCTCCAGCTTTCTTGGGTCAGACTGGTCCTTATCAAAGCTTAAAGAATTAAAGTCCCCATTGGCTATAATCTAAATAAACACTGACCTTGTTCCCATGTGACCAAATAAGATAGATATATATGTATATATATTTACCCTAACCAACGATCACTGTCTCTAGTCCCTCGCTTTGGTCTTGTTTACTTCCCAAAACAAAGATAAAATTTTGCTGAATGAGACGAGAGAGTGCAGTCTGACCTGTCACCGCTGCTGAGACACAATGTAAAATCAAGAGCTTCGCTACACTGACAGTATGTATAATGATGCTACATAGGAAAGAGTAATTAGATAGATTCCTCATTACTGGTAATCCAACACTGGGCTTTGTCAGGTTTGTTGCTGCTCCAGAGAAACATACTAAGACAGAAAGGGGCAGATCCAGAGGAATGAGCTCAAGCCTGTCAATATGAGGGCTGAAATTCTGGGCTAGGGTAGGTTAAATATAAAAAAAGTAGTAGGTAAGTAGGTAGTAGTAGTCAGGTTAGCAGCATGATTCTCTTTCTGCCTCCCAGCCCAGTTATTATGAAGGTATGAACAATCACTATGCACAAACTATGAACTTCTGGAGGCACGGGTCATTTATATGTGAATACACACAATTAATATGTTTTCAATGCATTCACTGTTTGTTCACTCATGTTTTTCTAAAAGTGGAGCAGACTTTTTTGGTGGGCAGCTGTATTGAGGCTGTTTTGTGTTGTGTTCATCCAGCCTGCTAGAGGGCGCTAGTTGCAACAGTGGTGGTGTATTTGGCCAGTGGGTGGCCAGAGGAAGAAACAGCTAGCTTTATGATCAATGTCAACCAGTCCATTATGTGTTTTGTTGTTCAATCTGAAGCCATCTTCTCATTTCCAGCCCTTTGAGTGGCAACATGAGTGAGTTTTTATGTTAAATATGAATGTTGGTTTTTGCTGTTTACTGAATACTTCTTTGTGTTTTGTATCGTTGCAGTTTCACCTTTTTTGCATTAAATCCTAGTCAAATACAACACCTGCCTGTTCCTTGGAGGAATTGATGCAAGAGAGAGTTTAGCTGGCTGTGAATCTCAATTAGGACACTGGGTCACGTTGGGTGCAACAGTACAGTGAAATCATGTCGCTCTGCGAGGGACCACGGTGAACGGTTGGTGGAAGAAAATACGATCAACATCTGTGATACTGCAAAAACGCTACTATGGAGAAAGAAGGAGCTAAAAGTCAAAAGTCACACTCCTCTCACTCATTAAAGGCACACTCATCAAAGTTCTCAATGCGTTCAGGAAAATTAACTGTCCGTTCAGAAGCTGGGGCATCTGCAAAGTTGTCAGCTTCAAGCCAAGCCAGCATGGCCGCAGCACGCGCACAAGCAGAAGCTCAAGCTGCCAAAGCCAGACTAGCCTACGCAGAGAAAGAACTGAGCATTAAAGTAGAAAAAGCACGGTTAGAAGCAACTCTTGATGTGCTCAACCTCCAGAAGGAAGTGGATGCTGCTATGGCCAAAGCTGAGGTGATGGAGTCAGCCGCAGCTCAGTATGAGGAGATAGAGAAAAGTAACGAACTGAGTTTCTTGCCCCTACAACCAACTACAGAGGAAAAAGTGAGTGACTACATAAACAAACACAGTTACAACAATGAGCCTATTCAAACTAGAGAGACTTTTCCATACAACTATACATTTCAAGAACAACACCAACCAAGTGCTTACATGCCTTTCCATGCTAAACAAGAACCAAACAAATACTCAATCCGGCCACTAGATGGTGCCAAACAACCTCCACTAAGAGACATAATTCAGCAACCAAAGCAGTTTTCAAGTCCAAATAACACTGACAACACAACCAGTGACCTTGCCAGATTCCTAGCCAAAGTCAACTATTAACTGGTGGGCTAACTAAATTCGAGATGACAAGCCAGAGAGTTATCTCAGCTGGAAGGCCACTTTCCAGAGCACTATCAAAGACCTGGGTCTTACAGCTAACGAAGAACTGAACCTTCTTATCAAGTGGCTCGGCCCTGAGTCTTCTGAACATGCAAAAGCGATTAAAGGCAGTCAACATCAAATTCCCAGGCGCCGGTCTGAACATGATCTGGGTGAGACTGGAAGAATGTTACGACTCTCCAGAAGCAATAGAAAACTCCCTGTTCACAAGGTTACAGAACTTTCCAAAGCTTTCAAGTAAAGAACCGCACAAGCTCCGCGACCTGTCAGATCTACTGTGTGAACTAGAAGCTGTGAAACTAGATGGATATCTCACAGGTTTGAGTTACCTTGATACAGCTAGAGGTGTGGGCCCAATCGTGGAAAAGCTGCCTTTTCACCTTCAAGAGAGATGGACAATGGTGGGGTCAAGATATAAAGAAGACCACAATGTAAGCTTTCCACCCTTCTCGTTTTTTGTGGACTTTGTGAAAGGCCAAGCCAAGGCAAGGAATGACCCGAGCTTCACCACAGCTTACAATCCACCTGTCAACCCTACAGTCAGTTACAAAAAGTAAAGTCGATTGAGCAACTACAGCCAAAGACAGTCTGTTACAGTCCACAAGCCAGAAGTGTCAGAGACAGACAAGACAAAAGAAATAAGAACAGACATTCAAAAGGAATGCCCCATACATCACAAACCACACCCACTGAGAAGATGCAGGGGTTTCAGAACTATGCTGCTGGAAGATAGGAAAAAGTTGCTGAAAGACAATAACATCTGCTTTCGCTGCCTTGCTTCAACCAGCCACCAAGCCAGGGACTGCAAAGCCACAATAAAGTGTGAAGAGTGTGACAGTGAGAGACATTTAGCAGCTCTTCACCCAGGCCCAGCACCACCAACACCCAAGCCTCCTTCCTCCCCCAAAGAGCATGGCGGGGAGCAAGCGGTTCCGCAGGACATTAATGTTACAGCCACATGTACAGAGGTATGTGGAAACGAGATCACAGGAAAGTCCTGCTCCAAGATCTGTTTAGTGCAAGTCCACCCCAAAGGTGAGCCACACAACACAAAAAAGATGTATGCAATAATAGATGATCAAAGTAACCAGTCACTAGCAAAGACAGAGTTTTTCGACATGTTTGCAATACAAGGCACAACTACGCCATACACGCTGAAAACCTGCTCCGGTGTGACTCAAGCAAGTGGCAGAAGAGCCTGTGATTATGTTGTCCAGTCATTCAATGGGAAAATTAGCTTTCCTCTCCCCATGCTTATAGAGTGCAATGCAATCCCAAACAATAGGGATGAGATACCCACTGCAGAAGCTGCTTCACACCACCCTCACCTGAGAGCCATAGCTGGTGAGATACCGCCCCTTGACCCACACGCTGACATCCTGCTGCTGATTGGACGGAATCTTCTGAGGGTCCACAAGGTCAGAAAACAAATATGTGGCAAGCACCATGACCCATTTGCACAGAAGCTTGACCTAGGCTGGGTCATCATCGGGGATGTATGTCTGGGTAGTGCCCATAAGCCAAGTGAAGTAAACGCTCTCAAGACACATGTGCTGGACAATGGTCGCCCAAGCTATCTCACTCCATGCAGCAGTCGCTTCAGCGTTAAAGAGAGCTTCACACTGAGCCAGTCCAAAGCCTTCTCCAGTCCACCGCCACCTTCAAGCTCACAAGCAAAGCCCACAGCCGAAAACTTAGGAGAGACTGTCTTTTCCAAACAAGTAAAGACAACTGCCTTGCACATTCAGCTGAAGACCTCATCTTTCTGAAAAAGATGGAGCAGATCTTCAAAGATGATACTAACAGCTGGGTTGCACCACTTCCGTTTCGAAGCCCGAGACGCCTTCTCCCAGACAACAGGTACTACGCCCTTAAGCGCCTCGAGTCTCTCCGACGCACACTTGACAAGAAGCCAGATATGAAGGCACACTTCACTGAGTTTATGCAGAAGATGCTTGACAACAAACATGCTGAGCTTGCACCACCTCGCACCAAAAACAGAGAGACCTGGTATCTTCCCACTTTCGGTGTATATCACCCACAGAAGCCTGAGAAGATCCGTGTGGTGTTCGACTCCAGTGCTCAGTTTGATGGAGTGTCTCTCAATGATGTCCTGCTTTCTGGCCCTGATCTTAACAACACACTTGTGGGCGTGCTCCTACGGTTCAGGAAGGAACCTGTCGCTATCACAGCTGACATCGAGCAGATGTTTTACTGCTTTGTTGTCCAGGAAGATCACAGGGACTAACTACGCTTCCTGTGGTACGAAGACAACAACCTAACTAAGGATGTGGTAGACTATCGCATGAGGGTGCATGTCTTTGGTAACAGTCCCTCCCCTGCAGTGGCGATCTACGGATTGAGGATGGCAGCAAAAGAAGCAGAAGTTGAGTATGGAACTGATGCTCGCAACTTCATCGAACAAGACTTTTATGTTGACGGCCAGCTGGGCTGAAGTCTTTCCTCACAGAAGGCGAGGCAATCGACATCTTACAGAGAGCCCAGAAAATGCTTGCCCTCTCAAATCTCGTCTCCACAAGATAGCCTCCAACAAAGTGGAAGTGGTGAGTGCCTTCCCTCCTGAAGACAGAGCAAAAGAGCTCAAAGACCTCGATCTACCAACAGTCAAGCGCCCAGTTCAACGCGCAGTTTGGGTGTGATCTGGAACACCACATCAGACATGTTCACGCTTTGATGTCCCACTAGAGCAGAAGCCCTTCACTGACGTGGTGTGCTCTCAACTGTAAATAGTTTATTCGATCCTCTGGGGCTGCTCGCACCTGTAACTATCAAGGGCAGACTTCTCCTCAGGAGCTCACCAGCCGCATAACCTTGAATGGGACACTCCGTTGCCACAAGACATGTATGATGATTGGAGAAGATGGCAGGACTCGCTGCAGCACCTTACAACCCTGCACATTCTCGTACCTATGTGTCCTTCTCCATCACCAAAGCCACCTTCATCGAACTTTGCGTATTTTCAGATGCTTCAGTGAAAGCTATAGCAGCAGTAGCCTACCTGAAAGCAACACATGAAGATGGCCACAACAAGTCGGCTTCATCATGGGCAAAGCCAAACTTGCTCCTATGCCAGAGCTCACCATTCCCAGATTAGAACTCTGTGCTGCTGTGCTTTGCAGTGGAAATGTCCAGAGCTTCTCAATGACGAGCTGAAGGTCAAGATAGACAAGATCACATTTTCATTGACAGTAAAGTGGTGTTAGGATACATCCACAACAAAAACAAAAGATTCCACGATATGTGAACAATCGGTGTCCAGAGAATCAAGCAATCTTCTCTCCCAGAGCAGTGGAAATATGTCCCAACTGAGCACAATCCAGCTGATCATGGTTCTCGCTCACTGGCTGCAGAAAAATCGAAAAGAACGACATGGTGGTCTGGTCCAGCATTTCTTCTCAACACCAAGAGTGTTACTCCTGAAAAGGGCCCATTCAAACTCATTGACCCAGAGTCAGATGTGGAAGTTCACAGAACACTACCGTGCTTGTAACCAGAACCACATCAAGCAGCTTAGGTTCATCACGCTTTGAACGTTTCTCAAAGTGGACCTCTCTTGTCAAAGCAGTGGCATACCTTCATCATGTCGCTCACAGTTTCAAGTCCAAAGTTTGCAAAGGCTGGCACCTCTGCAGAAGGAGTCTCACAGAAGAAGCTTTAACTCGAGCAGAGTTCACTATTATCAGGTGTGTCCAACAAGAAGTGTATGCCGAAGAAATCAAACGCATTAAGGCAAAACAAGATCTGCCACGCAACAGTCCACTGTACAAGCTCAAGCCAATCATTGATGACAAAGACCTACTCTGTGTTGGAGGACGCTTGTCAGAGTCAAAACTCACAAGTCAAGAAGCCAATCCTCTTCTTATCCCAAGAAAACATCACATTGCTACCCTGCTCATTCGACACCATCATGAAGCTGTCAAGCATCAAGGAAGGCACTTCACGGAGGGAGCAGTGCGAGCAAGTGGTTTGTGGTTGGTTGGTGCCAAGAGATCCATCAGCAGTTTCATCAACAAATGCGTAACTTGCAGAAAGCTTCGAGGGAAAACAGAACAACAAATCATGGCAGATCTGCCTGCTGAACGTCTACAAACTGATCCCCCATTCTCATATGTGGGCCTGGATGTATTTGGTCCGTGGGAGGTCAAACGCTGGCCGCACAAAAGGTGGTCATGCCAACAGCAGCGATGGGCGGTACTTTTCACTTGTATGTCTACAAGAGCCATTCATATTGAAGTTATCGAGACACTAAGCTCCTCAAGTTTCATCAATGCTCTGCGAGATTTTTCGCCATCAGAGGGCCTGCTAAACAGTTACGGTCCGACATGCGGTACCAACTTCATTGGCGCATCCAAAGAGCTGAAGCTGGAACCCCCAAAGCCTGGTGATGCAAGTGTGGATGACTATCTACGTGAACAAAGATGCTCCTGGGTGTTCAACCCTCCTCACTCATCCCATATGGGAGGCGCGTGGGAACGTATGATAGGAATCGCACGCCGGCATCCTCGACTCTATGCTCTTACAAGGAGGAAATCTGTCACTGACTCACGAGGTCCTGACAACATTGCTGGCTGAAGTCACAGCTATCGTCAATGCAAGGCCCTTGGTGCCTGTCTCCTCAGATCCTGATGCACCTTTGATCTTGACTCCCATGACGCTCCTAACTCAAAAAACAAAAGCAATCCCAGTTCCCCCAGGAGATTTTACCATTACGGACATGTTCAAACATCAGTGGAAAAGAGTTCAAGTCCTGGCCGACACCTTCTGGGCCAGATGGCAAAGAGAGTACCTCAACATGCTCCCAAAGTCGTCCAGAAGTGGCAATGCAACAGACCAAATCTGAAGGAAAAGGACATTGTACTTCTGAAGGACAAGCAGCTAAACGAAACGAATGGCCCATGGGAATCATCGTGAAGACTCTTCCAAGCAAGGATGGGGTTGTGAGGAAGATTGAGGTCAAAGTGGCACGCGACAAGACCACGAAGACCTTCTCCAGACCTATTTCAGACTGTATTTTACTGTTATCTCCCACTGCTTAGTTAGTTTATAGTGGCATTCTTAAGATAATGCCAGGCGGGGAGTGTATTGAGGCTGTTTTGTGTTGTGTTCATCCAGCCTGCTAGAGGGCGCTAGTTGCAACAGTGGTGGTGTATTTGGCCAGTGGGTGGCCAGAGGAAGAAACAGCTAGCTTTATGATCAATGTCAACCAGTCCATTATGTGTTTTGTTGTTCAATCTGAAGCCATCTTCTCATTTCCAGCCCTTTGAGTGGCAACATGAGTGAGTTTTTATGTTAAATATGAATGTTGGTTTTTGCTGTTTACTGAATACTTCTTTGTGTTTTGTATCGTTGCAGTTTCACCTTTTTTGCATTAAATCCTAGTCAAATACAACACCTGCCTGTTCCTTGGAGGAATTGATGCAAGAGAGAGTTTAGCTGGCTGTGAATCTCAATTAGGACACTGGGTCACGTTGGGTGCAACAGTACAGCAGCTGTGTGTTTGGTGAAAATAAAGCTAGAAAAGTACAGTCAAGGGAGATCTTTTCTCTACCTCACGACACATACATCCTCTCGCCACTCCAAAGAGCAAAAATACGTCCATTTGGTATCATTTGATAGTTTGATCTCTGTCCATTTTATAAACAACTTTGAAACTAGTGCAGAGGCAACAGGGCCCCGCCCCTCAGTGCGCTCTCTTCTTGGACTAGTCTAATGTGAAAGGGGGGAATGCATTGACAGTTAAAATGGATTTGACATTCAGATACTATTTTGATGGTGTTTTCTTGTTTAAAAGTAAAGTACTCTAATTTAACATCATATTGACAGAAAATCAAATTGCTCTGAGGCCTCAGTTAGGGCCCCCTCCAGGTTTTGGGGCCATAGGTGACTGTTGTCTAATGGTAGCACCGCCAATGGCCATGGGGTTGAACTTGGGACAGCTTTTTACATGAATGAGGACCATGTTTATTTACCTTTGACCTTTTTACTGATACTACCACAGAAAATAGCAATGATGATATCAAATTATGCACCTCTATATTGTTTAAAGTATTTTTGCTATAAATTAATTAATTCACTAACCCTAACCCTAAAAAATATACATTAATTTAAGATCACAGTGATTAGATTAGATTTTATTTGCAGATACAGTAAAAAATAAATAAATAAAATAAAACATTGGCAACAGGTAGAAAATAAATGACTGAGCAGAGAGAGAGTGAGAAGACCATTACCGTCTTATAAGACTTAAATCGTGTCATAAACGTTGCATAGAATTGTGAACTTTGCAGCTATAAGATAAGATAAGTGGCTGAAAGTCAAGCTCTCTCTGTGAGTAGTGAAGCTTTGAGCACTGATTCAGTATATGGCCTGGTCTTGAAATGGAGAAAATTTCTGAGTGCTTGAGTCGATACAAAGGTTATACCTTTGCTACTGGGATGGCTACTCCAGAGTACCTCGACTCACTTCAGAACTTTCAGATCACTTATTCGTGGTCACGTACCCCAAATCACTTCAGTCAACTCTCCTCCTTAGAACAGCTTAAAGTTCATATGGCAGGTTACTACTACTACTACTACTACTACTACTACTACTACTACTACTACTACTACTGCTACTCCTACGACTACTACCACTACTACTACTACTACTACTACTACTACTACTACTACGACTCCTACGACTACTACCACTACTACTACTACTACTACTCCTACTACTCCTACTACTACTACTACTACTAATAATAATAATAATAATAATAATAATAATAATAACAATAACAATAATAATAATAAATACATTTTAACAGTCCTTCCTAGTTTGATTTTGAAGTTTATAATTTAACTTCTTGGTTTATTACATAGTTGTTGCCTAGCAACCATGTTAACAAGAGCCAAAACCTGTTTGAATTCCACATTGTTATGATTAGATTAAAAAAAGCAAACATATTCCAAAATAATAATAATAATAATGCATCAGTTTTATATAGCGCTTTTCAAGACACTCAAAGACGCGTTACAGAGCATTATTCATTCACTCCAGACCTGGTGGTGGTAAACTACTATTGTAGCCACAGCTGCCCTGGGGCAGACTGACGGAAGCGAGGCTGCCAATCTGCGCCATCGGCTCCTCCGACCACCACCACCACCACCATTCACGCACGCACCACTTTCATACTAGGCAATGTGGGTGCTGTGTCTTGCCTAAGGACACTACAACAGTTTTTGCCACTGGTGCCCCACTGTGGCACCTGGAATTCCCAGTGGTCTCCCATCCAAGTACTAACCAGGCCCGGCCCTGCTTAGCTTCTGAGATCTGACGGGATCAGACTTTGACGAGCCGGTATGGCCAAAACACAAAATACCCCCCACAAGATGCCACCCTGGCTGGCTACCCCATCACCCCCCTCCTAGGACCGCCCCTGGATAATGCTTATGAAGACCAATCACTTGATTTCACCCCCACCCTGCGCCCCTTAGACGTACTGCAATGTAAAGTAATGGACAGAAGCAACGTACTGACATCAAATTTTCTCAGTCCTCCCGGCTCTCCCATAGACCTCCATTAAGCCGCTCTGAGTTGTCAAGTTAGGGAGAGTGGCGCACTTGCGCCCTCTATTGACCAGCCGCCACTGATTGTATGAATTACATTTCTTTTTGTCATTTTCCTATAAGGGACTATCTGGACTCAGCAGATCGTGATCTCCATCTGTGAGGTGTCTGGAGGTTTGAATGAGTATCCCAATAATCTGGAGCAAATGCCGTGGCTGGAGTACACAGAGGGGCGGCCGGACTACGCACTAAGACCATCTCCTCGTCTGTTTGCCAGCCACCTGTCCCCAGCTCTAATGCCCCTGGAGCTCAAAGACAAGAAGGCTAAGGTTAGACACATCTATGATGTAATGTAAAAGGGTTAAGGTGAAAAAAAGAATAACCGGTTCCTCATGGTCTGGGGCTGTGTCCTGTTGGCCTCTCCGGGTCCTGTCTTAGCTGTGTGGTGTGAACAGGTGAACAGGGGGTGAAGGGCTCACATTTCCACACCCTCATCAGGACTCTGGCAGTGCTCTTCAAACTTAACTCTAAGGCTGCTGACAGAGGGAGAAAAAGGGATGTTATGGCCAAAGAGTGAAATGGAGGTGATGCGGGAAGAGTGAAGTCGTTGAGAGGTTCGGGTTTTGATGGCTTCTGTTTTTGAGCCTACAGCTGCAGGAAGTTCTGACTCATCTGTGCATCTATCTCCACCAGGCAGGAGCTGAGGCAGGTGACAGTGGCAGAGGGGGGATCCAGACTGGGTGAGTTTGTGGTAGTTTTATGCCATATGTAGATGGTGAATAGGGCTGAACCGTGTACTGAAAGGAGTACGGAGCCCTGGGGGACCCCACAGATCCTTGAGATAGGAGTGGAACCAGTGAAGTGCAGGAAGTTCTGATGGTCGATGGTGTTGAACTCCGTAGAGAAGTTGAGAAGAATGAGCAGGGACGTGGAACCAGAGTTAGAGCTGTTTCTGTACTGTAGGAGGGGCAGAAACCAGATCAGAATGTTCATACTTTTAGATGTGAGATAACTGGAGCTGGGTGGGGAAAAAAAAAGTCAACAGTTTAATTGACATTAGGTCTGTAATTTCACAAAGGTGCTAGATCTACGTTTTTTGTTTTGTTTGTTTGTTTGATTGTTTTGCAGAATTGGTCATAGCAGTTTTGAGGGGAACATGAGCTGTTTGAAGGGAGAGATGAATCATTTTTGTTATGAGAGGGGTGACATCTGCAGGTGACATTCTCGACCTCCTGTCATATCACGGAGAAAAAGGTGAATGAGTAAATGTGGTCTGTTTGACCTTTTGGTCAATTCTCTAACTGAACTACAGTACCCTCTGGTGGTTGTTTAAGAGAATGCAGCCTTGTGGATGTATAAATGCAGTGATGGTTACTATGCTTTGAACGCACACATCTGTTTACATGCAGAAGTGGAGCATACATGAGCCTTAAGCTTTGGTTGTTGGTTCCTCTTGTGGCCACAATTTGTATTCCACCAAAAATAGATGAATATTGATTTTTCTGTATGTTTTTCCAGATCATATATGTGATGCGAAACCCAAAGGACAACATTGTGTCCTATTACCACTTTGCCAAAATAATTGTGTTCCTGGAAAATCCCAACAGTTTTGAGGAGTTCTTGGACCAGTATATAGCAGGAAATGGTAAGAAACTCAGATTATTTTAAAGTTGTGCTCACACTAGGCCTGTAATGATTAGATAGCATCTAGTGGTGATCTATGAGAATACAACAGGGGGAGACTGCTTGGCCAATCCATTTACAGCTTTAATAAAGCCTGAACAAAGAATAGTTTATTAAGAATGATACAGGCAGTAATTGATGCAGCATTGGGAGTTATAGCTATTATAGGTTCTAAGCCTGAATCATTCTTAATAATTTGTTCATGTGAATTACATCACTAAGTCTGTTATTATAAATTGTTTAATTGTGATGTCTGTTACACAATTTAATATTGCTACCTCCCACTCCAAGTTTCTTGAATGTAAACCAATATTTTGTATTAGAAGGGTGTTATGACAAAACTGAAATAGTACTTATAATACTTTAATAATAATACTTTTTATTTTAAGTGCTCAAAAACAAAGTTATGACAAATGGTGGACCTGAAAAACTGGCCAAACAAAACAAAGAGATGTGGCACCGGGCCAACCCCACACAGGGCCACAGAAGCCAGTGCCAAGAGGTGAAAGCCAGTCAAACACAAAAGGCAAAATGTGGTTAACAGCAGCTCTGGTGAGACCTGCATCGAGCAGCAGCCGGAGCAGTGGAGGCCACAAGGCAATGACTGAGTGCCCCAGGTGCCCGGAAGGCGAGGCAAGGGAACATGCCAAGGATAAACATCCCATTTATACTATCATGCCACAAAACACCCATGAATTATAAAAATACACGGATAATAATTCACAAAGGTGTACACCATTTGAGGTATTTATATAACTTCTTCTTCTTGCTATTTACAGTCGGGGGTTCCTCCTGGTTTGATCACATCCGTGTTTGGCATTCAGTCCGTGACCAGTACAACATCCTCTATCTAACCTATGAGGACATGATACGGGTGAGTTAAAAGACATTCTTATTTTCCTATTGTAATGATTTAATTTGACATTTGTTTTCAAGGACCTGAGAGGGGAAGTAGTGAAAATCTGCAACTTCTTGGGAAAAAATCTGAGTGATGCAGACATCGACAAAGTTGTTGAGAAATCAACATTTGGGATGATGAAGGAGGACTCAAAAGCCAATTATAGGTTTATACCTAAAGAGAAGCTGAGTGCAGACTTCATGCGCAAAGGTAACATGTGGCCAATAACAGAGTAAAGCTCCAGAACCCACACTCATAATGAAGGCCATTGGGCCATCAGGAATATTATGTTTCATGAGTAGACAGGAGATAATCAATAGCGTGAAAAAGATAATAGAGTGGAAGAGCCAGCTGTATGTGTGCATGGTATTTTAATAACAAATATCCAAATGTCATCACATGGTTAATCTGACCATTTGTCTTAGTGTCTTGAGAAAACTTGAAATTACAACAAAAATCTGTATATTGACAGTAGAAATTTGATCTGTCCCCTTTCTCTTAAATATTATATTGCCAAAGGTTTGTTGTGTGCTCCAAAAGCTAGTCAAAAATAGCGCCTTAAAGGGATAGTAATTTTTGACATGAATCTGTATGTCCCCATCAGCAGAGTCATGCATCAGCACTGACTTACCTCCCGAGAGCGTCCGGTGAGCCGAGTTCTTCCCCGGTTTTGGTGCTGACAAAAATAGTCCGGCAAGTTGTCTGGGGTTGCGAAAATAAAGCATTTTTCTTCTCAAAACAATATGTGTTCAAAAGAGTGATACATCTGCATCACAAAACCATTGTCCACGAAAAAGTCAGACCTCATAATCGCTTGGTACTATTTTCTCTCTGGTCATATCACTGCGAGCTGCCACCAGGTGACACCGCGAACAAATCCAACACTTTTTTAAGTAGTTCAGCAGCGTTTATGTGCACAGACTGTTGACCGTCGCGACGCGAGGGAGCTACAGTGAGAGCTACAGCCATAAGTATATAAGCTTGTATAAGCTAAGTATATGTATATAAATGGTGTGGACTTGTGATTCTCCAGGCTGTAACAACAAAAATCCAGCTTCACCTTGTCCTACTCTGTCCCTCCTCTCTCTCTCTGCCTGTTCTAACTCATCTGGTGAATTTGGTCATCAGTATATTCGGATTCATAAAGATCTCCCCTTGGCTCTGTGCTAAAGGCCAAGTCTTCATCGTCGGTGTCATAGTCACACATGCTGTTGTGAAGTTTCTGAGCAGGAAACACAGTGAAACACCTGGAGGCAGCGCGCAGGGATATGAGTGGAGAGAAAATAGTACCAAGCGATTATGAGGTCTGACTTTTTCGTGGTTCACATTTGTGATGCAAATGTATCACTCTTTTGAACACATATTGTATTGAAAAGAAAAACGTTTTAGTTTCGTGACCCCAGCCAACTTGCCGGACACTTTGGTCAGCACAGAAACCGGGGAAGAACTCTGCTCACCGGACGCTGTCGGGAGGTAGGTCAGTGTTGATACATGACACTGCTGACGGGGACATACAGATTCATAAATCCTGAACTATCACTTTAAGTATAATCGATGACTTTTCTGCTGTCTCGTCCTCTGGAACATACCCAGAAACTTCTTCTGTCTTTTATCAGTGTGAAGGAGCAACAGCTCTATCCTAAGCTCCCCCACTTCAATGCATAAATACACCTTTTATTTGTTCCAGTAGCACCCTCTAGTGGTGAAAAAAATTAACTCCAGGTTCAGAACATGTGAATTCAGTGATACTGTTTGATTTTGATTGTGTTGTGAGTGACTGTAAGAAGATCGTACAAGATCGGAGCTCAGGTTTTGTAATTGTCTGTCACTTAGCGGTTTATATAAATGCAAACTTCATGTGTTTCCAGGGCGCATTGGAGACTGGAAGAACATCTTCACTGTTGCTCAGAGTGAAAGAGTGGACCGAATCCTGGAGGAGCGACTCGGAGACATGAATCTACAGTTTATCTGGGAATAAAAGAATTCTATATAATGTTAGACTAATACTGTATAAAGTGAACAACAGAAATAAAAACATGAAATCAGTGAAATCCATTGCATCAGATGTTGATTAAAGTGATGATGGGCTTTTTGGGACAGCAGATAGGGCACTGGACAACAATGCACTATCTATGGAAATTATTTTTAAATAATAAACTTTTCAGTAATATTTTACAATGTAGCAAGACTCTTACTTATTTCCTACTGTGGGTAACTCTACTAGTAACAAAAGCTGTGCTAACAATATTAATGGATCTGAACATTTGACACTTTCACTCCTGTTTTCTTAGTTTTGTGGTTTATCCTTTGAAAATGTAAAATTCTGTGAAGTTTGTACTGTTTTGCTCTTTAAGTTAAACCACAGACATGGTTTATAATCATTTATAATGACTAAACTTGAGTAGTAGTTTCTCCCAGTATTTTTAAATACTCCTACATGAGGACCGCAATTGAATCTATATTGAGAAATACTATTTTGATGTCGTGGTTCTTTAGTACAAATTGTGGCAACTGTGCCACTTCAGGGACTGTTCCCATTTTTATTATGTCATTTTAAATCAATATTGAAGTTAACACATATACAAGTTATATACTATCCAGTTTATTCTTCATAACTTCAAAATATTTCATGATATGGATGATTTTCTTTTCATTTCATGCATAATCTGTTTGAATTTAATGTGGACATTCAGGGAACACACAGCTCACACACTGCTCCAGTTTGTTTTTTATTTAAAATGTGCTTGTGCGCAGAGTTTATGTGTTCAGACTCCTTTAAAACTAGCGGCCTCACACACACTTCTTCAGCTGGGCTTCTCCTCCATTGCAATGGCAGCATTCAAAGAATATAAAGGCTACAATATCAATCCACTTTTGACTTCGGCCGAGTACACTGAATCTCTGCAGAGCTTTGAAAGGATGATGTGCTTTTGGTCACTTATCCCAAATCAGGTCAGTGAATGCAGTAGTGGTATGTCAATAGTGCTGTGGTGTCCGACTGTCAGTTCTGTCCTGAACTCAGCAGAAACATCATGATACTGAAGCCCCTAAAATGAAGAGGTCTTAGTTATTTTATTGAGCTGACAGTTTTCTTAGACTAAGAGTATTTCAAACATCAGTATCTTAAGTTATTTCAGCATCTTAAACATTTGAATGAGCTGATTTGAGATCACGGCTTTCTCTCTCTCTTGCTCTCTCGCTTGCTCTCCCTTTCTCTTTCTCACACTCTAGTTCTGTCTCTCACTCGCTCTCTTTCTTTCTCTCTCATTCTCTCGCCCTCCCCTCATGCTCTCTCTCTATGTCTCTCTCTCTTTCTCTTGCTTGCTCTCTCTCTCATGCTCTCTCACACTCTGTTTCTCAATCTCTCTCTTGCTCTTGCTTGCTGTCTCTTTCTCTCTCTCTTTCTTACTCTCTCTCAGTCTCTCGCTCACTTGCTCTCTCTTTCTTACCCTCTCTTGTGCTCTCTCTCTTTCTTATTCGCTCTCTCTCTTTCTTTCTCACGCTCTCATTCTCTCTCACTCGCTCTCTCTCTCTCAGGCTCGCTCTCACGATCTGTCTGTCTCACTCGCTCTCTCTTTCTTACTCTCTCACACACTCTCTCTCTCTGCACTTATGATTCATTCATGTCACAGAAAACAGAATAACAACAAATTATAAGAAATTTGGTCTGTTGTACAGTGTAAGTAAATTTAAATTATGTGATGCTAATATCCCACCTACGTTTTGAATATATGTAAATCAGATTTTAAAACTTCTACCTACCGATGATTGACAGCATAAAAAGGCACAGAAAATCACCCAACAAACCAAACCAAGTGATTAAGGGAAAATTTAGAATCCAGGACAGACATATATGACATAATGAAAGTCCCTGACAGACAGATGACGATAACATCAATTCATTCACATGTTCATTCAAGCAAATTCAGACACCAGACAAGACCCGAGGTGTAGGTTATGGAAAGAGGCTCCTGAGACAGTCCAGCACAGAACCGCAGTGTAAGATGCTGCAGGGAAAGCGTAGCCTACATGGAGCGACATAACCAAGTGGCGGGCATAGTGTACAGAAACATCTGTGCAGAGTACGGGCTGGAAACCCCAGGATCAAGGTGGGAAACGCCTCCAAAGGTTGTGAAGATCCTGTGAGACTTCCAAATACAGACTGACAGATCCCAGGAAAAACATCAGACATCTCGGTCCAGAGAAGCGCAATACTAGGAACCGCAAAAGACTGAAGGCTGAATGAGGATGAGACCACCTGTCGAGTGTGAGGAAGAGATTTTTTATTTTTCATTTTACCATCTTATATCACACAGTTACACAGGCACTATCTGGACCCAGCAGAACATCATCTCCATCCAGGAGCTCACTGGAGAGGTGAAGGAAACTCCTCATAACTTTTTCAGTATGCCGTGGCTGGAGGTAAACATGAGGGCAGACTTTTGAAAAATGCCATCTCCTCGTCTGTTTACTTCGCAGTAAACAGACTAGTTCCCAGTCTCCTGCCTCCAGGGGTAAAGGACAAAAAAAACAAAGGTAAAATATTACATAGAGATAGTGTTGCTTTGGATAAAATAGTTGATGACATGTAAATAATCCACTGACCATTTCCTAGATTATATATGTGATGCGGAATCCGAAAGACAACATGGTCTCATATTATAAACACAGACATCCCAACATCAGCTTTGAGGAGTTTATGGAGATGTACATTTAGTTTAATGGTACAAAATATGCATACCAAATGTAGTAGCTGAGTCGACCCTTTGCGACAGTGCGATTTGTCCAATAATACTGATGTACATGCCACTACACAAATACTCAATCTTAAAGTCTGTTAACTAGGCAGGGTTTTTAAAAGTATGTTTCACCACCCATCCAAATTTAGTCCTGAAGTTTCTTAAGATGCTATAATATGTAGTGAGCTCTTCCCTTCAAAGAGATATTTAAGAGTTCCACACCAAAGCTGCATCAAAACTGAAGAGTGCCAAAAGGTTTTCACTCTAATAATGTTGTGCAGGTGACGAAACCCAACCTTACACAGACATTTTAGCACATTATATTTATGCATGTATTTGTTCTTCATAGTGATGTCTTCATCCTGGTTTGATAACATCTGAATGTGGCGTTCAGCCTTTGACCAGTACAACATCCTCTACCTGACCTATGAGGACATGATAATGGTAAGAAATGTTAGAGAATTACACTTGTATGACCCACTGACTGCGGTCTCTGTTGTGGTGGGCTGCACTCTCGAGACAGCATATTTGATAGAGGTAGTTAATAGGGATATTTTATTCTGAAAAGACACTGGGTCTGTCAGTTCTGTGCATCTGAATTCCTGTTTTGCTCATGTGATTTTGTCAGCTTAACTTCAGAGACCGTTGAGGTGTCCGGCAAAAATAGACTTCTTGGGGATTCTTTCCACAGGCCCACACCCCACCATACCGTAGTCAGTTTGGCAGAGGCTACTGACTGTAAATGATTTTCTTAAGTCACGTCCCGACCCGCACCTCACCTACAGTCCATGTGCACCGGCTGTAAGTAGGGACGCCCACACTTCCTTCTACGCATGCGTAACAAAGTAACAAGGTTACATGTTACACCCAACACTGGTAACGCGTTATAGTTAGTGTAACACAGTTTACTACTAGTTTAACGTTACTACTTTTTCCGGGGTAAAAATAATGTAACATACTATTACTACTGCAAATCTGGTAACAAAACATAGTCCCTTTTTCAGTTTGGCACAACGTTACTTTTTTGCATAAGCAGGCCAGTCCCCTGTAAAGCGTGCAGCCGGAGCATCGTGCTACCTTCACCTTGAGCCTTTCCTGGCCCAGAGCCGGTTGGAACTGACACCGGAGGAAGCGAGAGCAGCAACATTCAGGGAGAGGTCCCTCCAGGGGGATCCTCCCACACTGAGCGGCCTTCTCGCCCGCTGTGCTGAATCCCCTGGGCGGACTGTGTGGACCCATTTACCTCTTAATGGTTTCATATCCTCATGAACTCTCTCTTCAAAGTTCTTTTCAACTTTCCCTTAGGAGACTTGTCGACTATCGGTCTCGTTAAAAATAACTTCCCCAACACTGGTCAACACACTGAATGCCAGTGGCTCTTAAAACTCTTAAAAAAGGCTTTAAATCTTGCAGTGTTATAAATTTGTGTTGTATCTGTGGATTATTAATAAAATACGATACAGTGCAAGGTTGTGAGAGCAGCAGAACGGTGCTGATTTGAGGAGGTTATAGTGAGTTTAGTGAGAGTTTCCTGCACTGAAAGAAACAGGAGAAAACTCCTGTGTGTCAGACCAGGAGTAAAGCAGGACCAAAGCAGGACTAAAGGTGGACCAGACCAGGACTAAAGGTGGACCAGACCAGGACTAAAGGTGGACCAGACCAGGGCTAAAGGTGGACCAGACCAGGACTAAAGGTGGACCAGACCAAGACTAAAGCAGGACCAGACCAGGGCTAAAGCAGGACCAGACCAGGACTAAAGGTGGACCAGACCAGGACTAAAGCAGGACCAGACCAGGACTAAAGGTGGACCAGACCAGGACTAAAGCAGGACCAGACCAGGACTAAAGCAGGACCAGACCAGGACTAAAGGTGGACCAGACCAGGACTAAAGCAGGACCAGACCAGGACAAAAGGTGGACCAGACCAGGACTAAAGGTGGACCAGACCAGGACTAAAGGTGGACCAGACCAGGACTAAAGCAGGACCACCAGGACTAAAGCAGGATCAGACCAGGACTAAAGCAGGACCAAACCAGGACTAAAGGAGGACCAAACCAGGACTAAAGCAGGACCAGACCAGGACTAAACCAGGACCAAACCAGGACTAAAGAAGGACCAAACCAGGACTAAAGCAAGACAAGACCAGGACTAAAGCAGGACAAAACCAGGACTAAAGCAAGACCAGACCAGGACTAAAGCAGGACCAAACGACTAAAGGTGGACCAGACCACGAGTAAAGCAGGACCAAACCAGGACTAAAGGTGGACCAGACCAGGACTAAAGCAGGACCAGACCAGGGCTAAAGGTGGACCAGACCAGGACTAAAGGTGGACCAGACCAGGGCTAAAGCAGGACCAGAAAAGGACTAAAGCAGGACCAGACCAGGACTAAAGGTGGACCAGACCAGGACTAAAGGTGGACCAGACCAGGACTAAAGCAGGACCACCAGGACTAAAGCAGGACCAAACCAGGACTAAAGAAGGACCAAACCAGGACTAAAGCGAGACCAGACCAGGACTAAAGCAAGACCAAACCAGGACTAAAGAAGGACCAAACCAGGACTAAAGCAAGACCAGACAAGAACTAAAGCAGGACAAAACCAGGACTAAAACAAGACCAGACCAGGACTAAAGCAGGACAACACCAGGACTAAAGCAGGACCAAACCAGGACTAAAGGTGGACCAGACCAGGAGTAAAGCAGGACCAAACCAGGACTAAAGGTGGACCAGACCAGGACTAAAGCAGGACCAGACCAAGACTAAAGCAGGACCAGACCAGGACTAAAGCAGGACCAAACCAGGACTAAAGCAGGACCAAACCAGGACTAAAGGAGGACCAAACCAGGACTAAAGCAAGACCAGACCAGGACTAAAGCAGGACCAAACCAGAACTAAAGAAGGACCAAACCAGGACTAAAGCAACACCAGACCAGGACTAAAGCAGGACCAAACCAGGACTAAAGCAAGACCAAACCAGGACAAAAGGAGGACCAGACCAGGACTAAAGGTGGACCAGACCAGGACTAAAGCAGGACCAGACCAGGACTAAAGCAGGACCACCAGGACTAAAGCAGGATCAGACCAGGACTAAAGCAGGACCAAACCAGGACTAAAGCAGGACCAAACCAGCACTAAAGGAGGACCAAACCAGGACTAAAGCAAGACCAGACCAGGACTAAAGCAGGACCGAACCAGAACTAAAGAAGGACCAAACCAGAACTAAAGCAACACCAGACCAGGACTAAAGCAGGACCAAACCAGGACTAAAGCAAGACCAAACCAGGTCTAAAGCAGGACCAGACCAGGACTAAAGGTGGACCAGACCAGGACTAAAGGTGGACCAGGCCAGGACTAAAGGTGGACCAGACCAGGACTAAAGGTGGACCAGACCAGGACTAAAGGTGGACCAGACCAGGACTAAAGGTGGACCAGACCAGGACTAAAGCAGGACCACCAGGACTAAAGCAGGACCAGACCAGGACTAAAGCAGGACCACCAGGACTAAAGCAGGATCAGACCAGGACTAAAGGTGTTATAATTGAGTGTGATGACTCACCATGCAACACACCAATATTCCCAGTCAAGAAGCAGGCGCCCTCTATAGGCTGGCGTATGATACAGGACTTACAAGCAGTGAACAGTGCAGTGATTCAACGAACTCCATGTGTTCCAGATCCACACACATTACTAAATTCATTAAGACCTGATGCTATGATATTCACAATAATTGATATTAGCAATGCATTTTTCTCAATTCCAATTGACAAGGATAGCCAATTCTGGTTTGCATTTACTTTCGAGGGTAAGAGATATACCTTCACCAGACTACCTCAAGGTTATTGTGAAAGCCCTACAATTTACTCACAGGTTATGTCAGCGAATGTGTCGAAATTCGACCCTCCAGGAGGAAGCCAAATTTTGCCTTATATAGATGACGTATTGATTGCATCACCAGACATAGAAACGTGTAAGATTGACACATTAGCATTACTAAAGTAGCAAAGCAGTAACACATGCTCAACTACTACTGGACCTACTACAAGCTGTACAGCTACCACTGAAACTAGCAATATGCAAATGTGCAGCACATACTAATGGGACAGATAAAATAACTTTAGGGAATGCATTTGCAGATAAAACAGCAAAAAAATGCAGCAGCAAAGACAAACTATCTGTTACAATTGGGAAAGGCAGACACAGTTACAGATGATATTTTACGAGACATGCAGCAACAAAGCCCACAGCAAGAAATACAAGTGTGGGTAAAAAAATGGAGCAACATTAAAAAATGGCATTTACATATGTCCCCAAAATAAACCCATCCTTCCAAAAAATCTATACAAATGGGCAGCAATATTGAGCCATGATAAAACACGTCTCAACAGGAGGGATGGTGGGAAAGGTAGAGAAACATTACTTAAAAAATGTTTTGTAGAGCATGCCTGATATGTGCAAAACACAACTCACAGGGAAATTTAAGACCCAAGCAAGGACAATTTCCACGACCCCAATATCCATTTCAAATTATTCATATGGACTTCATAGAGTTAAATCAAAGTGAAGGCAAGAAATATTGTTTAGTAATAGTGGACGCATTTTCTAAATGGGTAGAACTATTTCCAACCAAAACACCAGATGCTCTGACGGTGGCTAAGGCACTGTGTAAAAATATACCAAGATTTGGCATACCTGAGAGAATCTATAGTGATAATGGTACACATTTTGTAAACAGTCTAATTTCACACATTGGGAAATTATTCCATATTGATTTAAAAAATCATTGTGCCTACCACCCTCAAAGCGCTGGGCTAGTAGAAAGGATGAATGGTACGGTAAAAAATAGATTGAAGAAATGTATGGAAGAGACAGGAAGACCATGGACTCAGTGCCTAGATTTAGTTAAACTATACATTAACATAACCAGTACAGTAGGATTGACACCTTATGAAACTATATTTGGGAGAATGTACAGGCTGCCACAATTTAAAAATTGGGGGTGCGACGAACGAACCATATATGTTATTATACCCCAAGATTTATCAGCATTGTAATGATCTCAATGTCGATGTTTAAGATAGGACCCTATCTAGCCAGAGATTGGTACAACTACCAACTTTATCTATGCACATCTCGATACGTAGGGGGCTGGGGAGACGTCTTCTCCACTACTGATTCCACATGGGCTAAAGATTCATATGGGTGAAACCCTATGGCGAGAAATTGGTCTCAAATTCTAACTATGGGAAAGCAAAAAATAAATGGGAATCCAACTTTAGTATTGCACCTTAATACAACGACTTTGCCATTACCATCATGGGGAATAAATTATGCACATTATGATGAACACCCCTGTTTTAGTTTTGCCCTATGTGTACACAAGAGTTATTACGAGCAACAAGTAGTCTATTACCACAAGAGTGGCATAGAGACAAAAGAGCTTCTAAGTGGCAAGGAGATAATGATCCCACTTATATTGATGCAATAGGAGTGCACAGAGGAGTTCTCAATGAATACAAATTGTCAGATCAGATTGCAACAGGTTTTGAAAACCTACCTATAATTGCAGCAATTTTTCCAATCACACCTAACAAAAATGTAGACCAAATAAACAACGTCCACTACAACGTACAGAAATTGGGCAACTGGACACAAGCAGCTTTGAGGCAGTGCATGAGCAGCTAGCAGCCACATCACTGATGTCATTCCAGAATCGCATAGCCTTGGATATGCTCTTGGCAGAGAAAGGGGCCATGTGCGTGATTTTTGGCAGTCAATGTTGAACTTTTATCCCAAATAATACTGCATCCGATGGCAGCTTGACCAGAGCAATAGAGGGTCTTCGTACCCTCAACAAGCGCATGAAGGAGCAGTGTGGCGTCGACCAATCAATGTGGGAGGACTGGCTGGGTGTGTTTGGCAGGTATAAAGCACTCGTGAGCTCAGTACTGATCTCAATAGCCGTGTTCGCCGCAATATTGACCTTGTGTGGATGCTGTTGTATTCCCTGTATCCGTAGTCTAGTCAACCGCTTAATCACCACAGCAATAGCCCCTGGTCCAGAGGACAGGGCAGTTCAAATCCATCTTTTGGCTGATGGTGACTCTGACTTTGAGGACTCCACTGAGGCCCTTGCCACATTGTTCAGAGACGGAAAAGACACACCTTTGTAAATAACATAAACCTCCGAGTGTAAACTTATTTTGCTTATCTGAGTTTGTAGCTGAAAATCGAAAGAAGTGGTTATAAATGATTCTATCCAGCAAATATGTGATAAACAGGAGGGAAATGTTAGAATAATTATGCATATTTTATCCCATATTTGTCTTAATCATTTGTTAGATATTTGTGTATTTGAAATAATCTCTTTTGTGCTTGAAAACTGTGTGCAGTACTTTTCCACTTGCTGAAGGCTGGAGTGGCGGCTTATCAGGCCCCATAAAACAAGGACGGTCTGAGTTGGCAAAACATGAACTGAACCCAAACATGAACTCAAACCACAGTGTATTCTCTGCACTCAGCCTGCTGTCTGACCTTGATCAAACAATGCATAATCATATTTTACATTATCATATCATATCTTGGTGTTGCTGCTGCTTTCCCCCTTCCTTTAGAGCAGCAACACCCATTGTAACCAGGGCCATCCTAATGTAAATAAAAATGAGGAGACTGCGGGCGTGTGCCAGAGCGGGTTGGAGAGTGTAACTGGGCACGTCTCAATCCGTTCTCCTCGCGAGTAAAACTGAATAATCTCTCTTGTCTTTCTTCTCTGAATGTTTTAGAAGACCAAACCAAAGTCAATTTAGCAGAATGTGAATATTCATCCATCCATCCATCCATCCATCCATCCATCTTCTACCGCTTAATCCAGCTGGGTCGCGGGGCTAGTTTGTTGCCCAATTCTCATAGCACCTGACCCCCCCCTATGAACCCCTCAGTGGGTGGTGTGCCCACAGGAGGAATCTGAACACGCCCGAGTCAGACAAACCAATTACAAACTTAAACAAAGTTAGAGTAATAATAAAAAATACAGAAAACAGGATTCAGGCCAATATCTCTTTATTTATGCTAAAATGTATTCAATTGTGACAGGCCACATTTGGTCAGGAGTATTTCCTCTTCAGTTCTCTTCATCTGAAATGAGACGATATAAATATACAGAATTAGTAACTGAACTACACATATACTCAAAAATGTGTGTATTTTCATTGTTTGGCCTGTGGTGAAAAGTTCAGCATTTCCCATAAACCAGGACTAAACTTTCAAATAACTCACTGCTGACCTATGGTATGTTCTAACTACTACTTTAAACACTACTACATTATTATGCACAGATTTGCTAAACAATGTGTGTCTGAAAAGTACCATATTAGACATTAATATCATAGTGTTAGAATTTTAAACAATCTCCAAACAACTCGCAGGCCACATTCCACAAAGGAAGTGTTCACGGGGAAGCTTCTGGCTCCATCGACTCCAGTTCACATTACATTTGAAAAAATTGTCCGCCCCTCTCTGCTGCCTTATTATTTTGGTGGTTAAAATGTTCGTATTAACCCGCTCTACATGATCCTGATTTTTATTTCACAATTTTGTCTGTTAATAAATTCCTATTCCTAAAATGGAGCTCAACTTCAAATTTGCCTGGAGTCTTTGACTATGGGTGACGTCACACTTTCTTAGTCCACTTTTTCATACAGTCTATGCCAGAGGTCTCTAACCTTTTTCCTCTGGTGACTTACTTTCACAAAACCAAAATGCCAGAGAGCTACAAGTTTTAGTGGTCACAAGAAATGAAGTATGAGAGCCATGTGCTTAGATGAGGTACAGTTAGATGCTCATAAAACATAAGCTAATATTCAAAGTTGAGACAGGTACAATGATAATAAGCATTTAAATTAGGGCCCGGCCGATATATCGGTTGGCCGACATGGGCTCTTGGAAACATATCGGCTATCGGCCAAAATCTTACCGATATTCCATGTGGACATGTATTCCCTTGTTATAAAACTCAGACTCTATATTCTGCCCATTTAATCCAATATACAGACAGATAAATGTCCAAATATGTGGTCCGCATCAGTATTTATCTGCAGAGTCATTTGTCTGTTTCCATACTGCCCCTGAAAGCATCGCCATCGGCATTTAGCACATCATTAATTACCTATCATGTCCACTATTTTTTATAAAAGCTTTAATTGAGGATTTTACCTTTTAGCTGCAGACACAGGTCAAGTTGATTAAGTTTAAAATCTAAATCTTACACACAGTTCCTTTAAGTTTTAAGTCCGTTATTTCAAATGACACCAGACCTTCTTCCTCCTCGTCTTCCTCGTCCTCCTCTTCCTCCTCCTCTTCGTCGGAGCTGAAGGTGCCATCAGGAAGGCTGTAGACTCGGATCACTTGCTGTAATCAAACAATAGTGGACAGAAAGGTTGTTAAAACAAATATGGTTCTGAAATCGCTTCTTCGCTTGTCATATTTGCTGCCTGTTGTTTAAGTCGTATAATAAAAAACTAAATTATACCTTTATTCTGTTCAATTAAGCTTTAAAAGGGACCATATTGGGTTATTATATGATATATTTCCTCACCATAAACATACCTAGAGTTGTGTTTTGTATCATTCACACATTTAACACACAAATCCTGCATATTTAGCCTGAGTTCTTCCCTCAGAAAACACTCTGTTCCACCTTGTGATGTTGTGTAGTAATACAAAATGTGTTTTTAAATGCCATACACCTTCACTAGAATCATTTGGATCATTTCAGCTCCACAAAACAACAACAAAAAAGTAAAATGCAGCAGTTAACTTGAAAACTATCGCTTCATGACATTCACAAGGTGGAGCAGAGCATTTTGAGCTTTGGAGATATAGACCGACTAATAATGCAGGCTTACTCAAACATGTGTGAATGAAGCAAAACACAACTCCAGGTCTGTTTTTGACGAGGCAACATTCTAACATGACTTAAAGCTCACAAGAGTCAATTTTGTATAATATAGGATCGGCAAAGTGCCAGAAAATCCAATTCACGGCGATTTCTTGCATTTTTGTACTTTTATTTTCAAATCTGTCCCCACAAACTGCACCTTAACTTATAGAAAGCTATGATAAATACTAACCACACGAGCACTATCCAACCAAACCAAGTAATAGTTAGAAAAGCATGATAACTTGTCATATGCACTTTAAACTACTAATTAAACTCCCTTAAAGTCCTATATTACACAAAATTAACTCTTGTGAGCGTTTAGTCATGTTAGACTCTTGTACCTCCTCAAAAACAGATCTGGAGTCACATTTTGTTTCATTCACATGTTCGAGTAACCCTTTAATATTAGTCCATGTCTCCAAAGCACAAAATGCTTTGTTGTTTTCAAGATTTCAAGTTAACAGCTACCTTTTATACCTTTTGTTAAGTAGAAATAGGCGGTTCTAGGGCTGAAACGATCCAAATTGTCCTAGTGAAGGTGTATGGAGTATAAAAAGAGAGTAGAGTACTTGCTGTTTTCTGTTTGAGAGAAGAACCCAAGCTAAATATGCAGGGTTTGTGTGTTAAACATGTGTGAATGAAGCAAAACACGACTCCAGCTATGTTTTGGATGAGGAAAAAAACAACATAAATCAGAAAATAGTGTCATACGGGCCCTTTAAAAACACAGGTGGGCCGTATACTCACCTTGTTGGGGTCCTTGAGGATGAGGTACTTCCCTTCGTCCAGTTTGAGGCAGATGTCAATGACGCAGCGCAGGATTCCCCAGGCATTCTCCATGCTCAGGTTGATCTGGCTGGCGAACTCATTGGGTTTAAACTGCTGCGTGCCCAAGATCACATGGCGCGCAGAGTCCTTCACATGGTAACGAGAAACGTACCTGAACAGATAAAGGAATTAGCAAACTGCAGTACCAGAATTTCCTCCACAAACAAAATCTCCTGTTTTATTCTGCATAAAAACGGCTAATCCAGTGAGATCAGAAGGTTGATGGTTTGAATTCCACTCTTGACATAATCATGACGGACCCCCAACTAAAAAGTTACACATTGCACCTTTTAAGTATTTTTGTAGATTTTCATGGACGCGTCTAAAGATTTAAACATAAACCCCAAATGCATTCACAATACTTGTCAGAAAAAGCACTGTTATACATTTTCCCCAAATTTCCAGCCCTAATCGCTGTTTATGAGATTTTCCCCCCAGATTGATGAGAGGTGGAGCAGGGAACCAGACTGAAAATCCTCTACAAACAGAGAGAAAACTCCAGTCTGGCTGCCAGGCTAATTGTTACACTGTCTGCACTGTGAGACTGGCAGATGAGTGGCACTTCAGCTCACAACCAAGGAATCCGTTTTAATGAGCCATGTGTGATTTGGGGAAGGAAATCGGAGAGAAACGCCAAGAGATTTTGGTCAGTGGTCTCGTCTGGCAGCAAACCTGTTATGAAGATGGGTTGGCAATGTAGAGGCTGCACTGCACAGGACAACACAGGAAAAGTAGTGCTCATTACCAGGTTCTAGGGGTGTGCTACCGCAAAAATACCATGAGTTTATTGGAGCTAGATTGCAATTTCGATTTTATAATGATTCATGACTACTTCCTATATTTGTATTGCCTGAAAGAAGTATTTTAAGCAGTGCTGTCAAAAGTATTGGGTTATTGACGAGTTAACGCAAAAGCAATTTTTACAGCGTTAATTTTATCAAACTCGCTTTTTCATAAGTTGCGGCCACAGCTAGTAAGAAAATCTGCAGGATCCGGCTGTAAACAGGAAGCAAAACAATTTGTAAAAAACTGTGAAGCCCCGTCAGGTGCGCTGATGTTATTCATACGAGCAAAGCACGAAATAAAGTCTGTTCCAAAACTTACGGCAAATCCGTGCTGACCTTTGATAAGGTCTGTGACAGAGACAGAAGTTTTGCAGCCTCTCTTTCTGCTGTTCTCACTGCTCCGACCTGTTGTTATATCCATAAACTCACGGAGGAGCACATCGCAGCAGGACTCAGATCAGTCTCACAATTTAATAGATATTTCTGCTGCTGGACTTATTTTCTCCTCTAAAGCGTTAGCTCTGCTGCACGACATGTAAACAAACAGTGCTGTGTGATGACGTCGCCCTTAGTACAGCAGGATTGGGGCGACAAACATGGTCGCAAGCACAGTTACAATAAAAATAAATAAAATTTGCACAAAGCTTATCCACTTTTCTATGTTGATAAGAGTACTAAAATTATTATTCAAGGGACAAAAAAACGTGCGATTAAACACACATTCTTGAGATTAATTGCAATTAAATATTTTAATCGATTGACAGCACTAATTTTAAATCACCTGCTTCTTTTGAAAGGTCATGCTTCACTGTGATTGGTTAAATCCAGCTGCCAATCACTCAACAGGTGGTGTGGCTTTTTTATTTCATCATTTTGTGTGTAAATCAAGATATGAACATTAATAACAGCGAAATCAGGCGCCTTCCGTCCCCGAGGTCGACCTAGCCAGCGTTAGCAACAGGTTTGACTGACAGTGTCGCTAAGCGGCCGCTCCCTGCCAACACTGCCTCACTCCGGATTGGCTTGGCTATACTTTGGTTGCCAAGATACGCAGGTCGAAGTCCAAATATGGCTCTGCTCCAAACCTCCATGAGTGCCGGCCTCAATGAGCTTCATTTGACTTCTTTATACAGTCTGTACAATTTTTTGACCAATCACACAGTTTTATTCACCCCTCTACCCGACTAACTCTTTTGTTGTATGTGTTTTACTGTATTTCAAATGTGGTTGTGGCTGGAGTTTAGGTGTTTAGTCACACTTTAAAGTCTTCTCTTCCGCTCTTCTTTCACTCTTGTCTGATTCTGAACTAAAAATGTGTATGAAACGGTTGGTTGCTCACCCCAGTTTGAGGTACTCGGAGCCGGCGAGCATGGCGCAGCAGGTCCATCTGGCCAGTTTGTAGCTGTTGTTTTTCAGTTCAGTGGCCAAAACGGCTCCTCTCTGAGAGTCCAGCTTCTGACGCCAGTCCACCCCGTTACAATGCTGCCCAGAACAGAAAACAGGGTTAGTGTCAAACGAAAAGACACAATCCAGCAGGTCAGAACAAGGTCCGTCTGTATTGTCTGTCTAATTATAAAGCATTTTACTGTAGTTCTTAGCATTACTATTATGGCAAAGCTCAGTTTTTCCAGTAAAAATCAGGTGCTTTAGGCTAAAACAATAGTAGTAAAAGTAGGAACATGAAGGTTTCTTGATACAGAATTTATTTTTTATTTGTCAAATCATAATTTCTGTGTACATTAGAGGAGTTTGGCCAGTGTACATGATAGTAGCTAATCATGATTTGCAACCATTAAACAACCAGTACATTTTGAAACCTAAACGTATTACCAAACTCATCATCAAAGAAGGAAAAGTCTGATAATGTAACTACTCTACAGTCTACAATACGACTTAAAATAGCCTGAGAATGCACTGTTCTTATTTTTACTGAATAAAAATCGAACCAAACAAACTAAAACACTTCACATATAAACTACAGCTGTACAGTAATTTATTGTATGCAATGTTTCATTAATATATTATTATATTATACACACTAGCAGAAAAAAATTACATGAGATCTTTTTCTTCACATCTTCAAACTGAATCGATATCGTGACCCGTGCATTGAGATATCTGTCAAACCATGGAAAAACTGTATCGTTGCATCCCTAACTTTAAGTGACTTAGTGAAAAAGGTCCAACCTGTCGAAGGCACATTAAGGTGAGGGTTCGCCGCTCCAGTCCTAATGACAACATGTTTTTTTATGTTAGCTCAAGGACAAACAAGCTTCATGTAAGGAATATGAGAACTAATATGGTAAAGAATGTTCTGGCCCCGCAATAGAGCATTTATTGTTGCTAAAGTTATCACAGTAAACGTTTGCTTAACCGTGTGTGTCTGTGACTAAGAATTAAACCTTCAGTATACGCTTTTGTGGCCCTCACTCCTTTTCTTATACAACCAAAAACTCACTATATAATTTACATGGCATAATGTATTTTACAGATTTTCCAGCCCTGGTCGTTTTAGAAGCCTGACTTACCCTGGAGTCCCACTCGTTCAGGGTCTTGATGTTGATGAAGGACACCTCTCCGTTGGCTCCAGTCATCACTCCATCGTGCTCACAGCGAACAATCAGATCGATGTCATCTCCCAGCTTCCAGTGACGGTATCTGAACGACAAAGAAAGAAAGCATGAAATTATGAACCACCAACTTAACGACACAGCCTGCATATGGTGATTACGAGTTATAATGACAATCAAGTACAACATGGAAAAAGGTCATATTTTGACCTAAAAATCTGAAATGGACGCAATTAGCAAACCACAAAGGCTGCAATTTTTGAAGTGCCTTAATCTCCTTCATAATCATCAAACTATCTGGTCTTATTCTGCATAAAAACTGCTACTTTGGACTAAGGATGTCCCGATCCGATATTCAGTATCAGTATCGACTCCCAATCCGGCTCTTTGATGAGTATCGGACAGTATTGGATTCAGTCACGTGACTGGACCGATCCAGTTTCACATGTTTTTGCAGCATCGATGCGCTTTACAGCAGCTGTAAATCAAACGCCTCCATGTTGCTGTGCGGGACTTTTCACTACAACAAAACGAGAGTCGAACAGCGACGCAATCGCTGCAAACAAACAGTTTCTCGTGGAGGAACCAGCAGAGTTCACTTTAACGCCACCATTTTGATTTGTCACTTACAAAAGAATCATCCGGACGATATGAGATTTACAAGCGTAAGATGACAAAGCCACAGCAGCAAACACTGGCAGAGGAATTTCAAAGAAGAGAAATGCTACATCAAAATGGAGACAAGTCCAAGAAAATAACACAGAAGATTGTCGAATTCACCGCTTTTGACGATCAACCACTGTCTGTCGTGGAAAACAGAGGCTTTTGTCATCTAATGGACCAAGGTGCAAACTTCCTTCATGACAATACATTACAGAGACGGCGCGACCACATCAGATTGTATCAGAAAAAGCCTCCTTGAATAAAATCGGATCGGAAGCCAAAAAATCTTGATCGGGACATCTCTATTTGAATAGAATCCTACCTATAAACACACGAATTAAGAGTTTCTGGCTTCAAGTTGAATAATGAGCACCAATCACTGGGTTTCTTGAGTCTTTTTGTATTTGTGCCTGCTGAAGTATAGAGCTACTTTTTTCCTTCATATTAATGCCCTTCCTTAGGCTAACTTTTGTTTAAAAACTTGACTTCACTTTTCCTGAAAATTAACTTTATAATCACTAATTGGTTACATAAGGCGTGCAGACGACAGGTAACTCGTTTAAGTTTAAATAATGAGAACGACAGTATGTTTGGGGCACTTTTATAACTCAGAGGTTATTTGTTTCCATGATGTATTTCAGTCCCTAGGCCATGTTTTATTTAAACTCCAAGAACAGTTTTTACATTTAAGTTTTCAGGTAAGGGTCCACCACCTGCTTGTCTCTATGGAGATCTTACTGCTTTGCATCAAACACTCCAAAGTATGGCTTTTTAAAAAACGTTTCGCATTTTCTTCAGTTTATTAAATTAAGTTGCCAGAGTACACAAACATGGTGTATTGGGAAAGAAAACAAAAACATCACTGATTACTGGAAAACATCAATGATTTCTGCAGAAAGTGCGAGAAGCACCTGCACGGCCTGTACACAGTACCAGGGCTTTAAGACTCTGAACTTTTACGTCGTTTCTGAGTAAATGGCTCCAAAGAGGCTGAAATATTCTAACAGACGTGAGTTTTATCTTTCAGTCACTTTTTATTTTGCGTTCATAGACCCAGAAATGACAAAAAATATAAACTTTTAAATGCTCTAAAAACATTTTTGGCTTTCCATGACCTTAATCAAATGCACTCGTAATACACACTCGCGATTTTCTCAGATTCTATCTCAAATCAACTAAAGCACCTCACACAGGGCTCTATGCTAACTTTTTTTTTCAGGAGCACACGTGCCCCTAAATGAAAAATTTTAGGAGCACAGAAAAAAAAAATAGGGGCACAAGTAGGTTTTCATTTTGAACGATTATTACAGTGCAGAACTTGCGAACACCAACACTGAATAAAAAAAAGAAAAAATTATGACTGTACTTTTCCTGCATGATTGCAATGTTTTTATAAATATATCTTCATTTCATCTGATTCATATTTAGACTTAAAATAAGCCAAACAAACTGTACTGCACTGAAACACTCTGTGGCCCTTTTTGAACCCTAACCCACAGTTTGAGACCCTCTCCTTTAAGAGAACTTCCACTGACACTTTACACAAAACTGTTTCAAAGTGTAAAAAAGTGTTTGTAGTATTTTTAAACCTGTATTTTCAAATTCCTAACTGAAGTTACATTCTCTTACTGGTTTTAAAGTGGCTTTTAGCCTCTGCACATTTACCAAACAAAACGCACATTGTGACAAACAGATTTATTTGGCATTTTCTTAGGCAAACTTCAGCCCACATATCGCCTGCTCTGTGCTGTAGGTCTGCTCTGTGCGGACATGGATATAAAATTAATATTGGCGTATTTGATGTGAGGCAGATGGACAGGTGGGATGTTTAACCTGCCCTGTGATACACACTGGTACACGAGGGTGCGCGCTGTGGACAAGCCGCGCACTGGCGGTGCCGCACGGAGTGTCCGCGGGCTCCAGCGCACAGGTCCTGCACACCGGTACAAGTTTAGTGCCGACAGCAGCGGCCGTAATGAAATATAACCGCACTCAGTAGTCAGACCTTGAGTCCGTGACAAGACCGAGTCCAAATGCGCTCGAGTCCGAGACATGACCAAGACAAAGCTCTCGCTTTAGCGGCGGAGGAAGTCCAGCGGCGTGGGGGTGTCTGTGAGTGGCGGGACAGGTGTGGGTCTTGCTGCGGGACGCTCCTCCTTTAAGGTGGGCGTAGGTGTGTTTTGAAGTGGAGGTTGTTCGTATGAGTGATATCGGCGCACATGCGGAACCTGTATTCTGGGGTCGTGCGCGGTCGATGGTGTCGTGCCCGAGCACGGTTCGGTTGTGCTCGCGCTGGGCATGCGTGTGGCGCTTATTGTGGCTGCAGAAGCGCTCGCACTGGTGCGACTGTTTTGATTTCCTCGTTCGCACACCGAAATATTTACTCGCAAATGCAAGTGAAATGGGTGCACTGTAGAGCCCTGACTTCACATACAGAATACTTTACAGTGGCTGCAGTGTAATTGAATAAAATTTAATGTTAATATGAATTAGTATTAGTAATAAGTATTTATATTTTGTGCATTAGCAGAAAAAAAAATAGCACAAGAATTGTTTTTTTTTCTGTATCAAATCATGAGAAAACTGTACTGTACTTGTATTCCTATTTAGTACCATAAAAAGTGACAGTGCATCGTTGAGTTTTTTTTTTTTTTACATTACAAATACATTATTTCATACCTGTACGCGACAGATGCCACCTCACTCTTGTCCATATCCTCTTCTACAAAAGGATTAGGGTTTGGGAACTTGTAACGTTCACCTCCCTAAAAATAATAAAACAAAACCAAATGAGAAAACTTTTGGTGCAATAATCAAGACAAGTCAGTGTAATTGCAGTGTGTGTCAGTGTAATCAGGATGAGACAATAAGCAATAATATAAAGGGTAGACGACTTTAGCTTTAAGCCATGTTATGTCATTACCTCCTCAAAAACAGACCTGGACCTGTGTTTTGTTTCATTCACACATGTTTGAGTAACTCTTTTTTAGTCTGTCTACATCTCCAAAGCTTTAAATGCTCAGTTCCACCTTGTGATGTCATGTCATGTAGTTTTCAGGTTAAGCGCTCCCTTTTAAATTCTATTCAGTAGAGATTGACAATTCCAGGTCTGATATCAACCTAATGATTCAAGCGAAGGTGTAGGGAGTTTAAAAACACAGTGAAGCACTTCCTGTATTACCACATAACATCACAAGGTGTTTTCTGTTTGAGAGAAGAACTGAATGAAACAAAACACAACTCCAGGTTTGTTTTTGATGAGGAAACATTACAATAACATAGATCAGAAAATAGCGTAATATAGGCTCTTATTCTGACCATGCGTAGACACTGCTGGCTGAAGTTGTGGTTGATGTAGGTCGCTTCCATGGCCAGATTTCGTGGAGAGTTGAAGGAGTTTCCCTCGTCCTGGGGCGGTTCATTGGCGGTCTCGCTCACAGTCAACAAGTCTGGAAGAACATAACACAATAAACAGGAAGATGAGATGAGAGCGCGAGGAAAAAATACAGTAAAAAAGTACACAACGAAACTGCCACACAAAATAAGAGAAGAATGTAGGTAGGTATTTACTGTAAAGGGATTCATTAAAGGTGCACTATGTAACTTTTCTGCTGGACACCATAGAGAATATACTGTATTTCTTTGCCTGGAATGTTTCAACCTGGCATCAAACTTAAAGGAAAATCATGCATTCTTACTGAGAGTGGGCTCAAAACTGCTCTAAGATACATATTTATAGCCTATATTTATTTTTAATTTGAAAGTTTTGCATAAAATATCAATCACTTTTTTGAAAGAAATGCTAAATAAATGCATGAATAATGAATAAATTAATAATCATGATTTCAATATTGATCAAAAATAATTGTGATAATGATTTTTTTCCATCTTCGAGCAGCCTAAGCCTTTCTGTCTTCATGGAGACCAAACCAGACCAAGTTACAGGTCAGATCTGTGGAGAGGCGACCCCGCTCACAGTCAGAATACCTGTTTTTCTAGGTGTTTTTGAGCTATAAAACCACCTGTAATTGAATACATGTAAGATGGAACTGTTTGAGGTCATATCGTGGAAGTAGAGCAATGACATATCCATAGAAAAGAGATTGTGACGCACTTCCAACTAAAAAGTTACACATTGCACCTTTGATGTCCATTTATGTGCCTTTTTTAATCTGCTTTTAGGTGAAGGCAACACATATTCAAATAAGAATACTTTAGCTTGTCATATTTCATCTTTAGTTTAATAATAAATATATAGGGAACCTTCAACAAAGATAAGTAACAAAAATACAGTCTGGACAATTTCTCGCAGAGCAGTAATGGACATGACGTACGAGTTAGAAACCAGGGGAAAAAGGTACGTAAATGCACATCCATAAACATGCTTTTGAACACCTGTAGCTGTGTTTTATGTAAATATACGGATTATGAAAGCACTTAGACACGGCTAAAAAAAAATATAACCTGCAATTTTGAAACCGTTGCTGAGTTAAGAGATCACTGCTGTTGTAATTCGAGTGATGCTTGAGTAATCCTGCACTGCCTTATATTAGAGGCATGAGTGCTATGAAAATGCCTTTTTTTTTCCACTCATGAAATTTTGGAATATTCCAAAAGTTCATGCAGGGTTCAAACTAGAGCCATTTAGTCAATTAATCCGTTGATGGGGTCTAGTCCACCAAAACAAAAACAAAAAAATTGCTTGATTAATTATTTTATTCAGTTTAAAGATCCTCCATTATGCAAATTTGAATCCTGTGAGCTTTAAGCCACGTTATAATGTTATTAACGCATCAAAAACATGCCGTTGTCTTGTTTAATTCGCACGTTTGAGTAACCCTTCATTATTAGCCCAATCCACACTAGTATGTATTAAGAGTTGTTTTCGTTGCGGACGCAGTGTTCGTCCGCACTAATCCGATGGAAAACGGCTCCGGAGGTGGAACGATTTGGAGTCGCCAGCTCTGACATATTCACTTGAGTATGGATCTGATCGGGCGCTGTGTGGACGCATGAAAATGCTGACTAGGGATGGGCATTTGATAAAATTTTCTTAATCGATCGTCGGGAAAATTAACAATCAATTTTCGATTAATCATTAACATTTTATATTAAAATTATCATCACAATTATTATTATTACTAATCTGCATAAATAAACTCAATTTTACAACATATAAACCATAAACACTATAGAGCCACATCAGTGTGAGATTAGAATGTGTTTAATGCAGCTTTGGCACATTTGTTTGTGCCTTACAGAAGCTAAACTTAAAACCGCATGGCTAATTTGCGTAAGCAAAACAAAGCAGCTCTTTCCATGTGCACTGATGTGGTCAGCTTCAGTTGGACTAAAGGACACGACTCAGTGGAATATGAGTGTTCTTTCTGTGACAGAGGATGTGATGAGGCTGGTGAGTCTTTTTTGTGCCTATGTCGTGTTGGAGATACTGCGTATACATGCGAAACCGGGATACAAAAAAACCCAAAAAAAATCATACCCGATACTGATGTGCAGGTAAACGCACTCTGAGGGATATAGTGATCTCCAAGGAGCCAGAGCCGAGACGTGGGACTGTGGGGGGGCAGCTCCAGTGTTTGCGCTGTGAGACGCAGCCTCGACTCCTTATGCTACGTTACGCACAGCAATCTACATTTGATTTGCCGATGAACGTGATTGACGCAATTCTTAATGATCAATTATCGATTAATCAACTAATCATGCCCATCCCCAATGCTGATACCCTGATGTAGGAGCTCGAGTTGCCATCCTTAGTGGACCGCATCACTGTGACTTGCACCTTCCTGATTTGCCGGGTTTGTGACATTGGGCATGCGGTGCTATTGCAGAAAACAGTTTAAACAAAACCTGGACAAACGCGAAACAGCATTGGTCCACAAAAAGACTGTTTTCACTCTTGCCATCTTCCTTGGCTCAAAATCAGCTGCTGCAACTTCCATAGAACTATGGAAACTTCAGACACACTGCTGCACTTCCTTGTTTTTACTGCCCATGTGGTGTCGTGACTTCATGACGATGCGACACCAGCCCAGTCATGTGACAAGCGTTTCAGGCGGTACAGACACAATGCGTCTGGATGCAAATCGTTTCCTATATGGTGATACAGTGATTCGTTTCAGTGTAAATGTAAATTTAGTCTCTCGAAATGCTCCGTTCCATCTTGTGATGTCTTGAAGTGGTAGTTTTCATGCTTTTATTTTTAGTTCAGAAAAGAAGGGCAATTCCAAGGCTGAAATCATCCAAATGATTGTAGTAAAAGTAGTAACACAGTGGAGCACTTCCTGTATTACCACATGACGTCACAATGTGGAACAGAGTGTTTTCAGTTTGAAAGAAGAACACAGCCTAACCGCTAACAGACTGAAATATTCTACCAGTCACAACTTGACAATGATAGATGCAGGAGAGCAGGGCTCTATGCTAACTTTTTTTTTCAGGAGCACACATGCCCCCAAGTTAAAAATTTTAGGAGCACAGAAAAAAAAAGGGGGCACAAGTAGGTTTTCGTGTGAACGATTATTACAGTGCAGAACTTATGCACACCAACACCAACACTGAATAAATTTAATACAAAAAAAAAGAATTATGACTGTACTTTTCCTTTATAAATATATCTTCATTTTATCTGATTAATATTTAGACTTAAAATAAGCCAAACAAACTGTACTGCACTTGAACACTCTGTGGCCCTTTTTCGACCTTCACCCACAGTTTAAGAACCTCTTCTTTAAGAGAACTTCCACTGGCACTTTACACAAAACTGTTTCAAAGTGTAAAAAGTGTGCAGGATTTTTAAACCTGTATTTTCAAATTCCTAACTGAAGTTACATTCTCTTAGTGGTTTTACAGTGGTTTTTAGACTCTGCACATTTACCAAACCAAACGCACATTGTGACAGATTTATTTGGCATTTTCTTAGGCAAACTTCAGCCCACATATCGCCTCCTCTGTGCCGTAGCTCTGCTCTGTGCAGACACGGACATAAAATTAATATTGGCGTATTTGATGTGAGGCGGATGGACAGGTGGGATGTTTAACCTGCCCTGTGATACACACTGGTACACAAAGGTGTGCGGGCTCCAGCGCACAGGTCCCGCACATGGTACAAGTTTATTGCCGAAGGCAGCGGCCGTAATGAAGAATGACTGTACTCAGTATTCAGACCTGTATTCAGTATTCAGTATGGGCGCACTGTAGAGCCCTGCAGGAGAGTGTGAAGATTTTTTTCCTGTGCCTTAAAACTTATAGAAATCAAATCAATATCGTGACCCATGTATCGAGATGTGTGATAATGAGAAAACTGCAAATCCAGATCCGTGTTTGACGAGGAAGCAGCATTATAACATAGATAAAGCTTAATATGGGCTTTTTAAGGTGGTTTACATAAATACTGCGGTTTGCAACAAACATAATGCAAAATAACATGTTCTAGATTAACTGAATAATAAAGAGTTTTCTAAAATAATAAACCCAAGTCTCACCAAAGTCGGAGTTGTCCCTCTTGTCGAAGAACAGCTTGTTTCCGACTCTCTGGACGATGATGTCCCAAGAGTTGACTGAGCGCGTGCAGCACATCAGAGTGGCCAAGATGGCGTCGGTGGCAAACACGTTGCCCTGAGTCTTGGCCAACTGCAAAACAAAATAAAATCAGGGCGACGCAAATTAATCCTGTTTTAATTAAGACCGAAATGGAGTTGTCTCTAATTGCGAACGATCAGCTCAGGGCTTTTAATGAAGGCGTCTACGGCCGATTCTCTGTCGGGAAAAGGAAATGGTTTGGAGCTGAACTAAGGATGAAGAAATTAAACTTTTTATGGCAAATATTAAAAGCCTGTCTTGTTTTTGTTAAGGAAATCAATATTTAAAGGTGCATCGTGTTACTTCTTCTGTCAAATTGCTCTGCTTGGAATGTTCCAAAGTATGACATTAAATAGCTCTACCTTTATTCAATCACAAGTGTTTTTATCACTCACAAATACCTAGAAAAACAGGTGTTCTGACTGTGAGCGGGGTCGCCTCTCCACAGATCTGATTTGTTACTTGCTCTGATCTGGTTTCCGCAATAATGGAAAAATTTACTGCTATGCTGTGAAACATTACAAGTCACTAACATCTCCATGGAGACAAGCATTTGACAGACCGTTCCCCAGAAAAGTTACACAATGCACAAAATCTAAAATAAGTGATAAATTCTTTAGAGTAAAACAAATTATAAAAGTAAGAAACTGAAGACAAAGGAACTGAGCAATGTACCCTCTCCAGCCATTTCTGTTCAGCTGATGAATATTTGTATATATTTAGACAGTGAATAGGTCACATTGGGCTTAATAAATTAATAATTTTTTAGCTCTATTCAAAATCTACATTCTCAAGTGAGTTACTCAGTTGAGTAGTCAATCGTTTCATCCAGAAAAGTCAACGGTGATTCATAACTCACTCTTTTACCTGAAAATGAGGCTACAAAGAAATGAACCAGACCTGTTGATACTGATTATACCCATGGTGGCCTCCTGCACTGTACCTGTGAGTCTGCGTGTTTGAGTGTGAGTTATTGTCTTTAATTGTCCATAATTTGTCTCTTGGAGGTGGTACAAAACAAATTCCAAAAGATGAGACAAGACATGAAATCTGGTCCACAAGAATGAGACAAAACGAGATTTAGATAATTTATAATCAAAAAATAGTGCGGTTCCCGTCCACAAATTTGGTCCAATATAAGTTGCATTAATTTTGTTGCCAATGTGGCACTGCTTTTTGGAAATACTACTAATGTAAGTCACCAGCACAACCCTTTTGGCCATATCCAAAACTAAACAGATGGAACAGATGAAAATAAACTCAGAAGATAATTTTTCTGCACAATGTTGTGGCAATTGTATCTTGCGAGATCTTTTGGCATGAGGTTTTGTGTCTTAAATATCAAATAGTGTAAATGTTGTTCTGCTGTTACATTTTAATCATTTTATTTGTCTTTAGGCCAACATTACATAAGGAAAGGAGGTCATAAGGAAAACAATTTTCCCTATGACTTCCTTCTTGCATAGCTGAGATTTTTTCATTACTTATTTTTTTTTATTTTATTTTGACTTGCATATACATTTATATAACTATGCCTTATTTGACACCTGTCTCTTGCCATCTTTTTTGCTACTTATTTAGAATTTATTATTACCATTTATATATTTTTTTACTATTTGGTATTATATTGTGATGTGTGAGCTGCTGTGGCCAAGTAATTTCCCTTGTGGATCAGTGAAGTTTGTCTGAGTCCAAGTCTAACGTGAACATTTGTCACGGGACTACAGATGAAAAATAGCTTTCTTGACTATTTCTGGCATTATTTACCAAAATGTTTATTACTGTGCACTGTCCCAGAAATAAATAAAGTTTATATAATATTGCACTGTACTAGTTCTAGTTCTCTCCCGTCACAAACAGAAATGATCAGTTTCAACCTTTGTGAATTTACCTCTTAGATATTTTATAGGAAAGTACAATGTTATCAATAGGAAAATATGTCTCTGCCAGTACAAGTTGGATCCCAAAAAACACCTGGTATTGCTGAGTTTTAGAAGACATAATAACTTTCTATAGGCCTATAATATTTAATACAGAGGGGCAGGTAAAGTTAATGTAGTCGGAATGCAGATTTTTGTTTTGGGGTCTAGTCACTAATAGAAATGATCAACATTTATGAATTTATCTTTTGGATGTTTCATGGCAGTTTCTTATTGATTACACCGTACTGCCATGAAATATTGTAAAGGTAAACTCTCAAATATGGAACCGGATCATTTCTATTACTGACCAGACTCAAAACTAAGCTATACTGCTGCAAAAATCTGCAGTTGAACAATAATAATTTTACATGCTCCCCCAAGTATTAAATGATATTGGCCTACAGAAAGTTAATATGTCATCTGAAATCCAGTATTCATCTTTCTTTTAAAATAAACATTCACAGATTAGTCTAAATGCAGACCTTGCGGATGACGGGGTCGTCCGTGGTGGTGACCGTGTGGAAAATCCTCTTGATGCTTTTGAGCTGCTTCTCGTTTCGGGTCGTGATTCGGTCAAAGGCCTTGTCATAGTACTCCAGAGCTCCACAGCACTCACTGAAGAGAAGGAAGAATGTAACTTCACATTTTAACTATACACTTTGTTTAATATTGAAGGAATAATGGCATTGATTGAAAATATTTCTTATATTTACTTTTAAAATTTTATTTAAAAAGGTTGCACAAACTGGATTCTTCTGAGTTTTAAGCCATGTTATAATGTTGTTACCTCCTCAAAAACAGACCTGGAGTTGTGTAATAATATGGAATAATAGTTACCACTAGAGCCAAACTCACATGTCCATGGGGTCGGCCACTTCCATGTATCTCATCTTCATCAGTCGGGGGAAGTCCATCTCCTCTTTGACCTCCCAGTCGCTCCTCACCTCCACAGAAGAGTCCCTCGGCTTCAGCTGGGCCTAAGCAGAGGGCGCAAGGAACAAGACTGACTAAAATAAACTATAAAGTTAACCGTTTTATAAATAAATCTGATTTTCATGTTGCATAAGAAATTATTTTGTTACAATATCTCAATTAAATGAAACCGAAAATGCACACCAAAGTTCTTGTAGAGGTACAAACACAAGGAACAGCAACATAAAAGTGAATAAATGCATAGCACACTCAGATGGCCGATGTCCAAAAGCTTTTTTTTTTTTTTTTTTTTAAATAATGTTTCCACAGTACACTGTTGTCCAAAGCAACTAAGGCTTTTTTGTCAAAGCGTTAAAAGAAAAAAAAAGAAGCATTCAGACATCGACCATCTGAGTGTGCTATGCATTTTTTCACTTTTATAATATCTCAATTACCGTAAATTCCGGATCACAAGCCGCTACTTTTTTTCTACACTTTCAACACTGCGGCGTGTAATATGAAGCGGCTTTTTTATTTTTTTTTCATCGCGGGAAAAACATGGACCAATAAAATGAATAAGTAGTTCACTGAGGTCCAATGAAATTGTATGATTAATCACAACTTCCTTATTTCAGTCTTTCTGCTAACCCTCATCAACATGGAGAATACCAGACAAAAAGCATATGATGCAGCTTTTAAACTAAAAGCGATCACTCTGGCAGTTAAAGAAGGAAATCGAGCTGCTGCCCGTAAAATTGGCATAAACGAGTAGATGGTGCGAAGGTGGAGGCTCCAGCAAGAAGAACTGAGCCAGTGTAAAAAGACAACCAAAGCTTTCAGAGGTAACCATAGCAGATGGCCTGAGCTTAAAAACTTTCTGGAGGACTGGGTTAACACGCAAAGAGCAGGCGGCCACGGTGTTTCCACTGTACAAATCAGACTGAAGGCTAAAGCGATCGCTACCGTGGTTTATTCCCAGAGCGCCAAGGTGTGTATGTGCATGTCGCGTGTGTGTGTCCCAAGTGTGTGAAGGTGTGTAAGTGCCTGTGGCGCGTGTGTGTCCCAAGTGTCACCAGTGAGCGAGTCCGTCCCCAGAGTTCAGCGGGGGACCGCGTCCGCGGCCCATCCCGGAGGCGCTCCAGGCGGCGGGGACGCAGAAGCGAACCCCCCGCCTAGTCTTTGGCCAGCGGTTTATAATATGGTGCGGCTCATATAATTACAAAATTGATTTTTCTTCATAAATCTGAGCATGCGGCTCTTAATCGGGTGCGCGCTGTAGTCCGGAATTTACGGTACACAAAACACCAAAGGGCTGATGCAATATTAAACCAGTATACAGACCTGGCTTTGCACCACATGCTCTTTCAGGTATAAACTACCACTGAGTAACTGGTGGTGGCAATGTGGGTGTACACATGAGAGCTTTATGTTCTGGTCTCTAAAGTACACGGTATTTTGCTGTGTCAGAGTAGATCACTATAAAATGATATTAGTAAATAATGTATATAAACGTATTTGTAGTGTAAAGAGGGTCTCAGCCTAAAAAGCAGCACTGATATCTCCAGCAGCACATAACCGTAACATGCACTGATCAGCTTGCGCAGTGGGCTAGTCATCACCGACCCAATATTAGTATTGGCACAAAATAAGATGAATAGCTACAATTGTGCTATAAAAAAGTTCAAATAGAAGCCCAGATTTACTTCGTTATATAGACACATTCTAATGTTTCTTTGCAGTGATACTTTGAAGTCACTATGGAAAATATGGTGTAAACTAGTGTTGTCACAATACTAAAGTTTCAGACTCCATTTCGTTACTAAGGAAAAGGCTGGGTACTCATTTCCAACTTTGACACGACAATTACATCACATTGCCAGTGGTTCTATGCTGGTGTAGATAAAGCTGAAGATTATAACTGTTCAAGAAGCTAAAATTTTGTCACTTTTGTCACTTAAAGTACACATAACATACCTGGGATTTCTGGTCCCATTTCTGACGGACACCAAACTGCTTCTGAAACTTCTTCTGGAGTCGCATCCGATCCCTGAAAAGACACACATTTGATTTTCTTTCAATATTTCTAATGGAAAATCTTCACCATTCCTCATGTTACAGAGATGCCCACCTCTCCTTCTGCTTGGCGCTCTTAGGCAGCGTCTGCATGTTGAACGGAGTGAGGTTCCTCCGATCCTTGTCGCGGCGCAGGTTTCTCTGTGAAAGTTTAAAGGTTAAGATTAACAACCCAGGAAAGAAATTAAAGATACTGTAATATGCCATACTATGACCTTTAATTCAAATCAATTAAACATTATTTGTAAAGCCAAAAATGTAATACAAAGTGCTTTAGAGTCATTAAAAACAATCCCACCTTCGATTCCACCCAATTACCCTACCCCCACAACTGCCCGACCCCACACAACCAAAGAATGCACACAGTCACACGCTCAGTCTCACCCACATACATGCACACAAACCTACCCAAAACACACACACTGACAAGCTAAAATACACAAGGCTGCAACCAATAAAACATGTATTAAAACAGCATTTGTAGTGTTGAGAAAATGACCTGGATGTACCAATCAGGAACATCTTCAATTTCACGGATTAACTGTCAATAAATGTGCTGAAGGAAAGAATATATTGTGCTTCTGAAAATATTTTCCACTTATCAAGAAAATAGGACCTCAGGCCAATTATTTTTTATCTTAAAGTCCAAAATATAAACATTGATACCTGGGCAAATCTCATGCGGTTCCTCTGGTAGGCAGTCTTCTGCGTCTTTGCAGTGTCCACCAGCTGGAAGCTCGTCTCATCTTCTTCATGGAAATAGGCGTACTGGCTCCCACCTCCGAACTGAGAGGAGTACTTATCTGAACACAACAACAATCTTTTAGATCTTTAACCTGTGATTCAACTCTACAGTACTGTAGTATCTTTTTAAGACTATGACAACCAATAATTGCTTTCACATTTTTAAGAGGAAAATAAACCACAACAAATAGATGTGTCTCACTTGTGTATCTCTTGTCCTGATAGGTCGCTCCAGTCCAATCGGCTACCTGAACAACAGAGGACAACAGAACAATGAAAATAAGTTTGAGATTTCTGAGAGTCATTCAGAGGTAATCCAACTGATACAAACCTTGCCCAGACGGTCTCCTTTGCTGAAGGGCTGGTAGGGCATGTCCTTGAACTTTTCTGGGACTGCACAGGGACCCCATCCGGACGGGTTGTCCTGGATGACAGGGGCGTGGAACTTCGCCATGACCTGCAGATACAACTAAAATTAATAAACTCTAAAGATGAATTAAAGTGAATAAATGTTCATGTGACATGCTGAGGGGCTCAGCGTAAAAGCAGCACTGATCTCTTCAGCAGCAGAACATTATAATAACATGCTCCGATCAGCTTGCGCAGTGGGCTAGTCATCACAGACCCAAATGCACACGAAAATCTCAAGTATTTTCTGTACTAACTGGAAGCACATGCAAACTATACAATGAAGTAGGGAGATCAAGATTATTCCAAACAGGAAAATAAAGCCCTTTTTATTTGGTTGTTTATACCACATTAAATCATACAGAAAGTTTTGTTTTCATAACTATGCTGGTCGAATACTTGAGAGATGGCAATGCAGCAGAAGGAAGAAGAAAGAACATTATATTTCACAGTCATGGTGTCAATAATCATTGAATTGTGACGCTATAAAACTAAAATTTTTAATAACAATCTTTAAATCCAGGCTCAAAGTGGATGTTTAGCTGTGTGCATATGCCTGAAAGGTTTTTTTTTTCTGTACTCTTCTCTTTCCGTGTTGCACTGTGATTATATATGTTTTGACTTGTTTACATTGTGATTCCAATGTCTTTTTTTTATTCTGTAAACCACTTAGAATTACTTTGTGTACGGATATTGTGTTACAGAAATAAACCTCCCTTGTCAAAATTGGGATATTTCGACATTCTTACAAGACAACTGTAACAGTAGTACTGTTGCACTAAGAGTTGTGGCAGTAGAAAAGACTGTTATAATCCCCAATGACATTCGTTACCACAATATGATTTCATCACTAAACTAGCATAAAGAAACGCGTTTGTACAAATGAGACCCTGATGTATGGCTGCAATTTAGGGAACTACTAGTAAAGGCAAAAAAGCAAATCAATAAAGACATCATGTGGTAAAAGAGAATTATAACTAAGTAATCATTATGGCGCCACTGTGCTCTCTGAATAAAGATGTGGTTTATATTGTGTAAGTGTTCTGATGATTTTATCCAGCTGTTAGCAAAGTGGCTAAGTCTCTGTGCTAGTCATGCTGCCAGGTGGCCGTGCTAATTATGCTAAGCTAACAGGGCGGCAGAGAGAATACTATCATAATTTACGTACGATCTTTCAGTTTTCTGCGGTGCAAATGGCGGGTACCATCTACTCTATAATCGCACAGAATGTAGAGTCTTACCGTAAGTTGTGTGATGCCTTTTTGGAGTTTTTATTCCTGTGGTCCAGACAGGGCGCAAATCCCGGACAGAGAGCCGGTGTGAAAGGAAGTGACGCAATGACGCTAAGCAGTTTTTTTTTTACTCTGCGTGGTAATAAAAATAATTCTCTTCAAAGCCTAAGTCTAAATTATTATTATTATTAAAATCTACAGTGTAATTTTCAACTTGTATGCTCCGAGTCCGGTCTCTTTATGTTTATGTTTATTTTAACACCTTAAGACTCACCTGTTTAAAGCTGCTTTTAATCTTTGACTGTTATGAGTACTGTTTTTAATATTTTTTACCTGTGTATTTTTTTAATTGCTCATCTGTGTAAAGTGTCTTTGAGTATCTTGAAAAGCGCTATATAAATAAAATGCATTATTATTATTATTATTATTATTATTATTTATATAACAGTCACCGATGTGATAACAAATTTTAATAACAAACTAATCACAGAGGGAATTGACCAAAATGGTTCTAACTGAGAGTGGGAGTGTGTTTACCCATTGAAATTATGCATAATCAAAATAAAATATCGCACTACAACTACAATTAAAAAACGGTTACTATGATGCCAGATATGTTTTTTGTGCATGCTCTGCTTCTGTGCTGATTCTTGTGTTGGTTCAGCATTAATACGTATAAAAATGCAAAAGAATCAAAAGAACAGTCTTGTATACAAATGTCAAATCACTGTCAGGGAGGTTGGAAAATGTCACAATTCTGCAGGAAGAATTATTTCAGCAAAATAGTCTTCTGCATAATTTAAGCAGTAAAGCTCTTATTGGTTATTAAATGTATTAACATATGTGTTAAACATATGTGTTAAACATTTCTGGTGTTTCCTGCTTGTCTCCATGGAGATTGTATTGCCTTGCTTGGAATCTACAAGATGGCATTTAATTTATCTACAGTATATCCATGGAGACCAGCTGGTAGAGCCCCCATGACAAGTTGCAGGTCAGATTTAAAAAACACATGTAACTAAGGATGAACTGACTGAAGACAGGATGACATTCACTCCTCCAGAAAAGTTGCATAGCGCACCTTTAAATTAGCTTTTCACACCTCCTATGTTAAAAGAACTGTAACTATTAAGTATACAATTGCATAAGAAAGATAGAAAGAAAAGGTAGATAATTATGTTTGCTCCTGTAGAGTTTGAGTCTTATGCAAAAAAAAAAGCTTGTCCTTGCACTCAAATCAAAGCATTCGCATGACGCTGATGAGGAAAAACAGAGTGAATCAGCTCTCACAATCCCACTCAGTGTAAATTACCAGAGAAAAGGTCCATGGATTCTGATTATGCCAAGCTTCAAGTGGAGAAACAAACAATTTTATGTACTGTGGAAAAAAGCAGTGTGCAATAACATACGGGGGAAAGTCAAAACACTGATTGATACTTTGCAGTGATATCACTCTGGGGGTGTTGTACATGGATCTTGTTGAATGTTCAGCAGAAAACTCAAAAAACCTTAGCGTCCATGTGAACAACAGGTTGGACTTGAGAGATAATTCTCCAACAGGCTCCTACGGCTCTGCTTAGACAATGGGAGATACAGGACTACATTCATACTATAATACTCCCTACAACTGTACCATAACTCACCCTTATGGAACAGATAAAACTTCCTACAACTGTACAGCTCACCTTTACGTAACAGATAATACTCCCTACAACTGTACAACAACTCACCTTTACATAACAGATAATACTCCCTACAACTGTACAACTCACATTTACATAACAGATAATACTCCCTACAACTGTACAACAACTCACCTTTACATAACAGATAATACTCCCTACAACTGTACAACTCACCTTTACGTAACAGATAATACTCCCTACAACTGTACAACAACTCACCATTATGAGATTTTATATTTTTTATTACTTATTTTTCTATTTTATTTGGACTTGTACATATACTGTACACCTTATTTCACACCTGTCTCTTGCTATCTTTTTTGCTTCTTCTTTAGAATTTATTGTTACCATTTATATTTTTTACTCTTTTATTATATTATATCATGATGTGTGAGCTGCTGTGTCAAAATAATTTCCCTTGTGGATCAGTGTAAATGGATTTAATATACACATTTTCATTAGGCTGTGATCAATACAAGCTTTCATGGTCCTGTTTAGGTGTTTGATTTTTGACCAAATGACTAAATGAAAAAAACTGATGGTAACTAGCTGTAATGTTAAGTGATAGCGCTTTGTTTAAGTTGTTGACATCAGTTGCCAAGTATCAATATTAGCTGTGTTTACTGTGTTTGAGTCATACTTGAAGCATTAATAATTGTTTGTCCATGTAAACACTCCATGCCTGTGGGGCCCATACTGATGGTGGGTGAGTGGTTTGTGGGCTGAGGCTGACTCATATCACAATGTACAGTTAGCATCAGGGGGGCTAGCACAGGGGGGTCCCAGCCATAAACTGAATAAAGAGGTGGAGTAAGGAATTGTGACACCACCCATAGTGCTCAGCTCCAGTCAACTGAAGCTCACGATTAGAGAGAACTGGGAGCTGAATTCTATATTAGGAATAGGGATTTATTTATAATAGGGAAATAAAAACACCAGGATCATGTAGAGCAGGTTAATCCGAACATTTTAAGACCAAAATGACAAGGCTCACTGCTTGTCTGACCAGCCACTCCCTTCTACATTCTGTTCAAATCCAGGAGCGAGCGTGAAAATCCTTGCTCGTGAAAATCCTCCTGGTGTTTTATTACCTCTAAAATAAATTTTGTAACCTTCAGAACAAAATATTTAACTTCTTTTGCCTGAGATAATTAATAGTTGTTTGGTGATTCTGTAAAAATCTGCACTGTTTGTCAGACATTTTGCGTGTAAGCAGTCATGTTTGTTTTTGACATGAAAGGAGCATACTTCTCTCTCATTGGTTAATCCACATGTCAATCACACCTTCTGAAATCAGGTAGAAAGGATTCTGCTCCAGATCCACTCGTCTTTGTAAAGTTTTTCAAAACGTGTGGTTCTGGCTGGACAGATAAGCTCACTCCAGCAGTTACAGAAAGAGGGGTGACAATTTTTCAATGTAAAGTCACTTCCAGTGGCTAGGTCAGGAATCAGAATACACTCGGTGGTTTGCAAGAACCCTGGAAGTTTTAGTCGCCTCACCGGCCAATCATAGAAGAACTGTGAAGTCATGACGTCAAACTCAAGCGCCTCTGGGTCCCTTTTGTGGTCACAACAGTAAACAAAGCGGTCGAAATGGATGTAGACAAAGCCGTACATTTTGTGTTGGATTGTTGAGGATTGAAAGCTGGAACAAAGAGAATGTTTGGTGAATTTTATCAAGTAAAAATACGTTATTGCCCTTCTTCCTTCTTCCTTGTGTCGGCGATTACTTGGACACCACTGAGTGTTCCGGTGCATTACATATGTCACAACCAAATAGCAGCGACTGGTTAAATAAAAAAAGTACCCGCCTACTGTCGAGCGAACAAATCCTAATCCTGCGAGGTCAGATGGTTTCCACAAAGTGAAACCGGCTGATGAATCAAGCTAGGAGGTGCCCCCATGCTCACTTAATATTTAGAACATCGCAGCTAGTGGGTTAGTTATGTTATCTGTGTTATGTTATATGTTATATACACAGTCTATGGTCCCAGCATGCCCTTCATCCTGTTTCCATAAGTATTGTAGGAGGGCTTTCAGGAAGGGATAACATCATACTCCCAGTTGGCTGTTTACCCAATAGTGATTACATTCTTGCAAGAAATATTCAACTTCACATATGTTATATATTTTGATTCATCGTGACTAAACCCTGTGACTCGCTATACAAATCATCATTTTATTAATATTCATTTTCGCTGCCCTCCATCTGCACTAAAGGTCCTGTATTACACAAAATGTTATAATGTTACCTCCTTAAAAACCCACCAAGAGTTGTGTTTTGTGTTTGAGAGAAGCCTAAATATGCAGGGTTTGTGTTTTAAACATGTGTGAATGAAACAAAACACAGCTCCAGGTTTGTGAAGAAGAAACAACATTATAACAACATAGATCAGAAAATAGCGTAATATGGACCCTTTAAACTCTTCTTGGTGGGCTTGTTGTGTGCACAGTAGACGTCTGTACAAATAAATCTAAAGTGTAATGAGTAAAGAACAGTTGGGACCAAAGTTAACAACGCAACGTCATCCGAATTCAAGTCTCATACACAAGGCTGCAGCGCCTCTTTTCCAGTCTACACAAAGCTCTTAGCACGACTCTGCTCCCTGTTAGCGTCAAGGGCGCAGCAAATCAAGAGCAGTTGAAGGAAATGTCTTCTTAATGTAGCTGTAATGACAGTTTTATGCTCGGCGACGTGGCTGCGCTGAGGGTGTGTGGGCGTGGAGAGAGTGAGAGGAGCAGCGACAGCACCAACAAACTGTGGGAAATCTAATGTGGTCACCCTGTAATCTGAAAAACACACTAGCACTTCATCTGCATTCATTACCTGACCGTTTGTGCGTGTATGTGTATGTATGTGGCTTTGGGGCTTTGAGTTGTAGCTTTAAAGATGCATTGTGTCATTTTTCTGGTTGGGGGTCCGTTGCATGCTTGTTTCCATGGATATGCCATTGCTCTGCCTGGAATATTCCACATGACATTAAACAGCTCTACCGTTATTATTTATTCTATTACAGGTGGTTTTATTGCTCGAAAATACCTACAAAAACACACATTGTGACTGTGAGCGGGGTCGCCTCTCCACAGATCTGACCTGTAACCTGGTCTGGTTTGGTCTCCATGAAGATATAAAGGTTTAATGCCATACTGTGGAACATTACAGACCAAATAATAATAATAATCTTCATGGAGAAAAGACTCTTGTGAGCTTTAAGTCATGTTATAATGTTTTTACGTCAACACAAAAATACCTGGAGCTGTGTTTTGTTTCAGTCATGCGTTATTATCATTATCTGTCTGCATTTCCAAAGCTCAAAATGCAGCATACCACCTTGTGATCATGAAATGAAATGTTTTTTTTTGTATTAAATAGCATTTGTGTTTGTGTGCACTGTTGTTCATATGTTGTTTTGATTTTTTCCACCCTAATTTTTGTGTCTGTCCTTTGAAAATCACCATAAAATTCCAAAATTGTCAAGCAAGAAAGGTGTAGGTCAAATTCTGAGTTAAATCTTATATATATTCATGTTTTCGTCACGTGCGTCTAACCCGTCGTACACTATTTTTAAAAAGTATTTACATTAGCCCAAACAGATGGTCAGCAGAGGGAGCATTAAGTCCACCTACTGTCGCACTCACACAGGAGCATTCAACTTCAGATCAAAGTGACAGCTGCTAACACAAGATGGCTTTACACTAATATTTTTCAAAGGAAATCACTTTATGCTAAAAATACTTTTTTATAGAATGGCATTTATGTATTGTTCTTTTTGCTCCACTAACTTTCTAACTAACTAAAATTCTGTACTCATTACACAGCTCTGTAAAAAAAATAAGAGACCACTGCATTTTTTTCCCCTGAAATCAGCATCTCTACATGTACGACAGCCTTTTCAGTCCAGTGTCTGTTGAATTCAACACAAACACACCTCATTCTGCTTCATGAAGCACTGATGAGGTGATCACCTGAACCAAACCTGATTTAAGGAGGAAAAGGAGAAAAAATACTGTGATTAAACCACCAAATATTGATTTCTGAACTCTGAAAGTTAAAACATTAATATTGAGTTGTTTGAAATGAATTTGATCTTGTTTTCTTTGCATTATTTGAGGTCTGAAAACATTTAATTGTGTTGTTATTTTGATAATTTGTCATTTTCTACAAATAAATCCTCTAAATGACAATATTTTTATTTGGACTTTGGGAGAAATGTCGTCAGTAGTTTATAGAATGAAACAAAAATGTTAATTTTACTCAAACACATGCCTATATGTAGCAAAATCAGAGAAACTGATAATTTTGCAGTGGTCTCTTATTTTTTTCCAGAGCTGTATGTAAATTTTCAACTCTGGTTATTAGTGGAAACTGCTTATATCAGTTTGAGGAGGTAGCTGCACTGAAACTAACATTTGTTTACAGTTTCAGTTTATTAGTGGGTCTGTTGAACTACACTGTGAACTGTCCCTGAGCAATTTTAAAAGTGCATTGTGTAACTTTTCTGGTGCAGGGTTCCATGGAGATGTTATTGCTTGGTCTGGAATATTTCTCAGAACGGTATTAAACCTTTCTATCTTCATGGAGACCAAACCGGACCAAGTTATACGTCAGATCTGTGGAGAATTGACCACATTCACAGCCAGAATGCCTGTTTTTCAAGGTATTTTTGAGCTATAAAACCACCTGTAGTTGAATAAATGTAAAGTAGAGCTGCTTAAAGTCATACTGTGGTATATTTCAGGCAAAGGAATGACATATCCAGAGAAACAAGCAGGTGACAGACCCACAACCAAAAAGTTACATAGTACACCTTTAAGAGAACATGCAAACTTCAGTCACTTTTGCCTGGATTAGACCTCTTTACGGCCATTTGCATCTGTACCCAATTGACGTTTTAGAGCATTTCACTTTCCAAACTGACTTTATTGAACAGCTCATTGGACCCCTCTGGTTTTTCCATTAAAGGGCCCACGGTTTGTGTTCTTTAGTTCTGAGAAATTTGGATCAAACCTTTCTATAAATATCAGAAATCGTTTTAATCTTTGTTCACCAAAGTGCACCGTGAGCCAATGCAGAAGACTCTTCATATTCAGTTCCTTCTTTGAATGATTCATTCATGGGGTCCAAGTAGCACCAATTTTCAAATTAAAATATTACGCCTTTCAAATATTAATATTAAATCATCAAAATTCTTCTTTGTCCCTAGTCGCATGAATCACATTAGCGCTCCTCTTTCACAAAATCTGAAATTTATTTAAGGATAATTCATATTTTAATTACTTTCAGACGAAGTACCTCACTCATTTTGAGCTCTTTTTGATGTCTTTTCATATGCATAGTAAAAAATGGATCATTAAAGGTGCGTTTGTGTAACTTTTCTAATGGAAGATCCGTCAAATGCTTTTCTCCATGGAGATGTTATTGGTGTGTCTGGAATGTTTCACCGTATTTCTATGGATTTCTATCTTCATGGAGACCAAACCAGACCAGGTAACAGGTTAGATCCATGGAGAGGTGACACCGCTCACAGTCAGAATACCTGTTTTTCTAGGTATTTTTGAGGTTTAAACGACCTGTAATTGAATAAATGTAAGTAGAGCTGTTTAATGTAAAGTAGAACTGTGGAACATTCCAGGTAGAGCACTGACATCTCAACAGAAACAAGTGGGGATGGACCCTCCAGCAGAAAAGTTACACAATGCACCTTTAAGACTGAGCACAACACTTGAAATGAATACCGTAATTATCAGACAACATATAAGAACTCAGTCAGTGACCATTTGACTCATAACAACATTTAATCAACATTATCAACACAAATCCTTTTAACACCAATAAAGTTATACAAATAAGAGCTTTGTTCATTTCAAAATTAACAAGTACATACATAAAATCACAGGGCAAAAGCTTTTTAGAAATCAGAAATCGCTATTCTAAAATACGTTTAAAAATAGTTTGAATCTGCATTTTTACATTACATACACATTAACGTCACAAGCTACTTTAGAAAATAAATACATGGCTCAGCTCTATGTACAAAATACTTTTTATGCATAAATAGAAAAAAATACAAAAATATGAAAATCTGAGCATTTTGAATCGTGGAATCTTTTGAGTCCATTTGAATAAACTAGAACAAAGTGTATCTGGGTTAAGATAGCATGACCGCTGTGAAGGAAGGTGACTTCAGAAAGCAAACAATGAATCATTAACCAAATCAGATGTTAAGGACAGAGAATGAGACCTCTAACCTCTTAAGAACTACAAATAACATTTAGTCCATACCTGTCTTTAAAGCTCTTATCTTACGCAAAATAGATTCTTGTGAGCTTTAAAGGCATAGGGTCTAATTTCCCCATGAGCCAGAATGTTGGAGACGTGTGGAGACACTTTTTTAAATATTCCACCAGTCCTTGTATTTGGAGAGGTTGCTGGTGCTAGGCTAGTGCATGTCAATGGCCATAGTTTGTCCTGCCACTAAAAACAGTCTTACCCACTCCACAAAGCACCCGAAGCAAATAAATTTTTATGCTTAGACTGTCAGTGTGAATGTCTGTATCGCTAGAATCATGTCTGAAATAAAACTATCTTTGCATCGCATGAATCGTTGCATGTTGAGGGACTATTTTCTCATATATCAGTCCGCCGCTGCCGAGCTTTCTATCAGGAAGTACAACTCGCTGCTGCTGCTCAGACATAAATCCTTCAAATACAAGGTTAGTTTGACTTCTAAAATTATTCTTTGGACACAGACATTCACATGGACAGTCTGGATTTATAATAGTTTTGCCTCAGGTGCTCTGTGGAGTGGGTAAGACTGTTTTTAGTGGCAGGAGGGGGGTGGGATTAAATAAGTTCTCTTCTTCCCACTCCTTTTTGGGCAAAATATTTTGTTGTTGTTTTGTTTTTTGTTTTTGTCTTGTTTTTGTCTTGTTTGTTTGTTTGCTTGTTTGTTTGTTATTTCTATCATGATTTCTCTAATGTTATACGTTCCATTGTAAAAGAATGTAAACTTCTTAATTGCCCAAAATAAAAAAATAAAAAAATAAATAAAAATAAAAAAAGTTATGTTATAATGTTGTTATCTGCGCAAAAACATACCTGGAGTTGTGTTTTGTTTCATTCACACATATTTGAGTAACTCTTTATTATTGTCTGTCTGCACCAATGAGGCTGAAAATGCCCTGTTCCACCTCGCGATGTCATGACGCTCCTTTTAACTTTAGTTCAGTAGTTCCAGAGCTGAAAATAGTTCTAGTGAACGTGTACGGAGTTAAAAAAACACAGTGAATATCAGTGACATCATAAGGTGGAACAGTGTTTTTGTATTTGAGCGAAGAACTCAGCCTAAATATGCAGAGATTGTGTGTTTAACATGCGTGAGTGAAACAAAACACAACTCCAGGTACGTTTTTGATAAGGAAACAACACTGTAGTGTCGGAAATAGCATAATACTGGCACTTTAAACTTTTACCTTTTTCCTTCATTAAAAAGCCTGTGGAAAAATAAATGATATTGACTAGAAAGGGCAGGTTTCAAGGTGAACAATGACATACAATATACAGTATACCTTCTTTTACAATGCGTGTTACTTCTTTCAAACAAACAGTTCAGGAGTCTGTACAAAGGTTTATAAAAAGTACTGCAATGGTCTTATCACTATAGTAAAACACTACGGTCAAAAGGTCAGTAGTTGATTAAGTACAACATTTTAGTAAAAGTACAAATACGGGGCAAAAGCTTACTCAAGTAAAAGTATCACATGAAAAATTTTCTTGAGTAAAACTACTAAAGTACCTGTTGAAAAATGTACTTTAAGAGTAAAAATAAAAGGTATTTTGCAGATTTTTTGGAACAATGAATGCATCAAATGTAGTGATTTTGAAGAATTGAGAATTTAGCTGATTTTAAGTGATTCAGTTGATTTCTTATTATTTTGGTTTGGTCAAAGTTGGGGTGGAAACTCAAATGAAATGTGCTAAAAATAAGTCTCAAGACATTTCAACAGGTCTCACAAGATAAAGAAAAGTACTTTTTACTTTTTCAGTCCAGATCTAAAATGTGTTGGAGTAGAAAGTACAGATACCTGCTCTCAATTGCAGTGAAGTAAGAGTATAACATATCCACTGTAAAATGCACTTGTCGACTTGTACCTTCCAACACTGCTGCTGGTCACACAGTTCTGGCGGTAAAAATAGGCCTGGTTTATGTAAGAATATAAGAAAGTGACAAGCGGTGTCTCTCTGGACAATGATGCACGACGCCGTAGGGGACAAGGCAAAACCTGACCAGAAAAATGGCCCAAAAACACAAGCTAGACAATTGCAGCTTTTTGGGAAGGGGCTAAAAAAAGGTTTTGGCTCTAAAATGACCTCAAACGTCATTAATCCAGCTCCAGACTGGCAATTAAAGAGGGGATATTATGCAAAACAATTTCTTTCTTAGCTTTCTACCATGTTATAACGCTGTTCCCTCATTAAAAACATGCCTGAAGAGGTTTTAAATGCCATCCATGCATGTTAGAGTCATTTAGCCATCTCTCCCAAGCCCTATTCAAACCCTCCTAAAAGCCCACCCATGTTCCCACTCGACAATTCTCCATAAATATACAAAAACATGATACAAAACTGTACAAAACTACTTAAGAAACATGATGGGATGTGCAGTAGTTTCATTAGCGGTGGAGCACGCTTATTGTGCTGTGATTACTCTGAAGGGGGAGTCACTTAGTGCAGAGAGCAAAGGGAGGGGAGACTGTGTCAAAAACAAAAGTGAAATTTATAAACCATTTTAATATGTTGTTTTCGGTGAATAGAACATTTTCAAAACTGTAAAATGTAACATGGTGATCTAAATGTTACGTGTTATCAGTCAATACCTCATAAAGTAAAATACCCCCTCTTAAAATACGATTATAACTTTGTAGTATTCAGTGTTTTGTATAAAATGTGTAACTTTTCAGGTGAAACAACAGGGAACATCACCTCCTCGTCTCCATGGAGATGTTTTTGCTTTGCTCAGAATGTTACACAGTAAAGCATTAAGATGGTGTAAGTATCCTGAGCTGGATTGCCTGTTGTTTATGCTTATCTGTTGCCATGGGGACAAGCAGATGACGTCAACAGTTTAAAGTAAGATCTGTGGAGAAGCTGCCCACTTAAAAATACCATTTGTAAAATTTTGTAAAAACATCTGTAATTGAATACATGTAAGAAGATATAAATCCAATAAGGCCATTGTCATACTGTGGAAAATTTCATCTCCATGGAGACCATTTCTGCACATTGTGTAACTTTTCTGGGGGATGCCACCTGCTTTTCTCCATGGAGATGTTTTTGCTTTGTCAGGAATGTGTCACATTACAGCGTTAAAACTTTCTATCTTCTTGGCAACTAAATCAGGCCAAGTTACCAGGCAGATCTGTGGAGAGGCGACCCCTTTCATAGTCAGAATGCCTGTTTCTCTAGGTATTTTTGAGCTATTACACCACCTATAATTGAAGAAGTGTAAAGTAGAGCTGTTTAATGTCATACTGTGGAACATTCCAGGCAGAGCAATGATATATCCATAGAAATAAACAGGTAATAGACCCATTTACTAATAGGTTACACATTACACCTTTAATGAACTTACATTTTTTACAAAATATACACTAAATAAATATAGGATGTCCTCTTGTTATGCTTCAATACACTTGTGTACAGTTTTAGAAAATGCTGCCAATGTTCAAATTTGTTGCACCACTTTGTATGTTGGTCAGTTATAAGTAGCTAATCTCTAAAGAGGTGCTCTGCTCGGCCGTGTTCTCCTCCGGTACAATTTTAACGCTCCCATTTTTGGTCCCGTTCAGAACAAGTGGGGCGGGCAGACTGGACCCGTTCATCGAGTTAGTTGCACATTTCGGGTCGACCGTTTTGTCCCTCTTTTCTGGCGACATATCCATCATTCCCGGTACCAGCCTATTCTCCGTGAACAGCATTTGCGATGTTTGCTGCCGGAATTCACAGTTGCCATTTTGAGTGATTCTGTAGATTTCCGTCATTTCGGACATGTCTTCGTCATCGTCATCAACATCGACATCTCGGATAACTCTTCGCAGACTTTCTCGTGGCATTAACGCACGCCTTCCTTCATCTCTTTGTTCTTGTCGCTCCACCGGTTCGTGATTTTCAACCCTTCGTGTGGACCTGCATAGTGCTTTCCGGAAACCCCTTTTGAAATTGTCGGACAGGAAGCCATACACAATCGGATTAGCGCAACTGTTGGCGTAACCTAGGACGACAACAAAGAAGTAAAGTCCTTGGTATTCCGGTGGTAGCGCTACGAGCAAGTTTATGATATTGAGGAGATAAAATGGCATCCAGCAAAGCACGAACAACGCGACCACAATTATAACCATGTGCGTAACCTTTCGCTCAGATTTCCTGCGTTTCGTTGATGTTGCGTGGACCTTTTTACCGGAGCTACGGATTTTGAAGACAATCAGCAAATAGCAAAAGCAGATAATCAAAAGCGGGACGAAAAATCCAACAGTGGAGGTGTAAATGATGAAAGCAGCTCGCCAAATATTTGACGGTTCAGGCCAGGCGATGTTACAAGTCCCTCCATTTTTCTGCGTATTCGAGAAAATCACAACGGGCAAAACGACTAAAAACGAAAGCGCCCAGATTGTCCCGTTGATAATCTTGGCTATTTGCGGACGCCGCCATTTTGAGGACCGGATAGGGTGGACTACGGCGAGGTACCGATCGATCGTCATGACAGTTAGACAGAAAATACTCGTGAACTGGTTGATGGAGTCGACGGTCAAGACTAACCGACACATAAGGGGTCCGAACGGCCACGATTGGAGCGTATTTTGGATGGCTAAGAAAGGCAGTCCGATCATGAAAAGTTCGTCAGCGATTGCCAAGTTCAAAATGTAAATATTGGTGACGGATTCGATTTTGGAGTAATGGAGGATGATGTGAATGACAAGCGTATTCCCTCCCAGTCCAATGATGCAAACAACAATATAAATCAACGGAATAAGCACTCCAGTGATGGTAGGCCCCACTGGGTCCTGGGAGTTGGTTGAGTTTAGCAGCGAATCGTTGAAAGCGCTTTCGTTGAACATGAGAAAAAACAGCCCGACCGGCGTTGGAGTGGCCCAGCTGCCGTTCGCCCACAGATCCTCCGTCACGTCCGCCCCGGGAAAAGGCATCGCGTTCTCCGATTGTGAGCCTCTTCTTCAGGCACTGTGCGGTTCCCTGCGACGCCTCAACTGTTGCCCATCTGTTCTGCAAAAGGAGAAAGATCAGGCGGTTAGAGCGGAGGAGAATATGCAAGTAAATACAAGGCAGGTCAGTGATCAAGGTGCACGATGTAACTTTTCTGGTTTTCACCATGGAAAAAGGCATTTAGTTGATGCCATTAGGCCAATTATGGGGTAGGCTCAAATACGCTTTTGCTTTTTGCTATTGTATTTTCTGTGCTATACATTTATTTTAAAATACGTTCTCCTTGTGTTAAGAAAAAGAAAAGAAAAGTTACAGGTCAGATCTGGGGAGCAGCGTGCCAATTTACAGTTAGAACACATGTTTTTACTGTGTTTTGAGCAATGTCAAACACCTATAATAGAATAAATAAATATGTTTGATGCCATATCATAGAGCATTTGAGACGAAGCCATAACACCTCCATCGTGGCAGACCTCCCACCAAAAAGTGACATAGTACAACTTTAATTATGTTTTCAGAAAGATATGAAGGAGGGAGATGATAAATGATAATATCGCCATTGTTGTTCTGGAGATACAGGTGTGAAATAATGCTGTAAACAAAGAGCGCTTTCAAAAAATATATACAGTATGATTATTGTTTTTATCAGTTTACAAAATGCAAAGTGAGCAAACAAAAGAAAAAGACAAAGTCATTAAGAACTCTCTTGAGCGTAAAGAAGAAGTTGTGTTGGTGATGGTCTGGCCCCACTGAGCCCTGACCTCAACATCATGGAGTGTGTCTGGGATCACATGAAGAGACAGAAGGAATATGGTGTCTTGGAGAAAGATATTCCTGCAAAAAATATATGTGTTGAACTTAATCTTAATCCTATCAAAATTTAAAATCCTTTGCTGTAAATTTTCTAGCTAGAAACCCAAATTTGTTGTATTTCAGTCCCTCTTGTCCTCTTATATAAATTCTCTAAATTATTGCACAAATCCCAAAGCCATGAAGACAAAAGCACTTTGTATGGAATTTGAATTATAAAATATGATTGTATTTTTTTTTCCTTGTGCATTTGTGCATGTATATTTGTATATTTTCATGCTGAGCCCTGTGAACATATGAACCCTTAAGCCTCTAGTGATGTTCTTGTTTGTACCATTGTATATTATATTGTATATTGAAAAAAAAAAGAAAAAAAAAAGAGAGAGACAGAAGGATGTGAGGAAGCTCCATCCACACAAGATCTGTGCTTAGTTCTTCAACATGTTTGGAACACCGACCAGCCCAATTCCTTCACAAACTGTCTGTAAAGTAAACATAGAAGAACTGATGCTCTTTCACACCAAATATTCACTTGGTTTAGATTTCTCTTTTGTTCATTCACTGTATTTTGTTGATTGATGAAAATAAATGATTCCATTTTTGAAGGCATTCCCAGTTTACAGCATTTTTTCCACACCCGCCTATAACTTTTGCACAGTTTTGTATGTAAAATTAGAACAGCTACAGGGGTGTTATTATCATGGATGGCCGCACATGGAGAACCATCGACTGAATCATACTGTGAATCATTAAAAAATGGTTTTCAGTGCCACCGCAGCTTCATGCAGCCTTAATATCAGGTCTGCCTCACATGAAAATGGTTGATTATATAAGTATAGAGTAATATGTACTTAAACTTTTTTCTCAGTTGAGCTGAAAAGAATAACAGTCTTAGATGTGGCACCGATACTTATAAAAAATAAACCTATTTATCAGTACACACAGTTAGGTATCAGATTTATACATTTACCATGGTAATAGTTATGTGATTAATCAATTTTGAGTTAATCAGCACAAAATATAATTCAGAAATCCCTTGGTGAGCTGCATGAAAGGGGGTGGAGAACTTCAGATAGGAAAATATATGGGCCACCAAAAAGCAAGGGCCAAGAAAAACGTCTGAGTAACTGGAGCATATTGTCTGTAATTTAAAGGTGAACTATGTAACTTTCTGGTTCGGGGTTCGTCACCTGCTTATTTCTATGTATATGTCATTGCTCTGTCCGGAATGTTGCACAGTATGACATTAAACAGCTCTACTTTACATTTATTCAATTATATTTATTATTATTACAGATGGTTTTACTGCTCAAAAATGTGGCATTCTGACTGTGAGCGGGGTCGCCTCTCCACAGATCTGACCTGTAACTTGGTCTGGTTTGACAAAAGCTGTTGACCGACTGACCCTCTAAAAGGCACAGCAAAAATCAAAAATAAAATGAACAGAAATGTCTTGTGTAATCTTACAAATGAGGGTTTTATAATCCATTCATGTTTTGTGCAATATTGGAAACTCAACCAATGACACTGGCACATTTTAGGAGATTCCTGATGCATTGGTGAAATATTGTGTGAATATTGTTATCTTGATAATGCAAAAATAAAAACGAGATCTGTATTTTGGTAATGTCACGCACTATTAGGATAAAATAGTGGATGTTTTTATTTGGCACCAAAAAAAGCATTTTGAAAACTTGACCTGTAAACCTGAAACAAAGGATGTGTGAATACTGATTTGTGTTTTCTAAATCCAGTCATTTCAGTTAATTGCAGAGGAAAGACAAGAGCGTAACACTGAAATGAAAATGAAAAGCGCATTGTGTTGCATTTTTTGTATGAAAAGCGCTCTATAAATAAAGTTTGATTGATTGATCGATTGATTAACAAAATAAAAGAGCAATTTCACACCTCAGCAATGTGTTCTGTAGCTGTGCCCAGACCTGGTTAGACCTTGAGTTGACTGCTTTAGTCCTGGATAGATCTGGCTTAATGGTGGTTTAGATCTGGTTTAGTTGGGTTAAACCTGGCATAGTCCTGGTTAAACCTAGTTTAGACCTGGGTTAGCCAGTGGCAAACCTAATTTACTCCTGGATTAGGCCTGATTTAGTCCTGGGTTAGACATGGTATAATCCTTGGTTACAGTAATTCTGGTTTAGTTCTGGATTAGACCTGGTTTAGTCCTGGTCCAGACCTGGTTTAAACCTGGTTGAAATCTGATATAGGGTCGATCTTGTTTAGTCCTAACTCCTGAGTTAGACCTAGTTTAGTCTATTTTAGACCTGGTTTAGATCTGGGGTAATGCAGTGTCAGACCTGCTTTAATCCTTGGTTAGACCTGGTTTTACTGTAGACCTGATTTAGTGCTGCTTTAGACCTGGTTTAGTATTGGTTTTGACCTGTTTTAAACTCGTTTAGATCTGATTTAGTCCTGGGTTAGACATAGTTTAGTCCTTGGTTAGACCTGGTTTAGGCCTGGTATAGGCCTGGGTTAGTCCCGGTTTAGACCTGACTTGATACTGATCTTTGGTAGCGTTCTACAGTGGTCAGTATCTGAAGTATTACAAAGAAGATAGAGTTAGGGCCTCTTCAAAAGAGGCCGAGCCAACAAACTACATCATCATCTCAAATAAACTGTACACTACTCTTATAAAAGCCCATATAAATTAATACATACATATATTTTCTCAGGATGCACGTAGCATTGTCATACAGTTACGCCTGATCTGTGTATCATAGTCACATTACGTAATTATTCATTTATTATTTCCCCCTCCAACGCTCCGTCACCATCTGCTGCGTGAGCGAAGAGAGCCAGACGGAGATCTGCACGAGCAAATGCTCCTTTTGGGCAACAACAATAACAACAACGTGCTAAAAGAGGCACATTTACAAAGGTTATTCAGAAACAACAAACATTTCCACTCTCTCAAATGACATTGTGGATGTCCTTGTGGGTAACACGCATTTTATAGTTTGGTATAAAGTTGTTTTGATTTGTTTGGAGTTTTAAGTGGGATGAAGGAAGAGAATCACAATCCAATCCACATATTAATAGTTGCAATGAGTCAATAATCATTATTTAAAGGTGCAATGTGTAACTTTTCTGGTGGACGGTCTGCCACCTGCTCGTCTCCATGGAGGTGTTATTTCTTTTCCTAAAATGTTCCCCAGTATGGCATTAAACTTATCTATTTCAAAAATACAAGTAGATGTTGCCACGAGGCCAAAGGAGACGTGGACATGCAGGGACGTACACAGAAATTTTGAGGGACAGTAGCTCTGACATGAAGAAAGAGAACCACCCGCCAAACTTGAAGGAATTGCAATAAAACTTAACATTTATATTTTCCCTGAAATTCTGGCATTTTCTATTAGATGGCACACTATAGATACATAAAACTAAATGACCCATATAAGCCTGTGGTACATTACCCAGGGGTAAGAGTATATGTTTAACATGTCTTCCTCATTCATGGTCTGAAAACCTTCCCATAAAGCACTGCGGCCAAGTATATATGTAGAGTGCCTCGCACTCCTCCCGTACGGTGCGCGCCGCATCTCCTCTTGTACAGTGTGGACACCACGCGTGGATCGTGTCTTGTCGAGTACACTGCGTGGACCACGCTTCCTCCTGTGCGCCTCTAAACTAGAACTAACACCAGGACTAAACCAGGTCTAAAGCAGGTTTAAACCGGATCTAAAACCAGGACTAAATATGCATTAAATCAGGACTAAAATCAGGTCTAAACCAGGACTACAACCAGGTTTAAACCAGGTCTAAACCAGGTCTAAAGCCAAACAAGAATTTGCAGGAGGTGGTTGCTACACTCATTTAGTTTTAAAAAGCACGACGATATCAAGTAATCCAAAGTATTCAGATTACGTTACTCATTTAAGTAATTTAATGGATTACGTTACAAGATACATTTTGGGGAATATAATCTGTAATCTGTAGGGAATACAGTTTAAAGTAACCTTCCCAATACTGTCAACAGAATCATCAAATGTGTCACAATGAAACAGAATTCAAACCTTCTGAAACGGAAAATCATTGGCCCTAAATATAGTGCACAAGTTGAATTGAGTCGTTTGAATATGCCACATGTAAATCGTTGGATCCTACAAGTTATTTTCGGTTTAGGCCTATTTGTTGGGCTGATGTAGTCAGACCAGAACCCTCCATCCATCTGCTCCTGGTCCGGCCCTTCCTTCAAATTTTAGAACCTTTGTGGCCCTCGAGCCAAAAAGTTTGCCCACCCCTGTGTTAGAAGTTGAAAAAACTGAACTTTTGGCATCGGCCGTGGCTCTCCGCGGGGCTCTCCGCGGGGCTCTCTGAGGGGCTCTCCGCGGAGCTTGTGGGTAATCTCTTTTTACTTTGCGCGCGCAGGCTCAGGTGCTGGTCACGTGCAGCTCTGTGGCTCTGTAAACAGAACAGGCCCCTCCCTCCAGACTTGCACTCGCGCGGTGCCCCAATGTAAGTGAATGAGGCGACAATTTTATTTTCAATTTCAAATCTAGGCATAGGCATTTTCATACATGAAAACCTGTATGCTTCGACTGATAAATAAATAAATAAATAAATATTTATACGGTCAGTTGCCAGGGCAACCAAGGCAACCCCCATCTGCATGTCCCTGTGGACATGCACTAATTTGTATTTAAAACACAACTGAATAAATGCAAGATGAGTACATTTAAAGTCATACTGTGGAAAATAACAGGCAAAGCAATAACCTTTCCATAGACAAGCAGGTAAAGCACCTCCCACCAGAGTATGGAGGTTTTAGTGGAGTATTTTGAAATGTGAATTTAGAAAAGAATCCTATAATTAAAACATAACATGCAAATGTAATTACAACTGCAAATTGTAATACTTGTCAGCACTACAGTTAACTGATGGAAATCTATGTTAAATAATTCATTTGTCATGAATACAGCTCCAGTATTGTTTATTTTAAAGGAACACATGTGATCCATCCTCGTGGCTTTAAATATCTTTTAAATTACATTTTGAGGCAGAGTAATCCTTCATTCTTCCAGGAGTGATTCAGTGTAGAGAGGGATTCAGTGTAGAGAAGGATTCATCTGTGGTCATCTGGACCAAGATGTTTCAGCACTCATCCAGACGTCATTTTCAATTTGATGGAACTGATTAAAGGACTGGGAATTTATCCCACTCTGAGTCACTGAGTCCAGCCCCAAAGGGAGGCGTTTTAGAGTGCTCTTGTTTACAGCTCACACCATCGCAGAGAGTGTCCAGATGACCACCAATGAAACCTTTTCTACATTTAAAATTTTTTAACTCAAAAATCTGTCTTCATTTGGAAAATCTAGTTTAGTTTAGTTTATTTATTTAATGAGGCAAGGACAGGGCACAATCCACATTAACCTTAACAGAAGAGATGCTTTGTACGAGGTTGTAGCACCAGTGCTCATTTCCACTTGTCGTCCGTGGGCAGATTGACGTTATAGTTCATAAAATCAAACATACAAAGAGCATGTCTTGATAATGACTGGAGCATCATAACAATTCTGTTTCCTCATTCATACCCAGTTCGTTCAGCACCTTAAAATCATCACCCTTATCAAAATTGTCATTCATTTCATTCAGTCCAGAACATCACACTCCTCAGTCACATTATGGGCGCAGGTTTGGTTTGAAAGAAGCCACTTTTTTCCCAGATGTGAGAACGTGCTGTAGTTTGTACATGTGATCAGCTCTGTTGGTCACATGTTCCACGAACAGATGGCCACACATGAAAAGATTGAATCAGGAATGAACATTTAGAAAGTAAACAAATGCAATGCTAATAGACCAATGTGTACGTTGTGAACTCAGTTCAGTTCAAACTCAGTTTGACCACAGAATGAAGCTTGAAACTGCGTAAGAAAAGTCTAGAGTTTAATCCCTGATGCAACTAAACAGACCGAACAGTGCATTTTTGAGCACTCAGAGAAGACAACTTTGGTTGAATAACTCAATGAAACAAGAATGACCGGAATAAAATAATAATACAAATCCAGGTATGTTTTTGATGAAGGGCCAATATAACATGGTTAAAACTTTAAAAAAAAGTCCATTTTGAATAATATGTTTCGTTTAAAGGGTTCATATTATGCTATTTTCTGATGTTTCCTCATCACAAACACATCTGGAGTTATGTTTTGTTTCATTCACACATGTTTAACGCACAAACCCTGCAGATTAATAAACTACTAACTAACTAACTACAAACTAATAATAAAGGATTACTCAAACAAGTGTGAACGAAGCAAAACAACTCCAGGTCTGTTTTTGAGGAGGGAAAAAGATTATAACATGACTTAAACTTCACAAAGAGTCAATTTTGTGTAATATTGGACTTTTAAAAGTTCAAATTTACAGTGCTTCAATTTCCTCTTGTGCTCATTAGTGCCATAATCAAACTCTTCAGACGTAGATTTCAATGATCACCTCTCATACAAACATGGAACATTATTGGTGAAACAAATTAATTAAAAAAGTAATTATTCCTTTAACCTCATTTAACACTATATGCTTTGTATGTATGGCCATCTTGAGTTTACCGAGAGCCTTCAACATAAAAGGCTGGAAGGTTTAACACAAAGGGGTAACAGCAGCAAAGGATCATGGGATAATAGTGAAAGAGGCGATGACTGTAGGTTTCTAAGCCATAGTGAACTCCTGTTGTCACAACCATTGCTCAGACCGACAGAGTAAGAACTGGAGCCCTGTCATTTCCACAGTGTGCAGTTTGTCCAAATTGTCCATTTGGTCCCATGGTTCATTACCCAGGGGTAGAACTATATGTTGAACTCGTCTTCCTCACGCATGGTCCGAAAACCTTCCCATAAAGCACTGCGGCCAAGTATATATCTAGTGTGCATCTCCTCTTGTACAGCGTGGACGGTGTCTTGTCGCGTACGCTAAACCAGAACTGACACCAGGACTAACCCAGGTCTAAAGCAGGTCTAAACCAGGTCTAAACCGGATCTAAAACCAGGACTAAACAAGCATTAAATCAGGACTAAAACCAGGTCTAAACCATGTCTGAACCAGGTCTAAACCAGGTCTGAACCAGGTCTAAACCAGATCTAAACCAGCTCTAAAACCAGGTATAAAACCAAACAAGAATTTGCAGGAGATGGTTGCTACATTCATTTAGCCCTGGTCCGCCGCGGACTGAGGCCTGCTCCGCGGGACCGGGGCTCCCCACGGAGAGCTTGTGAGCTCTTTTTACTTTGCACCCGCAGGCTCAGGTGCTGGTCGCGTGCAGCTCTGTGGCTCTGTAAACAGACCTGATGCCCTAATGTAAGTGAATGTGGCGACTATTTTATTTTCAATTTCAAATCTAGGGATAGGCATTTTCATACATGAAAAGCTGTATGCACCACCGATTAAAAAAAAAAAAAAAAAAAAAAAATCCCCCTGGAAGGGCAACTTCAGTCGAGGAGGCAGTTGCCAGGGCAACCAAAGCAACCCCCCTCTGCACGTCCCTGACCTGCACCATTTGCTCTCCAGACCCGACTCTCTGCCTGGGCCAGGCTACCCCCGGACCGCAGTGCAGCGGTGGGACATGAAACCTCCTCCTCCCGCACCACGAGCAGAGCAGGTGTCTGCAAAGTGCGAGCTCAGCACTTCGCCGCACGTGTTGCTCACGCTCATCTACCCGGGTGAACGTCTGAGCTCGTCCTGACACTCAGAACAGCACGAATCCCGGCGCAGTCCAGGGGTTGCCACTGTTTGGTGCAGCAGAATGAGCCTCACACGAGTCTCAGCTGGGTCGAATGCATGTTTTCGGTTTAGGTTTAAACCAAGAGTGTCCAAACATTTTTCATCAAGGGCCACAAATCTAAACACAGACAAAGCAGAGGGCCGATCGAGGGTAATATACTGGTGCTAAATACAGTGACTGTAACCGAAATATATGCATGTTTGACACGTTAGAATGAGCCTTCAGGCCTTTATTCATGCTATGATCCTCAAAAAAATACCACACTAAATATTAAATATTGGCTTTATCAAGGTAAATTTTCAAAAAACTTGCAGTAAAAAACACTGCTCAAGGTAATTTGGGCCAATTGACCTGGAAGCCTGAGGGCCAAGAAAAAATTGTCCAAGGGCAATATTTGGTCCACGGGCCATAGTTTGGACATGCCTGGTTTAGACCTACAATGACTGATCTGAATCCTCACGGCCAAACCCTCAGGACCTGCAGCCCTCACCAGTGCTAGTGCAGCCTCTGTTATGTCCACATAAGCCTGACCAAAGAGTAAAACGTGGATGTGAGTTTAGGCTGAGGCACTGGCAACCTAACCACTAGCATTTGTTCACAAACTTATGAGAATCCATCTTGGCATGGGCCTGCTGCATGGTTAATCAGCCGGGTGAGCCAATCCCAGAGCAGCATTCAGGTTTGGGCAGAAGCCGAAGCGTCCAAACAAACCAAAACAAACAAGGCGACGACAACAGTTTGGCCTATTTTAACGTCAATGCAGACTATTTTGTTTGTGGAAAACGTGCAGAAGGTAAGAGTAAGAGCAGAGGCTAAAAAGCATGTAGTCTTGTGCTAATTACTCAGATTGTGTAGAAGTTTAATGTGGAAAGTTCTAGAGTGAAAGCTAAAACAACTCCATAAAATACAAAATACAAAAATCGTAGCGACTTCACAAATACGTTTTAATAGTCGCAGCTACTATCATAAAAAGATGACATTGCTGTTACGTTACATGTTGTGTCAAATGGAGCAAAACCAAAAATAAGTGCTCGTCTCCATAAGTGGAGTACGTTACATAAGCGGGAGTCCACATTAGCAGTGTTACTCCTACAGACAGGCGCCCACAGCAGCTCTTATTAGCGAGGAAGCAGGTTTCACTGTGACAAGTTCAGCCTCATCTGTCGAAAACGGCCGAGAGGACCAGGACTAATTGGTGCAAGAATATCTGACACGAGCATCACTGCACAGGCCGCCAGAGAAGACTTCCCCCAGCAGCAAAATGTTCCACAATGGCTTTACTCGAACAATCTGTCTCATTAACGACTGTGTTTTTCCGGTGTCATCGATCTCTGTATAAGGCAAGCAAAGTGGGACAATTCGAGCTGGTAGTTTTCCTCAAAGATTAAAGAAAGGGCATTATTGTTAAGCAGATGACTCACGGTTTATTTTTTAAACAAACTCCCCATGGAAAAGAAATGAAAAAAGACCTGAAAAGTATCAGTAAGTCAATAAGGTAGAATATGTAGTAGCTGTTAATGGTTTTAATAAGGGAATAACAACTAAATCCAGGTTGCCAGTGCTTTAAAGGGGAACTCTGGCACATTTGAAGCTAAAGTCCATTGCTAGAGGTAGTTGAATACTGTCAGAAGCCAAAAAACGGCACAAATCAGTGTTGCGTAAGCAGAGATCTTGCTGTGGTAGTGAGTCTGTCAAGGTAACAAACTAGCCGCTCCCATTCTTAAACCTACCACTGTTTTTCCCTCCTGTTTTTACCCTTTAAATTTTTTGCATTTTACGTCCCAGCGTTGTGGATTATCTTTGGTCTACAGCTATTTCCTCTCCTCTTTCACCTTTTCTCCCCCTTCAGTCTTTTTACTTTCACCCCCAACTTCCCCCCTCTTGTTTTCAGTTTTTTGAACATGAAAATGTGTGCTGTTTGACTTAAAAAATGTCGAGTCAAAATAAGCTGCACTTAGTGTTTCTGCAAGTGTTTGAAATTGAGTTTTTTTGTTTTGTTTGAATGCCTCATTATTGGGCTGGGTCATGTTGGTGGGAAGCCCAGTGTTTAACTGTATTTTACCCTTGTGTCTTCCTTTAGACATCGGCAGAGTAGGATTAAAGTGATTTGGAACTAGCATAGTGATTGGGGCAACTTCTTAACTTCCACGTAAAATGCCAATTTGCTTCACACAGAAGGAGCTTAACACCACTTTCACCCATCTTACAACAGCCACAAGTCTAACAAACAAAACACTCTGCCTGGTTCACTCATTAGTGTCTGGAAACGTTATAAAACAACTTTATAAGCAGCCTTAGCCTTCTCTTTGTTGATTTCACACTGCCCAAAAGACTCTAGTGCTGTTGTCGTTTCTAATCCCATGTATGAGTGACTTATCTGACAGTATTCGAGCACCTCTAGCAATGGACTTTAGCTTCAAACGTGCCGGAGTTCCCTTTTAAAAGTCCTATATTACATAAAATAAACTATTGTGAGCTTTAAGCCATGTTATAATGTTGTTACCTACTCAAAAGCATCCCTGGAGTTGCATTTAGCACTGATTCACTGGCTGCAGGAGCTGAGGTTCAGGTAGTGACCATTCAGATCAGAGAGAGTCTTTTTAGGTTTACTGGTTTTAATCGTAGGAACTGGCAACCCAAATAATAAACTCATGTGTCTTCTCGAGAACCAAAACGCTAAAAATGATATGGTTCAAACCTGTCAATGCTAAAGATTGCTGTGCTGTTTCGATAATGGTTTGTGCTTAGACCCCCGTGCACTCCCAGAATGCTTTGCAGACATTTCATTTCACCCTTCACCAGCCTCAGAGCTCATTCAATAAAACTATATTGTAGGCAATTTTTTTCATTGAATTGTTCACAAGTTATCAGGTGATCGAAGTGAGTGAGAGTTACTTTTTACTTTTCAGACATCATATTTTACTAATTCTATACCTATTTTACTGCACATTTTATTGAAGTAATAATTCTCTTACTTACTTACTTGATAAAACTTCCCTCAAGTGCTTTATGTGCACTGTAAATCGGGGGTACTACACGTCTACAGGGTATTAATTGTCAACACATAAAATGTGGCCTTTTATTGTTTTGAAAATGCTATATTTGCCAAAAAAAATTACATTACATTATTTTATTTAATTAAACTCATTCATTTACAGTTTTATTTTTGATGCTCTGAGTCTCCCCTCCCTTTGCTCTCTGCTCTAAGTCACTCCCCCTTCATAGCGCTACATTACAATCAGTAATACCCGCTCTTTACACTTTAAAACGACATTACTTTCAAATTATAACTCAGATTGTACATCCATACTAGTACTTTTAATGGCATAGTAGTTTCCTTAAAGGTGCACTATGTAACTTTTTGGTTGAGGGTCTGTCACCTGCTTGTTTCTATGGATATGTCATTGCTCTGCCTGTACTGTAATGTTCCACAGTGTGACATTAAACAGCTCTACTTTAGATTTATTCAAATACAGGTGATGTTATAGCTCCAAAATCCCTAGAAAAACAGATCATGACTGAATGTGAGCGGGGTCGCCTCTCCACAGATCTGACCTGTAACTTGGTCTTGGTTAAATATATCTGCCAGTGACTGCAAATAACAACCAGAGCACGATCAAAGCTCTGCAGGACTGTCTCAGGGATGTACAGACTTGGCTGAATGCAAACTTCCTAAACTTAAATCAAAGTAAAACTGAAATTGTTGTGTTTGGGCAAACTAACCCACTGATTGGACAGGACAGTGTGATTGGCCCCCTGTCCTCCTACTGTCTCCCTGCAGTGAGGAATCTTGGGGTGATTATGGACTCCAGGTTTAAACTGGACAAGCACATAGGCACTGTGATAAAGTCCAGCTTCTTTCATTTGAGGCTACTTGCTAAAATAAAGCCCTACCTCTCTCGGGCAGATTTTGAAAAAGCTGTTCATGCTTTTATAACTTCGCGTCTGGACTATTGCAATTCTCTGTATGTGGGGCTAGACCAGAGCTCCCTGCAGCGCCTACAACACGTCCAGAACTCTGCAGCTCGTCTGCTCACTAACACTAAGAGATGTGAGCACATCACACCTGTGCTGTGTGACCTGCACTGGCTCCCTGTCTTCTATCGGGTGCAATTTAAAATGTTGTTAATTGTGTTTAAATGTCTACACTCTTTAGGTCCAGTCTATTTGAGAGAATTACTGGAGCCCTACACTCCACCCAGAGGCCTGAGGTCAGCCGACCAGCTCCTGTTGGTTGTGCCCAAAACTCGGCTCAAGACGAGGGGAGACAGAGCCTTTTCTGTGGCAGCGCCCAGATTGTGGAATAACCTTCCTCTTCCTGTCAGATCCTCTCAGTCCGTAACGCAGTTCAAGACTAGATTGAAAACTCATTTCTTTTCCCTGGCATTTAATACTAGTTAGTCAGTTTATCTTGTTTTATTAGGTTATTCTTTTTTCTCTTTTGTCCTCATATGGTGTTGTATATGCATATGTTTGTTATCCTTTATGTGAAGCACTTTGGTCAACTGAAGTTGTTTTAAATGTGCTATAGAAATAAACTTGACTTGACTTGACTTGGTCTGGTTTGGTCTCCATGAACATACAAAGATTTAAAGCCAAAAAGACAAAACACAGGGTATCCCCAGGTTTGACTACCCCAAGTTTAAGATTTTTTAAAGACCTTTTTAAGACCACTTAAATGAAAGTTAAGACTGACATTGCACCCATTATGTGGACTAAAAACACCAGATCCAATTCTAACAATGACCATTACTCACTGCTTTAAATCACAAAAAATTCTTTGATGATGAAATCTCATTCAGAACTCATTTATAGTCGTATTCATTGCTTGTAAAATGGCCAAAAACATTTATAACATTCTAACAAGACAAACTAATCTTTGTCTTGTCTCATACTGCACTGTAGCCAGGTCGAGTGTACAAAAAAACAGGCTAATGAAATTTAAGACCTTTGTGAGGAAAATAAGACTTGGACGACATCATTTAAGACTTTTTAAGCCCTTAATTTAGGAACATGAAATTTAAGACCTTTTTAAGACTTTTAAGACTGCCCTGAAACAATAACATCTCCATGGAGAAAAGCATTTGCAAACCCTCCACCGGAAAAGTTACATAATGCACTTCAATCCAAATCATACAATACATGAACTTGTTGACTTCAAGTGGTTACATGAAAAGAAGCAGGTGCAGAACCAAGAGACAAGATATTTCAATGTCCCAAGACAGAAGAAAGAAAGCAGGGAAAAAATACAAGAACATGCATTTTATCCAAGGCACGAGCACTTTGTTTTGATTTGCTCATTAATCATTTTTCAATATCTTCACTTCCATCTTGTTAGGAAGGGTGCTGTGGCGTATACCGAGTGCCATGGAAACCGGGGGAGGAAGCTCACCGCCATAAATCAAAACAAAGAGCGTCGACGAAGTCACAATGAGAGGGGATAAAGCCGAGGGTTTGGTCTCAAAATGAAAACAAAATGCTGGGAGGTAGAAGCAGGGATAAAGGATGACAGCAATAACGTTTCCACTGAGCATAAGAATCAGACTGCGCCACCAAACATGGCCACTTGTTTGTTATTGGAGCGCGGGGTATCGAGTTTGGAGCCACAGTTGCCTCGGGGCAGATTAGCAGATGTTAGCGTGGGGTGAGATCCAGTTTCAACAAGATGAGAGAAGAGTTTGGGTCCAGATCAGAAGAGATTTTTCCATAATTCTAATAAATACATTGTGTGGTTCAGGGGACGATTTTGGACTCACCAGTTTTGATTTGCGTAATTTAAAAGGCTCAATATTACGTTATTTTCTGATCTGTGTTATAATGTTGTTTCCTCATCATAAACAGACCTGGAGTTGTGTTTTGTTTCATTCACACATGTTTAATTAAAACACAAATCCTGCATATTTAGGCTGAGCTCTTCTCTCAAGCAGAAAACACTCTGTTCCACCTTGTGATGTCATGTGGTAATACAGGAAGTGCTCCACTGTGTTTTTAAACTCAATAAACCTTCACTAGAATCATTTGGATCAGGGGTGCCCACACTTTTTCAGCATGCGAGCTACTTACTAAATGACCAAGTCAAAATGATCTACCTACTAAAAAAATGCAAATAATTTATTTATTTCTAAATATATTGAGAATCAATCATGGTGGAACGGAACTTGGACTTAATGACTTCATGTGGGAAAAGACGACTCACATAAATAAGTTTTTATTGATCTATCTCCATTTTATCTGATAAATGGTAATTTACCGGTGTGAGTTTATTGCCAACAACAGAGGCCGTAATGAAATATGATTGCACTCGTCGAGTGTCAGACCTCGAGTCCGAAACAAGACCGAGTCCAAGTGCCTTCAAGACCAAGACAAGACTGAGTCCAAACCCCTTCAAGACCGAGACAAGACTGAGTCCAAACCCCTTCAAGACCGAGACAAGACTGAGCCAAAACCCCTTCAAAACCGAGACAAGACTGAGCCCAAACCCCTTCAAGGCCGAGACAAGACTGAGTCCAAATGCCTTCAAGACCAAGACAAGACTGAGCCAAAACCCCTTCAAGACCAAGACAAGACTGAGTCCAAATGCCTTCAAGACCAAGACAAGACTGAGCCAAAACCCCTTCAAGACCGAGATAAGACTGAGTCCAAATGCCTTCAAGACCGAGACAAGACTGAGCCCAAACACGGTCAAGTCTGAGACAAGACCAAGACTGTTCAAGTACTACACTACCGATCTACTTTGGCGATCGACTGGTAGATCACGATCGATGTATTGGGCACCCCTAATTTGGATGATTTCAGACCTGGGATTGGCAATCTCCACTGAAAAACACAAGTCTGGGTATGTTTTTGAGGAGGGAGCAATAGTATAATATGGCTTCATGGCTTTGATGGAGTCCATCACCTTCTTATTTCAATGGAAATGTCATTGCTCTACCATGAATGTTCCACAGTATGACATTAAACAGCTTTACACTGCATTTATTCATTTACAGGTGGTTTTAAAGATCAAAAATTCCTTGAAAAACAGACATTCTGACTGTGAGAGGGGTCTCCTCTCCAAAGATTTGATCTGTAATTTGGTCTGGTTCCATGAAGACAGAAATGTTTGTGAAAAATTCCAGCCAAAGCAACATTAAAGAAAGCACTGGATGTACCCTCCACAAGAAAAGTTACACAATGCAACTTTAAAGCTCACAAGAGTAAGTTTTGTGTAATATAGCACCTTTTAACTTTGTGTCACCAAAATTTTACTTTCCACTTATCCCCTTTTTGTCCAAACCAAATGTAAATACAGTCTCACAAGCTCAGATCTGCAAATGTTGTGGCAATTTTGTCTCACAAGGTCTTGTTACGGAGATCTTGTCCCAATTTGTAAGAGATGTGAAAACCATTCATCTTGTTCTGACTGGAGTTAAAGTCAGCGGAGACTTGCAATTTTACTGCAAGCAACTTATTATTCTATCTCTCCTTGATAAAACCCACTAGCATTCTTTCTTTTGTTTCACAGACACTTATGTGCAGCTTTGTGCATTGCCCGGACAATGGAATGTACAGCGGAGTTGTTTCCACGTTTCTCAGCCTCTCGAAGTTGTATTCAGCGTGATTCATGTTCGAATAACCTTTGTGTTCAAGACGTCATTGCTTCTATCAACAGCTGTAATATTGAGGTTTAAAATGTGCACATACTGGTCGGTAAAGGTGGTGACATGATCAGGTAATTATGTAACAGATAATACTCCCTTAAACTGTACAACTCACCCTTAGGTAACAAATAATACTCCCTACAACTGTACAACAACTCACCTTTATCTAACGGATAACCCTATGTTCTGTCAATCATCATATACTTTTTGCACCGTTTTCTTGTATTTCTATATTCTTATATTTAATTTTTACTTGTGGATATACATTTAAATAATTATGTCAGTCTCTTGCCATGTTTGCTAGGTATTTTGAATTTATTATTATCAGTCTAATCATATAAGAGACACAAACACAATATAACTTCTTTAAACGTTGTGCTGTTTCTCTTTTTTCATGGAAGTACAGTATGTTTCATCCTTGAGAGTCACGTTGCTTCCATCAGATTCTGTTCACTGTTCCACATGTGGAACAGTGTGACTGTGACACCTCAGGCCCACACATGCTCCTACCACTGCACACACTCAAAACAACATTTTATTCCCCTTTAAGCAAATATAAAATAAAACAGAATGGATCCAACTGTGTTATGTATCTGTTATTTATCTCTCAAGTAACTACGAACCTGTGTAAATAAATGTTGGAACATTATGAGACTTTCTGGGATGATTATAACCAGTAAATAGTCTTATTACATCAATTTATACAGTAAGTCCAACTAGGAGAGAAAGTCAGCTATGTCTGATCCAACCATTTTTTTCAGTATCTGTGTCACAAAGTAAAAATAATACTGAAACTAGACAGTCTGGTCATCAAAAGTATGGAAAATAAGATACGAATCAATACTAATATCGAAATTAGATACTAGGATTGGGCGGTAATACGGTATCCCGAGGTATCAAAAAACAGCAACGGTATCAGTTTCATTACTGTCATTAAAAAATCTGCTGTGCATAAGGACCTAATATAATATTAGGAGCATTTTGGCTTGAGGCGAATGACAGGGGAGAGACAGCAAATGTTGACGGAGCTACGACCCTGCGTCAGGCCAGAGATCCCACCACAGTCGCTTCAGACACGGGACACAGCGCCGACTTTCTCCCCTCTGCTCTCTCTCCTCTTCAAACGTCGTTACGCTTGGAGATATTCATCCACACACAGCAAAGAAGAAGAAGAAAAAAAAACGTGACTGATGCTTTGTGTGTGATGTTGAGCCGAAAAGTTTGGGATGGAGACGTTTTATTGAACGCCGAGAGTCGAGAGGGGACGAGGCACTGAAGAGGAGAAAGTTCCCGCTTGAGGGCGAAGTCAGACTTTCACGGAGGAAAGTCTTCTTCAAGTGCCGAGAGCGCGGGTCTGTCAGATACAACATGCTGCAGTGGGAATTATCACAGGCCGTGGACTGTCGCCTTTTACTTTTTATTCCTGAATCTGCCTCTTCTGCACTTTTCTGGTCTTGGCGAGTCCCAGATCATTAAATGGAGGGAGATACGAGCTGGTGACGTTTGGTTTGATCAGAACTTGTGCCTCATCTTCAAATATAATGCTGCTATTCTGTTTCTGAATGCTACCAAATAATTCTTAGTCAGTCACGGTAATACCACATACCCAATAAAATGCTGAGAAGGTTTAACAGTATCAAAATTTGGATACCGCCCAACCCTACTAGACACTCATTTAAGTATCAATAATGAAAAAAAATCACATAACTGGATAAAGTTTGACTTTTTCCTTTAATTTATCAAAACTTGTGTAAGTCCACATGGCATAATAAATAAATAAATAAATACTATAATTTTGTGTTGAAAATTACAATATTGTCTAAAAAAGAGCTTCATTTGTGTATCAAAATCAGTATCGAGCATCAAGTCTTTTCTTTAATCTCAAAATCAAGTTTAGTTAGTTAAAAAGCCCCCACAAAGCTCTTTTATATAACATTACAGCACACTACATGAGCCTTTTAATCAGATATTGATCCTGACAGCTCCATGCCCTGTAGGAGCCCTTATTTGCTTTCAATCAATCACATATGAACAGAATTAATTAAAAACCTCTAACAAACAAATCCAAATGATATTCTCCTGTTCCCCTGGTGAAACAGTCTTTCCTGTATATTTGCCATGTACCCGAGCGAGTGCCAACACATCATCGTATCACATTAACACTGAAGAAACTCTTGTAACTGCTCATGTTTCTGTTGTGAGTTATTATGCCTCGAAAACAGAAAAATAAGCTGTAAAGTAAGAAAATGGAAGGCATCGTGGCAGAGTGTTCTTTTAAAGCATCAAATGTAGTGATTTTGATACAGAATTGGGCTGATTTTAAGTGATTCAGTTGATTCCTTTATTTTTCTAGGTTTGGTTTGCTCAAAGTTGGGGCATTAAAGGTGCACTATGTAACTTTTTGGTTACTTGTTGTTATGGATATGTCATTGCTCTGCTTGAAATGTTTCACAGTATGACTTTAAACAGCTCTACCTTATATTTATTCAATTACATGTGGTTTTACTGATAAAAAATACCTAGAAGCATTCTGACTGAGAGTGGGGTCGCCTCTCCACAGATCTGACCTGTAACTTGGTCTAGTTTGATCGTCATGATATATTAATATGATATATTAATATGTTATATTCACCTTTCGTGGCCTCGCTGTTTCATAGATTGTGTGCAGATTTTGTGCAATTTTGCAAATTTTTCACAGCGAATGGACGTGCATTATGTTCTATGCCCTGATTGGCTGTTCTGCATAATCGAAGGTGGCACATTTTTCAGTTTAGATCACGGAGCATCTGAGAAAAGTGTATAAAGTGTGTGGTAAGAGGTTTTACAGCCTCAAAACAAATATAATAATTGTAAAAAATAAAGCTGACTATTTCGCGGGTTATTTTTAGAACATAACATAACAGAATAAACGAGGGAGCACTCTGCTGTGAAACATTCCAGATAAAGTATTAACATCACCATGGAGATAGGCATTCGATGGACCCTCCACCAGAAAAGTTACCCAATCTACCTTTAACACACTCAAACGAAATGTGCTAAAAAATTAGCCTCAGACATTTCAGCAGATCAACTCAAACCATAAAGAAAAGTACTTTTTAATTTTCAGTCCAGATGTCCTAAAGTGTAGTGTAGTACAAAGTAGTGAAGTAACAGTAAAAAGTATCTGCTGTAAAAATACTTGACGGTGCACTATGTCATTTCTTGGTTTTTGGTCCTTCTGCTTGTTTCTATGGATATGTCATTGTTCTGCAAAGAATGTTCCACAATATACATTAAACAGCTCTACCTCACATTTATTCTATTCAAAAACAGGGATTCTGACTCTGTCGTCTCTCCACAGATCTGACCTGTAACTTGGTTTGGTCTCCATGAAGATATAAAGGTTTAATGCCATACTGTAAAAAAATTCAGACAAAGCAATAACATCTCCAGGGAGAAAAGCATTTGACAGACCCTCCACCAGAAAAGTTACGCAATGCAGCTTTAAAGTACATTGACCTAAAAAATGTACTCAGGTGTTGTACTTTTACATTTATACGTCCTAATCTTCCACTCTACTCTTAATCTCTCCATAACCAGCACATGATCACATCTGAAAGTCAAAACCACGTCCTTGTAGACCTGGTCCAGATGCATAAACCCCTTTGAGTTCTGGTCCATGTTGGTGCCTGTTGACCTTGGATACAGAAGGGGGTCCGGGTTTGGTCTGGTTAAGATCAGGGCTCTCAGCTGGAGAAAAAGACTTCAAATAGATTCAAGCAACAGGACGGCATGATATAAGAGGTACGGCATGATATAAGAGCTGAAACTCCACTGCACCAAGGTCAGTCTCCGCCATAACAGATACGGCTCCAAAGTGACATCTTTTTATTACGAAGAATAGAAAAGTGAAGATATAATGTAGTCCAGAATACACACTTCTCCTGTACTTTACGAAGATGTGAGTCTGGTCTCTCCTTTTCAGATGGATGTGATTGACAGGTGGGTTAGCCAATCAGAGACACTCATGGTCCATCTGTATCCAAACAAATATGTCTGCTTATGAGGAAAAAGGAAGGAAAAAAATCACAAGAGTGGTGAATTTCTGCTGAATTAATGAATAAAACATTAAATGAGAGCTGCTTCGTTCTGCAGGCATCAATGAAATAAACTAATCTGACTGGATCATGTTTGGTTCTGACTCGAGACCACAGGCCAGGAGCTCAACAAGGGATTTCTGAATTATATGTATCATGCTGAATAACTCAAAATTGATTACCGTATTTTCTGGAGTATAAGTTGCACCAGCCAAAAAATGCACAATTAAGAAGAAAAAACATATGTAAGTCACACTAGACTATAAGTCACATTTTTTGGGGAAATTTATTTGATAAAATCAGAGACCAGGAACAGACATTTCATCTTGGAAGGCAAGTTATAATAATACCAATAAAACAGAAAACAGCGGGCAGAACATGTGTCTGGTTAGTTCATGTCACATATGAACAGTTATTCGGAAAACTAGAGCAGAAACAACAGAACAAGTTTACCAAATCCTCCATCTCACTCCAAATCACTAAATCCACTGAATTCTTCATCCTCGGTGTCACTTTGGAGCAACTTCTCCAACTCCAGCTAAATTTAGTTTTTAGCCCACGATCAGCTTTTTTGTTTTCTTCATTGCAATTCAAGTTTCCTCCACTTTTCACCAGTCAAACACAAGTTTCTCGCTCACTCCAATCTTTCTTTCTGCTGCTCGATTACTGTTTTCAGCTGCATGCAGCAGGACTGCGGCTCTTTCTGCAGGAGACACACACTGGCACACAAGCCTATAGCACCCTCTTGTGGCCGTCAGTGTGAAAATAACCAACATGTGAAATTATATATTTCATATATAAGTTGCACCTGAGTATAAGTCGGAGTCAGGACCACCCAAACCACTATTACCACTGGCGCCTTACTCTGTGCACTAATAAATTAATAATGGTTTATGTTGTACAGGCAGCTAACTGTACCCCATCTCAGGCTTGCCCTCTTTCTTCTATCAATTTCTTGCAACTGCTAAAATGAGCAGTTCTCTGGCGTTTTCGTTTTGTAATAGTAGCTCAGCGGAGGAAAAAGGTTGGAGACCCCTGCCTTAGATTGTATAAAGACGTGGACTAAGTGAGTGTGATGTTACCCACAGCGTTGGGTTCCAGTCAAATGAAGCTCACGATGCTACGAGATAAAGGAGTGAATTTGGAGCCAGTTCCAGGGAAGAGGGGTGATAATTTCTCTATATAAAGTCAAGTCAGATAGAGCTGGAAGCGCATCCAAGAACACTTTGTTAAATCAACAGTCTAAGCACGACGGAGCAAGTGGAGCCCAGACTGATATTTCTGTATAAAAACAGTGAGGTGCCAGGCAATAACGAAGGCCACGTACGATCCTAATTAAATCTGAAAACTTCTCTGTATCAGATGAAGGCCAGAGCTCAAAAGACTGGGCACAGATTGTGACGAAAACACAAACATATTTTCAGTGATTTTATGCAAAGTTCATGCAAAGTAAAGATTGTGTCTTAAAAGAAAGGCCGAGTATCACACACTGTAATGGTTCTTTCAAACTGAATATCAATGGTCACTAGGGTTGGGCGGTACTACGGCATACCGAGGTATCAAAAAGTAGCAACGGTATCAGTTTCATTACCATCATTAAAAAATCTGCAGCGCATAAGGACCTAATATAATATTAGGAGCATTTTGGCTTCAGGTTGAATGACAGGGGAGAGACAGCAAATGTTGACAGAGCTACAACCCTGCGTTAGGCCAGAGATCCACCACAGTCGCTTCAGACACGAGGCACAGCGCCGACTTTCTCTCCTCCGCTCTCTCTCCTCTTCAAACATCATTACGCTCGGAGATTTCCATCCACACACAGGGAGGAAGAAGAAAAAACCTGACTGATGCTTCGTGTGCAATGTTGAGCCAAAAAGTTTGCGATGGAGACGTTTTATTGAACGTCGAGAGTCGAGAGGGGACGTGCTGAAGAGGAGAAAGTTCCCGCTTGAGGGCGAAGTCAGACTTTCACAGAGGAGACGGTAACTTCTCCGAGTGCTGAGAGCGCGGGTCTGTCAAATACAACATGCTGCAGTGGGAAATATCACAGGCCGTGGACTGTCGCCTTTTACTTTTTACTCCAGAATCTGCCTCTTCTGCACTTTTCTTGTCTTGGCGTGTCCCAGATCATTAAACTGAGGGAGATACGCACTGGTGAAGTTTGGTTTGATCAGAACTTGTGCCTCATCTTCAAATATAAGGCTGCAAGTCTGTGTCTGAATGGTTTAGACGCAAGCTACAAAATAATTCTTAGTTAGTCACAGTAACACTGTATACACTGGTAAAATGCTGAGAATTTGGATACTGCCCAACCCTAATGGTCACATTTTTATACAGCGCTTTTCCACCTTCAAGCCACTCAAATCGCTTTATATCAAAGAACCACTCACCCATTCACACACACATCCACACACCAGTGTACGCAGACCCTGGGGATGAGGTGGGATAAGAGTCTTGCCCATGGACATAACAGCAGTGTTCATGTGTGGCTGGAATTGCACTGTCAACCTGTGGGTCAGTGGATCTGGCTGCTCAACTAATGATGTTTATGTCGAAATCAGCTCGCCTGCTATAGTTCTAACTGAACCAGCTCTTTCTGGTCCAATTATGTTAAAATAAACCTAACATGACAGACAGAGCAGTGTTTATAGTTAGCATCACACCCCTAGCTGCTAAGGATCAATCTTTTTTTTGCGCTGGTTTCACAGTTGGCGTGGCAACCTTCCCGGCAGATTATTGTAAAGAGCTATTGATCGAGTGAATGTTTTAGCTCGTGTTAATGGCCGTGTTGTGACAGCCCTTATTAAATCCAGGCAACACATCAGGATCAGGGCCCGTGTAACCTTTGACCCTCTACAAACTGAACAGGCTCATTGTTCACAATCATGAAAAGACAGATGATGCTAAAGGAAACAATACGTGCAAAGAGAGAGGTGTGCTGGTAAGTCAAGGACACAATACAGAAGCAACAGTGTCCTTAGAATGCTTCCAGGAACAGACATGATCGTAATTAACCATGAAGAAGATTCAGTTAACAGAACATTCTGAGCGTTGGAGATGTGGACAGGCTACTAATGAAGGATTATTCAAATGTGTGAAAGAATTGAAACAAAACAGTTCCAGGTATGGTTCTGATGAGGTAACTGCATTATAACATGGCTCAAAAGCTCACAAGCGTCACTTTTGCATAGCATACAGTTCTGTGCAAAAGTTTTAGGCAGGTGTGGAAAAATGCTGTAAACAAAGAGCGCTTTCAAAAATATAAATAATGATTGTTTTTATTTTGTTTGAGTTTATAAAATGCAAAGTGCGCAAACAAAAGAAAATGCCAAACTCACTAAGAACTATCTTGAGCGTAAAGAAGAAGAAGAAGTTGTGTTGGTGATGGTCTGGCCCCACAGAGCCTGACCTCAACATCATGGAGTGTGTCTGGGATTCCATGAAGAGACAGAAGGATGTGAGGAAGCTCCATCCACACAAGATCTGTGCTTAGTTCTTCAACATGTTTGGACACCGACCAGCCCAGTTCCTTCACAAACTGTCTGCAAGTAAACCTAGAAGAACTGATGCTGTTTTGAAGGCAAAGCTCACACCAAATATTGATTTATCTTTTGTACATTCACTGTATTTTGTTGATTGATGGAAATAAATGATTTACGCTTCCACTTTTGAAGGCATTCCTAGTTTACAGCGTTTTTCCACACCTGCTTATAAGTTTTGCACCTTTAAACTTAGACATGTTGAATGTTTATTGATCCCCATGGAAATTATTTGGACACAGTATCTCACTCATCACAATACATTACATTACATTACATTACAATACAATACAATACAATACAATACAATACAATACAATACAATACAATATAATATAATAACAAGAGTAAAAAATATATAAATGGTAATAATAAATTCTAAAAAAGTAGCAAAAATGGTAGACATTGGTGTCAAATAAGGCATAATTATATAAATGTGTACAGTACTTTACATTGAAGATAGTTCTTAATGACTTTGGCTTTTTCTTTTGTTCGCTCACTTTGCATTTTGAAATAAAATTGCTAAAAACAAACATCACTATTTATACTTTTGAAAGCATTCTTTGTTTACAGCATTTTTTCACACCTGCCTAAAAGTTTTGCACAGTTCTGTATGTACAAGTCAGAACAAAATAGAAAAATAAGTAATAAAATATAAATCTCAGCTATACAAGAGGTCATAGGAAGACAGTGCAACAATGATATGATGATTGACAGGACATAGGGTTATCTGCTACATAAAGGTGAGTTGTTGTACAGTTGTAGGGAGTATTATCTGTCACATAAAGATGAGTTGTTGTACAGTTGTAGGGAGTATTATCTGTCACATAAAGATGAGTTGTACATCTGTATGGAGTATGGTATGAATGTAATCCTGTATCTCTCAATAAACTTGCACTATGTTATTTTTCTCACTGCCAAATGCTTAAACTAATCTATTTTCTTTTCATTAAAGGACAGATACAAAAACATTGACAAACTATAGTGTCACAGCCCAATGAATGCATCAACATACTTACATCTGAAGAACTGGTCCCTATAGGGCTTTTAACGGATAAAGGACAATCACAAGACTGGACACAGTACGCCAAGCTGCAATTATTAGTGTATCTGACCTGAGTCATAAAAGTGATCAATATTCTCACTGCCACTTCAGCCTCCTGCTGTTAAAGGGGAAATATAGGGCATGAAGGCAAGGCTCAAATTAATCTGAGCTCGATGGGCTCTCTGGTGACCACTTCGCAGACTTTTTTAATTTCCGGTCGGTAGAAGACAAAAAGTAAAACTTATGTAATACTCGAGCAAGTCCGTAGAGTAAGATTGTGTCAGATTTTAGAGGCTGGTGTAGTTTGAGAGGGGGGAAGGTGAAAAGGGCAGGCGGACTAATGACCGGTTTTCAGGAATTCCCAAATGGGTTGTCATAGCGATCAGTTGCATCTCTAAATCTTCCCTGACACCTGGATCGTGTGACGAAGCAATTGAGATGGTGACCTGCGAGGAAGGCTGTCACAAATGATTTTAAACTGTCCATATTACACTATTTTCTGATCTGTTATAATATTGTTTTGTCATCACAAACGTACCTGGAGTTGTATTTTGTTTCATTTGCACGAGTTTAACACACAAACCTTCTCTCAAACATTCTAGTATACACCTTCACTAGAATCATTTGGATAATTTCAGACCTGAAATTGCCAATCTTTATTAAACTTAAGCTAAATAGTAGCTGTTAACTTGAAAACTACCCTTTCATGACATCACAAGAGGCCTTTTCAGGCCGACAGAGAACCGTGCCAATGCTTGCACCTAATCTCGAACCGACTGACGTGTTCCCGCTGAAAATCAGAGTGTTTAGGAACCGAGAAGTTGGTTCCCAAATAAGTAAAACTTGTTTTTTCCAAGCGAACCGTGACGTCAGAGACGACGTCAGCAGATTCGTCTGGGTCACGTGGTAAAATAAACAAACAACACATGGATGGCACATCCGGACATGCTGATGGAGCAGATTTAATGTATCTCCAGCACAATCTTCATGTATGACAAGAAAAGTTTTAAGTTTACAAATTATTACGTACTGTTCATCTTACAAATATCCGTGTTCGCCTGGTAAGTTTACGTCTTTGGATTTAGCGCCCCTGCTGCAGATGTTGTAGCAAAGCTCGGCGCAGATAAATAATGATGAGTCCAAATGCTCGCTGTGTCAATGATGCAATCCATGAGTGTTATTTTTATGGCCTTGCTTTATTTGGTGGCAAATCCACTCTCTCTGTCGATGACACATCATGAGTTCACTTAAATGGTTTGAATGCGGGACGTTCACCGGTGAGAACTTTGTTCCCCCATGGAGCCGTTGTGGCCGGCCTGAAAACAGCTAAGGTGGCTTAGGAGATGTAGTTAGACTAATATGAATGAAACAAAACACAACTCTGGGTATGTTTTTGATAAAGTAACAGTGTTAAAACAAGGCTTAAAGCTCACAAAACTCAATTTTGTGTAATAGGATGTTTAAATAGTCTAGCATTTCTATTGTGCCTTAAAGGTGCACTACGTAACTTACTGATGGATTTAATGCCAACTTCTTATCTCTATGGAGATGTACAGTAATTGCTTTGTTTAAAAGGTACCACCGTATAGCAATGCTGTAAACCTGTATACCGTAAAATACCAAGTAAGAGCCGGGTCCCCATTAAACGCCAGGTGCAGGTTTATATTTTAATAAATAATCGCCGGTTCTCAATAAACGCTGAGTCTAGTACTTGCTGGAAGACAGAAGTCGTGCTGCAACAACAGGACTGATGCTCATGTCGTCTCTACAGAAACCAAACTTTGCATAAACGCTTTCAAATGTGGTGAAACTCCCCGCTCCATAGATATTTTGTTGTAACATTTCAAATTAACTCGCCTACGTCTGTACAGAAAGTTGCCTGGTTAAAAGAATTTAAGTAGCATATTTTCCCAGTTTTGCTTAAAAAGATTTTTGTGAAGAAGGAATTAATCGCCCTAAATTCTCGCCTGGTCTCAAATACAAGCCTGGTCTGTTAAGTGATTAAAACAAATAAATGCCCTGGCTCTTATTTGGTATTTTATTGTATCTGTGGAGACAAGAAACCAACAGGTCAGATCTACGGTGAGGAGAGAAAACTCACAATATTACTGTACGTTTTTCAAGGTATTTTTGTGGTAGTTTTTTTTTTTAAGTTAACAACTATTCTTTACTTTTAGTTCAGTGGATTGGCACTTCCAGAGTTGAAATCATACTAATTATTCCAGTGAAGGCATATGGAGTAAAAGTTTTTCTGTTTGAGAGAAGAATTCAGCCTAAATCTGCAGGTTTGTGTGTTAAACTTGTGCGAATGGAACAAAACACAACTCCAGATATTTTTGTGAGCGAGGAAACAACTTTATAACTTATCAGAAAATAGCGTAATGTGGGCCCTTTAACATTTAACTCTGATATGAAGCAACACTGGCTCAGGTGAAGGTCTTCTGGTTTAGGATAGATAGCTCCCAATGCTTAGAGACACACATTGACAAACAACTATTGATTTTTGCAGTGGGCAAATTAGATGCAGGGCTTATTCAAGGACTGGTGCTGACTGCCTTAAGCCTAAAATATTCTCTTTAAACACTATTTACATTTATCGGCAGCTAATGCTAATTTGCTTATTGAAATTCCTCTATTCATTTCACATGGATTACAACCTCGTCACTTCTAACACTTTGGTTTCTTCTGTCTGACCAGTGTTTGTTAAAGCCACAGTGTGTATCTTTTTAGCCAAGTCGAGACTTTTTGGTGATTTAGGTTATTGTTCTGAAAAACATGTGTCCTTACTCTGAGCGGACTTGGAAGATGACCCTCTCCTTTTTTACATGGAAATAAATGTTCCTTTGGCTCTATCTACAGTATGGTATAAACTGTCTCTATCTTAATAATGAATGTTCCAAAGTATAGCTCCAGTATGAAACTTTTTAGCACAAAAGTAGATGATCATAAAAACATATTTTGCTGCACTGAAATTCAGGCAATCTTTCCAGGGTCAGACTGGGAACAAAATTTGGCCCTGGCATTTTTCCACAAAGCTCAATTCAAAATTGAGGTCTGGGAGAAGAGGGGGTTGGTGCGCTTTATTCAAAATGGTGGAAATTGAGGACAGAGGGGGCAAATGTGGATTCTGCAGAGGATTCTGAGGTGGAGTCCAAACCTGATTCTTTGCATTTCTATAAACTTCTTATTTAGCCTCCCTCTGCTTGTTTTATACAGTATAAATGTTTGTTTTTGCTATAATGTTCAACAGTGTGGCATAAAACAGCTCTATCTCAATGAAAAATGTTCCAAAGTGTGGTTTTATTTGTCTGTTTCCATGCAGGTGACGTGCCTCTTCCAGAAAATCACACACTGTGCCTTTCAAGGTGAATTGTGTAACTTTTCTGGTGGAAAAGTGGAGGCTCCATCACACACCTTTCTTCACAGAGATGTATCGCTTCGCCTTGAATATTTCACAGTGTGGCATTAAACCTTTCTGTTGTCACGGAGACCAAACCAGACCAAGTTACAGGTCAGAACTGCGGAGAGACAACCCCTCTCACAGTCAGAATGAATGTTTTTCTAGGTATTTTTGAGCTATAAAACCACCTGTACAGTCACGTGGAAAAAGTTTGGGCACCCCTGATCATTTTCAAGATTTTCCTTTATAAATCATTGGTTGTTCGGATCAGCAATTTCAGTTAAATATATCATATAGCAGAAAAACACAGTGATATTTGAGAAGTGAAATGAACTTTATAGGATTTACAGAAAGTGTGCAATAATTACTTAAACAAAAGTAGGCATGTGCATAAATTAGGGCACCCTTGTTTTATTGATTTTAATACCTTTAGCACTAATTATTGGAACACAAAATTTGTTTGGTAAGTTCATTGACCCTTGGGCTACATACACAGGTGAAGCCGATCATGAGAAAGGGTATTTAAGGTGGCCAGTTGCAAGTTGTTCTCCTCTTTGCATCTTCTCTGAAGAGTGGCATCATGGGAGCCTCAAAACAACTATGACCTGAAAACAGAGATTGTTCAACATCATGGTTTAGGGAAAGGATACAAAAAACTAGCTCAGAAATTCCAGCTGTCAGTTTCCACTGTGAGGAACATAGTGAGGAAATGGAAGACCACAGGCACAGTTCTAGTTCAGGCCCGGAGTGGCAGGCCAAGAAAAATCTTAGATAAGCAGAGGTGAAGAATGGTGAAAACAGTCAAACTCAACCCACAGACCAGCTCCACAGACGTACAACATGATCTTGCTGCAGATGGTGTCACGGTGCATCGATCAACTATTCAGCGCACTTTACACAAGGAGATGCTGTGTGGGAGAGTAATGTGATGGAAGCCTTTTCTGTGCACATGCCACAAACAGAGTCGCTTGAGGTCTGCTAAAGCACATTTGGACAAGCCAGCTTCATTTTGGAATAAGGTGCTGTGGACTGATGAAACTAAAACTGAGTTATTTGGACATAACAAGGGGTGGTATGCATGGCGAAAGAAGAGCACAGCATTCCAAGACAAACACTTGCTACCCACAGTAAAATTTGGTGGTGGTTCCATCAGGCTGAGGGCCTGTGTGGCCAGTGCAGGTACTGGAAATCTTGTTAAAGTTGAAGGTCACATGGATTCCAGTCAGTATCAGCAGATTCTTGCGAACAATGTTCAAGAATCAGTGCCAAAGTTGAAGTTGCACCAGGGCTGGATACTTCAACAAGACAACAATCCTAAACACTGCTCAAATTCTACTAAGGCATCATGCAGAGGAACAAGTACAATGTTCTGGAATGGCCATCTCAGACCTGGATATTACTAAAAATCTGTGGTGCGATTTAAAGCGGGCTGTCCATGCTCGGGCACCATCAAACATGACTAAACTGGAGATGTTTTGTAAAGAAGAATGGTCAAAAATACCTTTAACCAGAATCCAGACCCTCATTGGAAGCTATAGGAAGCATTTAGAGGCTGTTATTTCTGCAAAAGGAGGATCTACTAAATATTAATGTAATTTTTCTGTTGGGGTACCCTAATTTATGCACATGCCTACTTTTGTTAAGTAATTATTGCACACTTTCTGTAAATCCTACAAACTTCATTTCACTTCTCAAATATCACTGTGTTTGTCTGCTATATGATATATTTAACTGAAATTGCTGATCCGAACAACCAATGATTTATAAAGGAAAATCTTGAAAATGATCAGGGGTGCCCAAACTTTTTCACATGACTGTAATTGGATAAACGTAAGGTAGTTTAATGTCATACTGTGGAACATTCCAGGCAGAGCAATGACATATCCATAGAAACAAGCAGAAGTAACCAGAAAAGTTACACAATGCAACTTTAAGAAGAGTAAAAAGAGGCCAGATGGAATACTTGCCACTTCCTGTTCCTGTGTCTATAAACCGTATGTGCCACTTGATAATGACACAGGAACAGAAACACTCACCCTTTCGCGCTCTTGACAACAATGGTAGGTTAAAAAGTTTTATGTGGAACCAGAGAAACTTCTGAAAGTACAGTTCAGATGTGACGTGCTCCTCTACAAGGTAATTCTGTCCTGAAAGCTTCAAGAACCGGAGAGACACAGAACTGCAGCCACTCTTCACCACAAGTAGAAGGAAATGGCACAAGAGGGACACTAATGTTCCTAAGAAGACATCTCCGCTCGGAAATTCATTCATAATAAAATATACTTTATTATACTTACTATACATGTTTACCTAACATTGGTTCTTTTGTTTGTTGATTCTGCAGAAATACAAGCGTTTTATCAATCCTCTCTTATTCCTTATTTACTTATAAACATTATCCATAGAAATTGTCCTCCGCAAATAATGACATCCAGGCCACAAAACTGCACTATTAATCCAATTTGCGGTGTTCTTTAAAAGTAAAAAGACAGTGTTTCCTCGTGTTTGTTTACACAGACATCGTGCGGTGAAGCTGCAGATTAGCGATCAAGACTCTAAAAATCTGAAGTATTGCACTACATTTCACAAATAATAACACAGTTTTCATTTGAATCTAAACTCAAAGTGCAGAGCTCTGATCTTTGAACACTTCAGACTCTCAAAACGACTTGTTTTACTGTAGACAGGAAACAGCAGACGAGATCGTGCTCACAGCTTTATATCCTGTGATCCGCAGACAGATCCCGCTGCAGTCTTTGTGATAAGAGATTTTTAGTCTCATAAGTTTCTCCTCATGTCCGTGGTGTGCGCATTTTGTGGCACGTTTAAAAAACATTGAAGACTGAAAAATCCTGTAGTGTGTGGTGGCCTTAACGTGCTAGACGCCGCGTGAGAAAGGCTCTTCCAGCTCCTTCTGACCTTGGCTCCCATTGACTTACATTGGAATATTATCACCCCTCTCGCTGTAACTGCTGCTGTGACCCTCGTCATTTTGGTCTTAAAATGTCTGTATTAACCCGCTCTACATGATCCTGTTTTTTTTTTTTTACTATTTTGTCATAAAAAACCTTATTCATAATATAGAGTCTGGCTCCAAATTCGCTCCTGTAACCGTTGGAGTGGAACTGTGGGTGACACGACACTTGCTTAGTCCACTTCTTTATACAGTCTATGGCTACGTTCTGACATACAAATCAGATTTTTTCGCCCCTATGTAACCTGTATCTGGTCTTTTAATGACAGTCTGAAGGACACAGATCCGATCAGGGACGTGCACAGGAATTTTGAGGGGCAGTTGCTCTGACATAAAGAAAGGGGCACCGCGCTGCCCGCCAAACTTGAATGAACTATAATAAAATGTATTAGTTTTATTTTCCCTGCAATTCTGGCATTTCCCAATAGATAGTGCACTCTAGATACATTGATACATGAAACCAAATTGTCCATCTGGTCCCATAGTTCATTGCCCAGGGGTAGAACTATATGTTGAACACGTCTTCCTCATGGTCCGAAAACCTTCCCATAAAGCACTGTGGCCAAGTATATATCTAGTGTGCCGCGCATCTCCTCCCGTACGGCGTAAACACCGCGCATGGATCGTGTCTTGTTGCATAAGCTGCGTTGACCACGCTTCATCCTGTGCGCCTCTAAACCAGAACTAACACCAGGACTAAGCCAGGTCTAAAGCAGGTTTAAACCGGATCTAAAACCAGGACTAAACAAACATTAAATCAGGACTAAAACCAGGTCTGAACCAGTTCTAAACCAGCTCTAAACCAGCTCTAAAACCAGGTATAAAACCAAACAAGAATTTGCAGGGGATGGTTGCTACATTAATTTAGCTCCGGTCCGCCACGGCGCCGCGGATCGGGGCCTGCTCCGTGGGACCGGGGCTCTCCGCGGGGCTTGTGGGTAATCTCTATTTACTTTGCGCACGCAGGCTCAGGTGCTGGTCGCGTGCAGCTCTGTGGCTCTGTAAACAGAACAGAGCTCCTCCCTCCAGACTCGCACTCGCGCGGTGCCCTAATGTCAGTGAATGAGGCGACAATTTTATTTTCAATTTCAAATCTAGGCATAGGCATTTTCATACATGAAAACCTGTATGCTTCCACCGATTAAAAAAATAAATAAAAAATTCCCCCTGGAAGGGCAACTTCAGTCGAGGAGGCAGTTGCCAGGGCAACCAAAGCAACCCCCCTCTGCACGTCCCTGGATCCGATTATTTCAAATGCGGCCCAGGCCACTTGGATATGTGCTCCTAAAACTGATACATATCTGATCTTTTGACAAGTGACTTCAGTCTGAACGGTCAGGTCGCATTCATCTGACCTACATCCGACCTACACGTCATCAACAAGCGAGTGTTTGGCTATTGTGCTGTAACAAGCACTTGCTGAGAGCCAATACAGCCCAACACGGGCATGTTTGCTCAGTGAAATAGTCTGAAGACGTGTTTCCTCCCGCGACAGTGGTACGACAGCAGCCTTAAAATCACCAGGTGTTAAGTGCAGCATCCATGTTTAGGCGACTTCTGTAAACACTGAGTTCACTGCTGTGATGCTGTCATGTCCTCCAATGCTCATGTGGGACAATTTTGGGCCGTTTAAAGTTCACACTGGATCAAAAATAAGTCCCATTTAACTGGGGATGTGAACGACCTCACAAAAAAAAAAATCTGATTTCACAAAAAAATCCAAATTGAGCATTAAGCTGTGCAGTCTGAATGTCGCCAATGTTCCAGGCTCACACATCTTTGTAAAGTAAAAGTAAATAGGCGTGGCCTTGGACAGACAGCTATTTTATTAAAATTGCCAAATCATGATTTACTAATTTTCTCTTACAGGTGCACTGTGTAACTTTTGTGTTTCGGGTCCATCACCTGCTCATTTCTATGGATTTGTCTTTTCTCTGCCTGGAATTTTCCACAGTGTGACATTAAGCAGCTCTATTTTACACATATTCAATTACAGGTGATTTTATAGCTCAAAAATACCTAGAAAAACAAGCTACAGTTGCACTTTTAGCAATGTTGGTGTTTATATTTGAGGCTAATTCGCAAAACCAGCCCCCAGAAGGGCTTTTAACACCAAATTTCACTAAGAAAGAGTGGGATTATGTGTAGAAAAGGCAATAAATACAGTGAATTGGTCAAGATAATCAAATAGTATATATATATATATATATATATATATATATATATATATATATATATATATATATATATATATATATATATATATATATATATATATATATATATATATATAAAAATCACGCTCTCTTCTTGCCCTCCTGGTGACAATGCTGTTACCAGGATAAGCCATGTTAAAATGCTGTTACCTCCTCAAAAACATACCTGGAGTTGTGTTTTGTTTCATTCACACATGTTTGCGTAATCCTTTATTTATTATTAGTCTGTCGGACATGAAGCGGTAGTTTTCCTTTTAATTTTACCTTTAGTTTTGTAGAGATTTGAAAATCTATAGGGCTGAAATGATCCAAATGTGAAGAAAATAGCGTAATATGAGCCCTATAATAAACACAGCTTTGACTGAAATGTTATCTGAGTTTCCAAGAAGGAATTTCGACATAGAAAGTTTCATTTTGATCTTCTCAAAGACGGAAACTCACGAAAGCCGTGCTCAGAGGACAAATGGAGTGCAGCATGTAGTTCCATCTGTTTGACATTTAGAAGCATATTCCAAATTATCTTTTCACTTTGATGGAGTGGCGCTGTCGACTCTTGAGTCTGTAATTGAAATCTGAATAGACTGGAGCTGGAGAACATTGCATAATTTCCTCTATACTTCTGCCACACAATTTAAACGACAATGACAATCTATTTAATGAGACAGATTGGAGGATAACATTGTATGAATTTATTGGATTGAATCACTTAAGCTTGCACTAAACTAGATTCTTGATCACAGTATGATTTGCATTTTTTCCCCCAAGTTCTTTTAAACTAAGGTGACCAGACGTCCCTATTTACTTGGGACAGTCCCAGTTTTGAGCCCTGTGTCCCCTGTCCCAGCAGATTTATCCAAAACCACTGATTTGTCCCATGTCCCAAGAAACGTCCCATGTGTCCCTATTTTTGACCAATCTGACACCTGCCAACAGTAAAAAGAGACTATACTGACTCACATTAGTTCCGAGTGAGTAACAATTTTCCTTAATTATGAACTCGTTTCACAGTTTTATTATTACCAATCAACCCAAACCGGAGATGTCACAGTTTTTTTATTTTGAAAATACGGTCACCCTAATTTAAGCAATAAAAAAAACTGTGGAACATTCCAGGCAATACAGCTCCATGGAGCAGATGGCCAGTTCCTACCAGAAGAAAGTTTCCCAGTGCAGCTTTAAAGGGCTCATATTAGAGTATTTTCTCATCTATGTTATAATGTTTTCTCATCACAAATATACCTGGAGTTGTGTTTTGTTTCATTCACATGTTAAACACACAAACCTGCATAGTTCTTCTCTCAAATTGAATACACACTGTTCCAGTTTGTGATGTCATTTGGTAATACAGGAAGTGCTCCACTGTGTTTTTAAACTCTATGCCCAATCACAACAATTATTTGGAAATTTTAGCCCCAGAATTGCCCATTTTTCCTGAACTAAAGGCAGGGGCGGACTGGCAATCTGTGCATTAGAAAAGTCCAGAATGGCCGTCCGGTCTACCTGCCATCAGAGGTACTATTAGCAGAGGGTGCTAAGATGATAATTTGCCCATTTGTCAAACATAAATTGCATAGGCCTAAAGAGTGGGTCACTCATTGGTTTCAACACATATAGAAAATGTCGAACAGAAAACATAAACTGAAAGGCGGATGGGAAAAGGTTAAAGACAAAAAAGCTTAGTCACGTCGAAATGAAGTGATTTAGGTGTTTTTGTTCATAAACAATCAGAAGTAGTTGAGTAGATTTAGTGACATTATTCATAAATTGTAGACCTATTTATGGGGTAAAAGTCCACAGCTGTTTTTTGGTCCCAGTCCGTCCTTGACTAAAAGTAAAAGGAGCTGTAAACTTGAAAACTACCGCTTCATGACATCATGAGGTAGAACAGAGCATTTTGAGCTTTGAAGACTTAGACTTGATCCACAAAGGAAATTATTTGAAAGAGCTGTTTAGCAGAATAATAAGATGTATACAGAATAATAAATGATTACTCAAAACCAAACACATGTACACGCATGTTTTTGAAAATGTAATAGGATTATAACCTTATGTCTTAAAGCTCACAAGAGTCCATTTTGTGTAATATAGGACCTTTATGTCATAAGATGAACAAATAAGATTCAACACTTGCGTCATACGATCATACGTTTGGATATTTGTTGCAAAAACAGTGGGCTAAATCTCCCGTAGAGTTATATAGGCCCCTGCCCACCATCTGACAATACCAAATTCTGCAAAGTGAAGGCAATCTGCTGGCTTCTTCCCCCTATATTTGAGAGGCAGTGCAGAATCTGAAATACATAACCCATATAAATCCAGGCACTTTAACCGTCAGCGCAGTGAAATGTCATGGATGAGTGCAGTCAAACATCCGGACCACAAGCAGAGCCTCCATCACAAATGTCAGAGCTGCACTTTAAAGGCTCCATCTCTCCTGATCTGGGCAAAAACATGACAGTGACCAGGGCTGTACAACCAAGACATCTGGATTCAGGGCAATATATAATACCTTATATATGTATATGAGATTTTCTTTCTTTTTTTAAAGCAGATAATGCAAGATAGTTGTTTTCCCTTCTCATTTACCCTCTCGCAGTTGAATTTGGAGTGATTTGTGCGTGTTTGAGCAATCTTTAATCATTTATTTACAGGTCACCATATTGCCGTTTAACCCCTGTTTTCACTCTCACCGGCCTACGCCCACTGTGCTGTACTTGCTTCGCTCTCCAGTTTTATTTTTAAATCATTGAAACATATAGGATTCGGCTGCTCGCGAGTGTAACCTGCAGCTATCCATAGGAGGTGCTGTAATGACGTTTACGGTGAAGTCAGCTCCCATCAGGCACTGCAGTTTTCGGCGAACAGTGAGTTTCTTTAATTAAGTCGTTTTCGCTGGTTGAGATTTAAAATGTGCAAATTAGACCGATGATCCAGGGGTGTTGTAGATTGAAGCACAATATGTGTTCTTTAAAGAGCGGACAGTGTACTTATATGAGGCATTAATATATTTGGATCACCATATAACCTTTGGTGTTTGTTTTGAAAATGCTATATTCACCAAAAACAATGTATTCAGATCTTTATTAAGGGACCATTTAGACAACAACGGTAATGGCTGGAAAACACAAAACATTTTGCCAGATTTCCATATCGATTTTGTCGGCAACAGTGTTTTGGGGGGTTGATAACGCAAAAATCTGAGCCCTCCAGTGTGGAAATCTTGAAAACGCTCCACCCTGTCGTCGTGTTTAAATGGTTGAAAACAAAAAACTGCATTTTCTTGGGTCGTGGCGTAGAGATTATGTCACGAGCATATGAGCATGCCATACAGGACTCATGTCAGAAAGTGACTCCACTGATCACACAGACTCATTCAGAGCAGAGAAGACTATTTCAACATATCTCAGACATTTTTGGTGCCCGGAGAAGCAGTGAGAAGAAGGGTAGAAGGGTTATACACAGGCATTTGGTCTTGGTGATGCTGCCACCTACGCACTGGGTGTGCATACGACATCGGCAAATGGCAAGTTTTGTGTCTCTATGTGCACACAGAATTCTCTACCAAAAATGCTTGTGTAAACGTGGAATAAGAGTGAGAATCAAAATGCACTTTAGCATTTTTGCTTCAGACCATCCGCGTAAACGTAGCCTTACTTTAAATTTTTTATTTTTGACGCAAGAAATGACTCCCTTCAGAGCACTATCAAAACACAATCAACGTGCATCTCGATAATGAAACTACTGCACATCACATCAGGTTTGTGAAGTTGGAATGTACTGTATTGTTTTGTATCATGCTTTTGTATATTTATGGAGAACTGTTGTGTGGGAGCATGAGTGACATAGGTTTGTAAACAGAGCATTGGACAGAATCGCACTGCTAACTGTAAGGAAGATTTGCATAGGGCCCAGGAGAGACATGAGGTGAAGAAGAGGTGAGATGAGGGAACGACATTATGACATGGTAGAAAGCTAAAAAAAAATTTGCATTTGGATACATTTAAAGTAACAAAGAAATTATGTAAAATTGGTTGGATTATATTCTGTCTTGGTCCTCATTTCAAGCAGAAAACAGAATGAGCTCCTCACTGTAGGTTGCCAGTTTGCAATCAACCTAAAATAGCTTTTAGAATGACATCCCTTCAGTGACAGCAAATGGCCTCCCGCGGGCCCAGCAGTGACTGTAGCACTGATGTTTAAACCAGCCGGTGCAGTTCTGTACAATATACACATGAACCCAAGAGTATAACAGACACATCTGTATCTAAAACAAACAATGATTTAGGTGTATGAATAAGGATTACTGAGCTATATGGAAAAATGCATGACTTAAATAACTGTGAATAGATATGAGATACTGTAGATAAAGTGCAAGTGATGGACCTCCCATCATTAAAAAATAAGCAAACTTGACTTTTGTGAGCTTTTGGCCATGTTAGAATGCGATTACCTCCTCAAAAACAGACCTGGAGTTGTGTTTTGTTTCATTTACACATTTGCGTAACCCTTTATTATTAGTCTGTCTACATCTCCAAAAATCAAAATGCTCTGTTCCACCTTGTGATATCATGAGGTTGTAGTTTTCAAATTAACAAATATGATTAACTTCAGGAGCAGGACCACGCCTCAACCGCCCTCGCCTCCTCTCCAACGAACCACAGCTCTAGAGGTAAGATCTTAAGCCCGAGCCCAAGCCCGAGGGCCTAAAATGCTCGCTGACTTTTTTTAAATAAATAAACAGTTAAATTCGTGCGCAGACCATGAGCCAGAGCCAGAGCGGCTCCTGTAACAGGAGCCGCAGAGCCAGCGCATGCTCTGCGCACGTGAACGACGCCCTCTTAATAATCTTCCCCTCCGCAGGTCCGCATGAAATTTCGGGTTTGCTTCGGGCTCGGGCCTGCAAATCAAGTTAATTGGTCGGGCTTGGGTCGGGTCGGGTTTTAATACCCGCGGGTCGGGTCGGGCTGGATTTTTTAGGCCTGATCTTACCTCTACACAGCTCACTTCGACCACACCCCTATTTCTCAGAAGCCTATTTGTAGCAGCATAACCCTTCATCCCCGTTTTGTCTCGGCTAACTTGATCCCACCCTCCCTATCCCTATTTTGTTCATCTTCCAGACATAAGACGCCTGCGAGGGGGGTCCTGCTCCGGCTGGGCCAAGTGAAGATTGAGAGGCGACCCCCACCCAAGAGTCTCAACCCAGCCATCTCCGTACCGCCTCATCACCCAAGTGTTGTTGTTGGTGTTGTCCTTTAGCGAACTACTTTTCAATTAAGTAGAGTTTGGTAATTAGAGCTAAAAGTATCCAAATGATTCTCGTGAAGGTGTAAGGAGTTTAACAACGCAGTGGAGCGCTTCCTGTATTACCACGTGACATCACAAGGTGTAATTGTTTCTATTAGAGAGAAGAACTCAGCCAGTTAAACTTGTGTGAATAAAACAAAAGACAACTCCATCATATTTTTGATGATGAAACAGCATTATAACACAGATCAGAAAATAGTGTAATATGGGCCTGTGATGGAAATTTATAAAAATCTGTCTTTGTGTCAATGAATGTTGATCTATACCTGATCTATACTTTTCAATACCAGATCAGTCATGAACAAAAGCTCAGGAGACACAACTGTCCCCACGGTCAGGAAGCCCTTTGTTATCCCGCTCTCGACATAAAAAACATCACTGTTTGAGCGCTCAGATCCACTGACGCTGGTGTGACTCAAGCTCCCACAGGTGAAGCTGTCATCGTGTCCTTGGGAAAGACACTTAACCCACCTCACCCCAGTGTCTGCGTACACTAGTGTATGAATGTGTGTGTGAATGCGTGAGTGTTTCCTTGTTGTAAAGCGCTTTGAGTGCCTTGAAGGTGGAAAAGCGCTGTATAGAGATGTGACCATTTACCATTTAACTGTCCTCAAGTGTAAGTTAAGTTGATTAGGTGTTTGATTAGATTAGGACTAGTCTGTGAACAAAAGTCACTCTGCTTTGATATATATGTAACTTGTATTTCTGTATAAATGCTCTGGGGTAGAGACTTGGGGAGATGCTGCTGGAGGAGGAGCTGTTGGTCTAGGTCCTGTCCATTTCTACTGTAATAAGAATAAAACTTTCTCTGTACTCCGGGCTTTGCAAATGGATTTTTTTCTTCAAGATCTAAATCATTTTTTTCCACACCAGGCCCTATAAAGTTACCTCAGCGATCAGAGCCAAATATCGCACAAACAGGAGAAGGTTTCATCTTCATTTCTGAATCACTGAAATTATGTAAACAGCTGGTGCTATGGCAACAGATGTGTGCTATTATAAATGATTGATGGAAATTATAAGCCATGTCTGGTACATAGATAAATGTGTCCTCTGTATTCAAAGAAATGTCATGCTGTCAAAAGGGCTCATATTACGTTATTTTCTGATCTACATTATAAATAAAGTTGTTTCCTCATCAAAATATGCCTGAAGTTGGGCCTGGGATCAATGCTCTGTAATATAGAACCTTTAAAGTTCCATTGAAACTAAATTCTCAACACTGAAATGCTGTGTCGTGGCTCTTAAATAAGTTTTAGAACAACTAATGTGGTGTTCAAACAGGTCTTTTCTCTGCAGATTACTGATAAAATGAGAAAAATAGCGCGAGGCAGTGAAAGGAGAGCGAGGCTGTCAACCCCCACGCATACACCTCAAGATACGTGACGCTGTAAAAAGAAATCATGAAAAAACAAATTGGCCCATATATTCAGACTGAAAATAGGCACAGTAATGGAAGGATAATTATCTCTCATAGCAATATGTGCACTTTTATTCACTTAAAGTTATTTCTTATTATTAGTCTAAAGGTCCAGCCTCACCGCCTCTCCCGACCCTCTGTGTGTTTCTGTCTCTCGCTCCTCTGCCTCTCCCCTCACGCCTCGAGCTTCTTTCTTAATAAAACTGAGGTTACAGAACATAAATCGCCCTTTTTTTTGTCCATTTCTGAGTAAAACGATCTAATCTAATTGAGGCATGAATATGGCTACTTTTCTTGTTCAGCTAATTGGGCTCATTTAGACAGTTGAGCAGTATTGTTTTTGACAGTTTGAAGCTGTAAATAAAGTAATGCTGTATGATGTAAAATGCTGTTGCTGTTGATACATGAATGTGAATGCAATAAAGTTGATTGGACGCACTGTGGCCATAAACCTAAAGGGGAAGTTTTAGTCGTTGTATTTGGCTGGTGGTGGTAAAGTGCTGATCACCTGATTATCTAAAATGCACAAAGATGCTGGAAATATTGTCTATTGTCTGGGGGAAGAGAGAGGCAGAGACAGGAGGTGGAGGTTTCTCTGAGGCTTTCATCCCTGAAGTTTACAGAGCTCCATCTGTCACTCACAGGCCTATCTGTACTCACCAGACTCACCACACAAGAGTAGAAAGTGCCTTTTCAGATGAGGGTCGAGCGGAGTGTGCAGGCTCATAAAAAATGTTGATTTGTTTTTTCTAGAACAAAACTGGAACCAATACTATAAACATATTGATATTTTGCAGTGAGATCATGCTTAAAATGTTCTTCAAGTGACACAATACACACATTACTGTCACAAATGATTTAAGATAGTTTGAAAACTGCTGAATTAGAAAATGGATTTAAGCAAAAATCAAAGTTCTGTTCCTTTGTTTGTTGGCAAAGACTAAAAGTGACCCATGTGGCAGGAATCTTTGGAGTGAGAAGGGACGAAGCAGATGTTAATGTGTAACAGCAGGTTCCTCTGTTGATAAGTTTGTTTGAGGAGAGACCGTGGACAGCTGTAAAAACAACACAGAGATAGTTTTGATCTCTGGAGGTTCTGCTTTTGTTTGGTGGAGATGTCTCTGTCCAGTGTTAGATCATAGGAGGTAGCTAAATTTGAGTCATTTGGAGTTAAACTATTTGGCTTTCAAATAGTGAATTATTCCGAGTTGGTTTGGAGTGATTACGACTCAAACTTGTGATGTGAGGTGGTGAACAGCAGCTCTGGGCTCTTAGAGGAAAGGACCTGTCAGTTTGTCTGTGGGATCAGATCTTCTCTGGGAGGAGAGAATAGACGTTTTTAATTCCTGGTTCATCTCAGGCAAATTATAACATTCATGCTAGAATACAGGGGGTGGCATTAATACTGATAGTGCTTTTATTAACCCTTTAAACGCCGGGTGCAGGTGTATATTTTGATAAATAACCGCCGCCGAGTCTAAACAAATCAAGGAAGAAGACGTGACCACTGACGCTGCACGTTTTTGTTTGTTTGTTTTGTTTTGCTTTGTTTTTACGTAGCCTATCGTGCTTTTGTTCAGTCCATCTTTGACCACATTGTTGATCGCCAAAGCTCCGTCCGGTGCAGCAAAAAAATAAACAATATGACTTAAAACTTAAACTTTCTGTGGCACAAAAGCAGAGGAAAACTCGGGAGAATATTACTTGAGTTTGGCAATTCGTAGCTGCTGTGGAGTAAGAGGAAAGCTGTGGCAAAGGGGCGAGAAAAGTCAGGGGACGAGGCGGCAGGAATCGCGCCGACAAGGTAAAGGCAAAGTAGTCACCAGGACATCGTATAATGCCTCCTCTGAGGTAAGCCGTAAAATCTGTAAATTATAGTCATAGGCTGGAGTGTCACTGGTTAAGTGTTTACCTTCGGCTCCGGGAGTTGCCTTTAGTTGCCTGAAATATTCATATCTGCCCATGTGTATGACCAAAGTTAGTATTTGGAGGTGCCTAAACAGCTCAGAAATCACCATCTCCTTTGTGTTTGAAGGAGCAATGTCGCTGTGACAGGTTCAGAACTGCCCCTGTGGGTCTGATCTGGCTCTGGGGTTAAATGTGGGTCTGTTCCATGATTGATAAGACAGCATTTAAAAACACTGTTGGTCCAAAGTTTATAACATATATTCGTCTTTACAGTTTAACAAACAGGAGTCTTGCCTTAGCTCCTCCCTTAAGGCTGAAGGAGCTGTGGCGTGTTTAGGACAATCTCTCTGGTTTGGTCCAGAGTTTACCACCATTTGGCATCTTTCTTTCTTTACAACTGAAAAGAGTGTATTTTCATCTATTTGTCCTACGATATACAAACAGAATTTAGCAGGAACACATCCAAGAACAGAACATTTGTTTCAGGGCAAAGGCCAAACGGTGTGTGAGAAGGGACAGAGTAGATGTTAATGTGTAACGCCAGGTTCCTCTTCTCGTCTTTGTGATGCTACAGATTTATGAAGCTTGTGATAATTTTTTTTGAGGAGAGACAGTTGTAAACAACACAAAGATAATCTCCGATCTCTGGAGGTTCTGCTTTTGTTTGGTGCTGATGTCGCTCTCTAGCGTCCTTTTTTTTGGATTAAAATGGGGGAAAACACCATCATGTCAAGGCAAATAAAGTTCAGGTAGTACCAGAACAGTCGATAAAGTAAATTCCATATTGTGGAATATTTCGGGCAAGCAATTACATGTCCATGGAGACAAGAGGGTGGCAAATCCTCCACCAGAAAAGCTGCACAATACACTTTAAACCCAAACTATGTAGCACCATCACCAGTCAAAAGTTTGGACACAAACTCACAACTTCAATTTATTTACTTTTTTCAATACAGAAGACTTAAAATATATAAAATAAAATATATGGAATTAAGAGCTTTTTTCTTTTTCTTTACTAAATAATTCTAAATATTTCTTTGTATATTTGATGTCTTCCAGGCTAAAAAGGTTCTGTTTAGCTGTGCATATGACTGAAAGGTTTTCATTTTCCATTCCGCGCTCTATTCTTCTCTCTAATTCTCTCTAATTTAATGTCCCATCTCTATTTTAAAATTTTATGATGATTATTTATGTTTTGATTTGTTTGTATTGTGATTTTAATGTATTTCTTATTCTGTAAAGCACTTTGAATTACTTTGTGTACAAATTGTGCTATACAAATAAACTTGCCTTGCCCTGCCTTCCGTTTGTATGTAAAATGTAGAAAGTGGTAAAAAAAGAAAAGCATTAAATGAGAGGGACAGTCCAAATTTTTGACTGATTTGTTTATTTATTTATTTTTATTGAATTATTCCATATATCTTTCTTCGTATACTGTATTTGATGTCTTCCATTTGTATGTAAAATGTAGAAAAATAAACATTAAATGAGAGCGTGTATCTGAACCTTTATCTGAGAGCTGAACACTAACCGCTCTGCCACATTTCCGCCCCGATAACTCGATTTCCATAGCCTACAGTGTGAAATCAAAAGTACATTTCCAGTGCTTATCACAGTCACAATATTTATCTTTTGTGTGTCACCTGTGAGCAGTGAAAAGGCCGAAACCTGGGGTCCTTTGTTTGAGCTGTGACCACAAACATTAATTAACGATTAAGCTTTGAGCCGAGCAGCTGCTTGGAAAATGAGACGCTGCAATTTAAACACGAAGAGTTCCAGCTAAACCATAATGAAATTTCCTCCCCTTAATATTAACTCATGACTAAGACTTATGACATTATATCGACAGGGCGTTTTCATTTTAACACTACCATCTGCAAGGATATTAGTCTTTTATTATTATATTTTTTTCCCCAGATGTGAATACCGTTCCCCTCCCTCCTCCTCTCACCTGGTCTTTGTTCATTGTTCATCTGAAGTAACAAAACAGCATCCAGTCCATGCCTGTCATGAACACTACTTTGATTTATCATTTAAAAAAGTCCATGAAATAGTTTAATTGTTGACAAAAGCAAGAAACATGGCGAATGTAGCGAGAAAGCACGTAAAGGGTGATGATCCTGGTTATTTATCCACTCTAACTGCAGAGGACCGAAGACGATTTGACGAGAAATTGGTCATGAGCATCGTAAGACGCCAAATCACCCTTTTAAACCACTATAAAGTGTGGACGAAAGCAAATTGCTGGTCTGAATCGCCAACTACGTGACCGAACATCCACTTCGACGATATCCACAATTACTTGGTAGAAACTCCTGGGCCATACACAGCAAAATCATAAGTCATAAAATAATGAATTTTAAAGAAATACACAAACCTGTCAAGAAATAGGCCCAACATACGAGTTCCATGGTTTGCTCAGATTGTCAATATTTGCTCTGAGGATGTTCCGTTTACTCCGACATTGGCGGTTCTTTTCACTCGGAATATGGAAATGACCTTTTCCTTCTTCCTTCTATTTATGCATGCGATAATGCAGCAGGAATTCAAGTAAGTGTTTATGTGTAAAGCGCTTTTCACAGACATATATCACAAAGACGCTTTACAGAAAATTATTAACAGAGCATTCTTCATTCACTCCAGACCCGGTGGTGTAAACTACTGTTGTAGCCACAGCTGCTGCCAAGCCAACCGTCCTTCCAACCACCACCATCACTCACTCATACTCCACTTTCACACCTACAGTGCATGTTTTGGGTTGATGGGGGAAACCGGAGCCCGGAGGAAACCCATCCAGACACGGGGAGAACACGCAAACTCCACACAGAAAGGTGATAACCTGAGAGACCACAAAGTCACGCACTGTTTATGTTTTTTTGCCGCCAGCCTCAATATTTCCCATCATGCAACATTTAATAACAATGACATCAGCTCAAACTTGCCGATATCAGACTGAATAAAACGCTTATTTTTCAGTAGCTGTTTCCCCAAACACAGCGCTGTGGTGCAGGTGGAATGGAAATAATTTAATGACCAAACTCTGCTAAAAGTAATATAATTAGATAGAAATAGAGTCAGCCAATTAACAGGCAATTTCTCTGGGTAATCTTAGAAGCCAGTTGATAGATTCACACAGAACAAAGAAAACCTGTTACTTTTATAAGCTTGGAGGACGTCCTTAGTATCCTGGATAAGGAAGGAAATACTATATATTGAAAACAACATATGGGAAATATATACGTCTATACGTCCACACATGAAGCCCTTGTCTGATAGGGCCTCTTTTCTTACACAACATACAGGTACCTTAGTATGAGGAAGGAAAGGGTGGGCTGGGTGGGCTGATGATGAGTTTTAGATGTTCATTTAAAACAGTTTAATAAAATAAACAGGTCTATCGATGGGAGCGGATGTCACAGTAAATGTCATCACAACAAAGAGCCGTGAAGTTGTCAGCCTCTCCTGTGGATAGCTGCAGATCACACCAGCAAGCAGCAGATTTATTTTCATTTGTGCCAAAATTACAGCGCGATGCTGCCGAATCCTATGAGTATCACCAATTCACAAAATAAAATTGGAGAATAAAGTACTTATGGAGCAGTGGGCAATATGATGTCCTGAAAATAAGTGATTAAAGATAGCTCAAACATGCATGAATCGCTCCAAATGCAGTTTTGTCAGGATAAATGAGAAGGTGAAACAACTAGAACATGGTTTAAAAAAAAAAGGTCAATTTTGCATAACAGATCTGCTTTAAAGAAGACATATGTTTTTAATTAGTATTTCTAGTAGTTACTGACTGATCACTCTCGCTCAGTGGTCTTTGGTGTGATAGGAGAAAGGCTTAGTCCTGGTTTAGTCTTGGTTTAGCCCTTGTTTAGTCCTGGTTTAGTCCTGGTTTCATCTTGGTTTAGCCCTGGTTTAGTCCTGGTGTAGTCCTGGTTTCGTCTTGGTTTAGTCCTGGTTTAGTCCTGGTTTCGTCTTGCTTTAGTCCTGGTTTAGTCCTGGTGTAGTCCTGGTGTAGTCCTGGTTTAGTCCTGGTGTAGTCCTGGTTTAGTCCTGGTTTCGTCTTGGTTTAGTCCTGGTTTAGTCCTGGTTTTGTGCCCCACCATGATTTATCGACAATGGTCCTTCCTTTTCTATATTTCTTTAAAAAACAGTGAGCAGTGACAGAGATAACAAGTAAAATGTCACATATGAGTTCACTTCTCGCAATTACGTTATATTTATAGCACAAGATCCCGGGGTAAATGGTCATGAGTCATTCTTCCAGAAAAAAAAACAGGGTCAAAAGACTAACAAGAGAGACACATGAGGATCAACTGGCCTCTCTCAAGCTTCAAATATAGTACAGATAGCCTATAGTACAATTAAATGATGGCAGTATTTCGAACCTAAATAAGTGCTTTCAAGTATATTACCCATTACATTTTCTCTCATTTAAGCACTGGAAATGAGCTTGGTACGCCATTGGTAATAGGCAAACAAAATAAAATGACAATCAGGGCTGTCCAAGATTTCAGATGGAACCCTCCTTCCACCACCCACGTAAAACATAGCTTCATATTTGGTGTTTTTTTGTGTTAACTAATGAAATAAAGTCCCTAAAGTGAATTCTGAATTGAAGTGATGTCAGATTGAAGGCAGGGGGATTGGGTCTGAACGTCCTCCCTCAGAAAATTACGCATTTTCCGATAAAAATTAATTCTTCATAACCAAATCATCTACTTTCTATTTTTGTCCCGGTTCACAGTTGCCAGATTTTCAGAGTGAAATAAGCAATCAAGCCCCACAAAAAGAAGCAGCTACTAAAATCACGTGCTGAAGGAGATATAAAGAAGCAGACGTGGCAACCCCCCCTCTTTAGTATAAATGATTAGGAAGAGGGTTGAATTCTGAGCCCCTAAGACCCTGGGGCCTGTAATATATGTTCTGTTCACACTCTTAAGCTCTTATTAATACTACAACGTTTTAATTAAAGTTAAACAAGTGTGATTTTTTTCTCTCTCGACATTCACAGTCTCTTTACATTATCCTGCATTATTCATTCACTCCTTCATGGTGGTGGTGATGATGAGATATTTCTGCCAACCTGGACCTGTGCCTCTCCACCCCCCCAATCACATAATATATGCATACAGAATATTTTAGAATAACTGCACCGTATGCACTATAATTATGTAATTTCAGTTCATTTTGTATAGCTCAAAATCTCAACAGGGCTCATTTAAAGGTGCACTTTTTGGTTGGGGGTCCGTCACCTGCTTGTTTCTGTGGATATATCATTGCTCTGCCTGGAATGTTCCACAGTATGACATTAAACAGTTCTACATTTATTTAATTACAGGTGGTTTTATAGCTCAGACATGAATCAAATGACAAGACTTCTGGGCCATGTCATACCACCAGTTTATGCCCAAGTGTTAATGAGGGGGCATGTCGAGGTCGGACTGTTCTGGGGGCTAGAGTGGGACGGTACAGGTACATATCTGTGGCGGCTGTGGCATTTAAAATCACTGTCAGCATGGGCAATGTCTGCACTCTTTGCCTCATTACCAGGCAGCAAAGAGTGGTGTGGGGGGAAAAGGGGAAAAATAAAAAGTGGGTACCAAAAACAGCTCCAGAGCCCCACAAGGTAAATACATATCAGCAGAGGCAACATGATTATAGAAATTTGGATGGTCCGTCACAGAAGTGGCTGGGCTTGTGTTCCATGTGCATGTGCGTTTCATGTACATACACCCCTGTAGGCCCGTGCACACACACTCACATCACCCATAGTTTTCTCTGCATTCCTCTGCTCTTTTGCCTCCCATTATGCAGCAGACTGGTGTCTTTCTTGTGCCCTTCCCATCCCACACCAGACCCACTGATCTCCTCTCTCCTGGTTGTACACGCTCCCGTCTGTCCTGTGTCTTTTACCTGAGGTATGAGTTTCCTCTGGTGCCACTGCCTGACCACTCGCATTCTTGTCTCACCTGTGTCCACTGTATTTGGTCCCAAACAGGTCTGCGAATTATGGAATGCATTTGTCATATACTAAATGTTTCTGCTTTCACCACTTTGTGCACAGATATCGATTTACCCATTAACACAGAAGGAGGGTGACTGCACCACCTGCACTTGTAGAAGGAGGTGCCAGGCCATGAGCAGTACCCTGTACACAGGGTAAGAAAACACACTTCAGGATAGTGCTGTAAACGGCCTCATGTGAATGAGCAGCTTTGGTACAGCTCGTGATCAAACTAAACTGTAGCGCTGAGCCGATACAGGGAGCGGGCGAGAGGCTGTGCTCTGCTGTGGTAGGGCATCCGCTCACAACATGTGAATATTATGCATTTATCATATATTTAAAAATAACAGAAGGCCTTTTATGCCTTGACTATGTTACACATACTGTTTTTAAGTGAACTAGTTTGATATTTGTTATTTTTACGATTCTGGCAATTCACTGAACGTGCCACACCTCAGTCTGCTTCACTCCACCTGATATTCAGGCACGGCACACCTCTTGTTTAGAGCCCCACGCCCCACGCTTGCACTCATGCAAAGACCGGAGGCAAGATACGATCCTCTGACTGTGAGCGGGGTCGCCTCTCCACAGATCTGACCAGTAACTTGAGCTGGTTTGGTCTCCATGATGATAAACAGGTTTAATACCATTCTATGAAATATTCCAGACAAATCAATAACATCTCCACGGAGAAAGGCATTTGCTGGAGCCTCCACCAGAAAAGTTACACAATGCACAAGGAAAAAGTGAAATCACCACTGGTCAATAACAGACGAACGAATTAAAAGCACTGAACATAATTCTTACCGTCTTGTGAATGTGAAAAACAGAACTAGAAACAACTAACATGCTAACGTGCACGTCCTGATTACATTACGATAAAACACTTTATAATTAGAGACAGTACTGGACTTATTTTGACCTCAAGAGACACAGGCCCTTTAGGGATTTCTAATGATTTATAGATGCTTTTACATTGACATTCAAACATGGTGTATGAGGTGATTGAAAAATACATGACAAAATCCGAGAGAGTCAGTTCATATTATCAGATTAGATTTCCATAGAGTGCCAGTATATTTATGTTTAATATATTCTAGATGCCTCCTACACAGTGCCCTATAGTCCCTCTGCCGGCAGCTCCAGCACTGATCCCATCCATTTCCCACCCCATTAAAAAGCTAATCTATTTTCTTTTAGCAAAATCAGGCCCTGTCAAATTATTGATTTGAAAGAGAATAATCATAGTTCATTTAAATGTGAGCCCAATACAGGCACGTTAGAAATCACCTATATTCAGGTGAAGGGAAGAGCAGGTTAAATTTGGTATTTTCTCCATTTAACAAAGGAAAGTTGCCCTCTAATATATGAGACAGCGGGACAATAATATGCACTAACAGCAGCAGCAGCAGTAGTAGTAGTAGTTGCAGTAACAGCAGTAGCAAGAACAGAAGTAGCAGTAGTAGTAGTTATAATAGTAGTAGTATCATTAACAGTAATATTTCAAAGAGATTAATTTGGTCTTCTTTCTTCTAAGGCTCATTTCTGCAACCACTTCTAGATGTACTGTAGATTCTACCATATTGTAGAGTGTAATAAAGAAGTGAACTACCTAAACCTTTAAACCTAAAAAACGTGCACCAGGGACTTCAGGTGGAGAATAGCTCTAGTGCTACAACCTGGAACAAAGCGTCTCTCCTGTTAAGGTGAATGTACAGGGTGTCCCAAAAAATCTTTTCGCTTTTCATTTCGCAAGCCAATAATTTTGGCAATTCTTGTTGAAATAGCGTCAAATTTTCACAGAATGTTTAGAAACAGATCAAGATTTGATATTTATTAATGTTTTATTTTTGTTCTGTTTTCAGGTTGAACTGTTCACTCCCAAAGAGAAGTCATTTTGTGTTTTGGAATCTGCTCACACAGTCACCCAAGACTGTGTAGGCTTCAATACAAAATTTGGAAAAACTTCACCAACTGGCAAACAAATTCTCATAATAAACGTATTATGTTCCAGCATTTAAACTGTTCAACTTCATTGAGCTAGATTTAGTAGTTTTCAAGATAAATGCTTTTAAAATGATGTAAATTTTTTTGGGACACCCTGTATACTGACGAGGAGGCGCAAATACGAACATGTAACTCCCATCCTGCAGTCCCTCCATTGGCTCCCAGTTCAACAGAGAATACAGTATAAAATCTGCCTCCTCACTTTCCAATGCCTCTATGGAACTGCCCCAAAATATCTCTCAGAACTTTTAAATCCATACACGCCCTCATGACACCTTCGGTCTGTAGATTGTTACCACCTCTGTGCCCCAAGGACCAAACTGAGCACAATGGGGGACAGATCATTTCAGGCTGTGGCTCCACAGCTCTGGAATGGTCTCCCAGAGCACCTGAGAGCACCACAGACTGTTGACTCTTTTAAGAAACATCTTAAGACATTTTTATTCAAACAGGCTTTTAATGTTTAGCAGTGTGTTAATTTTATTTTATTTTTTATGTATTTATTTATTTATTTATTTTCCTTTCATTGTAGCACTTTGAGATTTTGCTTTTAAATGTAAAGTGCGTTATAAATAAAATCTATTATTATTATTATTATTATTTATACAGTGGTCCCTCGTTTATTGCGGGAGTTACGTTCTAAAAATAACCTTCTAAAAATAGACGAAATCCGCAAAGTAGTCTGTAAAAGTAGGCCTCTCACCACACACTTTATACACTTTTCTCAGACAGGCTCCACGATCTAAACTGGGGAGCGGGCCACTTTCGATTATGTCAATCAGGGTGTAGAAAAAGGCTGCAAAATTGCACCCCAAAAAATACGCAAACCAGCGAGGTTTACCGCGTGAACCGAGTTATAGTGAGGGACGACTGTATTGTGCACTGTCCCTGTCTCATAAATAAATGAACTAAATAAACTAAACTAAAGGATTCTGATGTCACCCACAGCGTTCAGTTCCAGTCAAATGAAGCTCATTGAAGCCTGGAGTTACAGGGCCGAATTTGGAGCAGAGTTCCATATTTGGCATTCTGACTACGAGTATCATACCAACCAAAGAGCCAATGTGGTGCGAGGCTGTTGAAGATGACACCTCCTCCCGCCCGCACCGCTGATTTAGCTGGAAGCAGGAGCCTAGCAAACCTGTCAATAACACCAGCTGTTAACACTCGCAGGAGCAAAGTGTGGGAAAGAAGGCACCTGATTTGTCTGTTATTAACGTTCCTATCTTGATTTATGGACCAAATTGCAAAATAAAAACAGCAGGATCATGCAGAGCGGGTTAATATGAACAATTTAAGACCAAAAAGACGAGTCTGTCTTTGCAACCACCTCAGATTCAACCAAAACTGAGAACAAGGACATCACAGCCTGGACATCTTGAGTTTTCTATCTTAAAAGGTTTTTGTCTGTGTTTGCTAATGTGTACACTGCGTCTCGATGGTAACTCCTAAACAATCCACCATTAGAGATATATATGTAGAACACCCCCAATATCAATAATAGTATAATTGGCAAGACATCTACTCTAATGAGGCGCCTACTCACTGGTTTAACAGTGTGTTCAGTCTGGGGCTCAGGACTCAACCTACAGCCTATATCCACCTCCATTTACATCTCTGAAGAGGCTTTTGCTGGAAGCATTGATTGAATTCTTATTTGGACTTAATATAAAGACAGACACAGACCTCCTCCACAGCTAATGTCAAATGTATATATGCCTGTGTGGGAAGAGAAGTCTAAAACAAGAGCTTTCAAGTGCATACTGCAGGTTTTTCTGTTCTACAATGGAATATATCTGTTGACCTGGTTTCTGGCTGCATAAAAAGTGAAATTATTAATGAATATAAATTAACAGTAGGTTCATAAAGTGGTGCCATTGTTCAACAACAAAAATGATGATAATGCCTTCAGACCATAAAATGAATATGGCAAGTTTGTGGAGCCAGCCCCAAATAAACAATAAGGGTCAACATTTGTGGGTCATAAGTTTGAATATCTCTTTCAAAAACAATGAATCTCCCACAGAGTTATTCAGGCCCCTGCGCTCCATCTGAAACTTTCACATCATCAAACTAATGTGAATGATGTCTAGACCTACACTAAGACAGAACAAAATATGTTTATAACATTAAAAACTCAAAATGCACTACAGTAATCATCACTACAGTGTGAACCGTCTACACCAGGTGTGTCAAACTCACTTTGGTCCGGGGGCCGTATGCAACCTACTTTGATCCCAAAAGGGCCGGATCAGAAAACTCAGTTCTCTCTTCAAGTTATCGTATTTTTCTCCGTGTCTCGTAGTGGTGTTTAAGATTATATTCCTCGAGCAACGCCACTTGTTCCAAACACACTGAGCACAGATTTCCCATTCACCTCTGTCAACAAATAAGAAATAGACTATTTTTCTTGGGAAATCCTGAACTCAGCATCTGCTTTTCTCATTTTTTGACATTTTGCTGATGAGGGTCACGGTCGACAGTCAGAACGATCGTCCTTTAAGAGCGTTTGGAAAGAGGAAAGTCTTCATTTGTGCTGCTCTGGTGGGAGTCAAACGTGCACAGAAACGCCGGAGACGCTGCTATGCTAAACGGTGCAGAAAATTAACAGAAAAATCTGAAAATTTTAAGTATTTTAATAGAAAAATCAGCCAAGGGCCAGATTAAAGGTCTTGGAGGGCCGGATCTGGCCCCCGGGCCGCATGTTTGACACATGTGGTCTACACTATGAATAAAGTTGATAAACATTGCTGTGCCGTTGCCTTGGACATTATTATTAGTCTATCTGTTTCTATAGCGATAATCTCAGCTCATTTACATAGGGTCAACCTGTGGTGCACCGAAATATATCAGACAAACGTGTCTGTGTATCTGCATGGATCGGAGTTATGAAAATTAACTGCGATAAATCACAGACTTTCAACAAATGGATGTAGGTTAAGGTTTTGTACACTGTATCGTCCCTGTAGAGAAATCTGTCCTCTGCATTTGACCCATCCTGCAATGCCCCTGGAGCAACCTATCAGGCGAAGAAGACCTATAGACCTATCGATTTGACCTATTGTGCATGTTTAGTTTTGATGGTTGAAATCCATAGGCTGTAAATGTAAACGGACATAGCTTCAAACTAGGAAGTGTTCATGGGAGTGCTTCTGGCTCCATCTACTCCACAGTGTCCGTATTAACCTGCTCTACAGGATTCTGGTGTTTTTATTTTGCTATTTTGTCCATAAATAAATTCCTATTCCTCAAATGAAACTGACTCTAAATTCAATTGACTGGAGCTGAACTACAGGGGCCATCACACTCACTTAGTCCACTCTTTCTACAGTTGATGGTGAAACCGCAGAGCTGGAGGAAACCCACCCAGACACAGATGAAAAATTACATAATTCCCAGTTGTTATAAATATGCAAAATGGCTTTCAGATCCTCCTCTTTACTCAGAGAACCAGAGTTATAATGTAACCTGAGAGCTTAGGGGATTCTGAACATGAAAACTTCCATATCGTCTCTGCAGAACTATGGCAAAGGGTAGAGTTCAATTTGTCAACTGGACAAGAGTTTTAGGTAGAAGTAGGTAGGTAGTTTGGCCGCTCATCCAAGGCCTTCAGTTCTGTCAGAAAGCTGGAGGACACTGACTTTGCCTTGGATTCTACCTGGACGAATGAGGGATTCTACACACATCGGCAGAACAATATTATGTAATAATGCAGCGCTCATGTTTTAACAATTGAGAGAACTTTCTCTTTTCTGACTGGATAATGCAGTCAGCCTTCACCTGCAGCCAGTTCACCTCTGGGAACTGCAAACCCGTTCAAAACCAGGTCTAAACCAGGTTCAAACCAGGATTAAACCAGTTCTAAACCAGGTCTAACCCAAATTCAAACCAGGATTAAACCAGGTCCAAACCAGGATTAAACCAGATCCAAACCAGGATTAAACCAGGTCTGAACCAGGATTAAACCAGGTCCAAACCAGGATTAAACCAGGTCCAAACCAGGTCTAAAGCTGCTGTTCTTGTGGTGATCCTGCAGTAGTTCAGACTGTAGATTCGTGAGCACATGTGCTGTTTCACTTTAGTGTGTCTGTCTCTGAAGACTGCCAGCTGCTCCAGCGCTCTGAGAGCCGCCGCTACACTGTTCAGATACATGACACGAGGGGAGAAGAGTGTGAATGAAAGTGTGAGGCTGATACACAGAGGAGAGGAGGAGAGACGATGCCCTGCCTGAAAGAGCGAAAGGGAGAGAACACACAGACACATGAAGCTCTATAAGGCGTGCTCATTCTGCCACTAAAACTCTGCACAGAATGTTAAAAAGTTTATACTTCAGGCTGGGAGGTTTCTGCATGTATGTGTACAGTTGTGCTCATAAGTTTACATCCCCTGGCAGAATTTATGATTTCTTGGTCCAGAAGCTGCACATGGGACGTACTTGGATATTCCAACATGATAATGATCCAAAACACAAAGGCAAGTGGACCTGTCACTGGCTCCAGCAGAATAAGGTGAAGGTTCTGGAGTGTTCGTCTCTTCTGACCTCAGTATCACTGAGCCTCTGGGCAGATCTCAAGCTGCAGTTCAGACAAGAGCCCAAGAATTTACAGGAACTGGAGCCTTTTGCCAAGAAGAATGAGCAGCTTTACCATGAGAGAAAATAACACATCCACAACTATCACAAAAGACTCCAGCTGTCATTGGGTCATTTGTGTAGCTTCTGTGTCATTATGATTTAAAAAGAGGAAACACAGTTGTTTCATAATAAATGGCTTCACCCAAGCACTAACCATGAATGAAAGAAAAGTTTTTGTGTTATCATTCATATTCTCTGAAAGATGGACTAGAAATCATAAATTCTGTCAGGGTCTGTAAACTTATGAGCACAGCTGTAAAATGGAATTACCATGGTGACACAATGCCGGCATTAGCTATTAACTACCAAAAAAGCTTTAAGACCGTCTAAAAATTCAAGTACAAATACAAACAGCATATTTTCAAGAGTCTGTGATCAATACGAGCGTTCCTGGTCCTGTTTAGGAGTTTGATTTTCAACAAACCCCAAATCCCAAAGGTACGTTCCAGGTCACGTAGGGCTGCATATTTTGGGCCTGATCTAAGCAAAGTCTGTAGTGACATTTTAGTCTTTGTAATTAAACGGATAAGCCGGCATCACAGGACTGTAAATGACACGGGAGATCAGATTTAATTTTGCTCTCTATGAATCTGTTTTCCTCCATAATTGGGCCCGCCTGATGGGTCCCTTCTGTGGATTAAATAGAGCTTGTAATTACTTTTCATACCAACAGGAACAAAATGTATGGGAGGAAAAACATACCAGAAAAGACCTTTTCTGGGATATTTTTACAGCTTTGAGATGGGGTAACTGTGTATTTATAGCATAATTTTGTGTTTTGTATGCGCAGATCGGTTATGAAATAAAACATGATTTGAGTAGAAATTCGTGACTACTTTAAGCAGTTATTGCAAAAGTTAGAGGGCCCGTATTACGCTGTTTTCTACTGTACGTTATTATGTTGTTTCCTCATCACAAACAGACCCAGAGTTGTGTTTTGTGTTTTGTTTTGAGCTTTGGAGATGTAGACTAATAAAAAACATGTGTGAATGAAACAAAACTCCAACTCCAGGTATGTTTTTGAGGAGGTAACAACATTATAACATGGCTTAAAGCTCAAAAGAGTCAAATTTACGTAATATAGAGGAAGTATAGACTTTATTTATTACTAGAAGTGTTGGCACGATACAAAAATTACAAACTCGATTTCGATATGATAAGGAATAGACTCAATACCGATTCCGATGCCACAACGATAATAAAACTTTTTCACCTACCACAAATCTCCATCCACTGATCTGTACTCACTAGTTAGTATGAAAATAAAAAAAATCAGACAAATAAATATATAAATAAAATAAAATGAATTAATTAATGATAGATAAATAAATACATATGGAAATCTGATGGTACAGGTCTAAGGGACATTTCAGTTGGGCGGTTTTAACCAGGAAATTACTTAGATGTTTTAGTGCAATATTGCAGTTTACGATGAACAAAATATACAAAAAAGGAAAAACAAATCTACATATGTTATAGTTTAATATGAAATAACGAAAATTATTCACCGTAAATGCCTTCTTCATCATTGATTTTTAACTACAATGTGCCCTAATCCAGCGCAGCAGCAGAACCATCAGCCTCCTCAGCCTCTCCATCCCTTCTTCATTAATATTAGACCATAGATTGTATATATAAATGCACTTTTTCAAATAGGAAGTGAGCATGGATGCGCTTCTGGCTCCATCAACTCTGACTCCCATTCATTTTGTATTGAAAAACCATCACCTCTCTTTCTGTAACTGCTGCTGTGAGCCTCGTCATTTTGGTCTTAAAATGTTCCTAATTACCCACTTTTATTTTGCTCTTATGTCCATAAATCATTTCCTGTTCCTAATCTTCTTCCACTTCTTTATGCAGTCTACAGTATGCATGAGCCGGATATTTCCTCCAAACCTTATGTACTCACTGTTCTTTTAATCTCTCCATCTTTACACATGATAAGGTATAGAATATTAAAAGACTGATCTAATCCTGATTTATAATCCTGATGCCGATCACATGTGGTGGGGATTATGAAAATGTCAAGTGATTTCTCAAAGGTACAGCCCTGTACAGCTGCATGTATTACTAAATGGATTTGTTATATTAGAGAGAGACAGAGGAGGTCAATGACAGGCAGATCTGAAACTGGATTAATGTTATGTCTAATTAGAATCCTCTGTCTATGAATCACTGTGATCGTGCCGGACTAGAGCAGGGGTATTACTTAAAAGTGCATTGTGTAAATTTTCTGGTGGAGAGGCGACCCTGCTCACAGTCAGAATGCCTGTTTTTCTAAGTATTTTCAATCTTGTTTTAATGTCACTTTTTTGTATTTATTTATATTTTTTCAACTCAGAACGTTCAAAATTTTAAGGGCAAATTGTAGTCCAACAATTGACATGAGTCACTGTTTTGTAAATTTAAAGAGTTGATACAGCAATGGTACTTGTGACACCTGATACCACCTGAGGAAAAAAACACCAGAACTAAACTAAACCTCATACATAGCACAACACGCCATCTTGTTATATATATGCAAGTACATACATACATACATACATACAGACATTAATATGTTATTTACGATTAATCGTAAAAGTTAAACTGACTTGAATTAAGCAGATTCATCTTAAAAGATATTTTTTTTTTTTTTTTACTTAATAAGATAAGATTTTTTTTACTTGTTTCAAGACATTCCATCTTGATATAACTTATCTAGTTATTACAATTTATTCTAAGCACTTTTTATATTAAATCAATCCAGGTTAAGCCTCTTTAACTTCCCTCTCAAACCAATTCTTTTCTCTGGTACAGATCTGTACCTCACTGTCCTCAGAGGAACGTCCCGTGGCTTTTAGGTGCAGATGTACAACATTTCAAAGATGTTGGGAAAGTGGAACATCTGACATTTCAATAAATGTAGTTTCATCATTGTTTTCATATTGTATTTGATCAAATGTATAGATAGATGTTGTGAATGATCGAAAGATGGTATTCTTAAAACAAGTGTCTATTTAAGAAATAATAGCCTGATTTAAGACGTTATAAACTAGAAATAAGATGTAATAAGCAATAATTATCTAAATATACACAAAATAAGGTGAAAAATCATAAATACTTGAAACTAGTGTTTTCTGTTTAGAACAACATTTGTATTTTGTCTTGTTTAAAGAAAACTTGGTAAGTGAAAATTTCTTACTGCAATGGCAGATAATTTCACTTACAATAGGGCATTTTTACCTCAAAATGTGTGTTTTTTTCTTATTTTTTGATAAGCCTTTTTTTCAGTGCACTATATCATGGTGCGTCAGTTATGCTGTGACTGAGCTCCGTGGAGGTGACACTTACAGTATGTCTCATGTTCAGTGGTTTGACCTGCTCTCTGCCACCTGCTCCACACCACAGGGGTCTCCGATAATGCCTCAAACTACATGGGAAAATTCAAGACTGTTTTTACAAAGGACTTATCCCAACGTGCAGCTACTCAACCACGGATGGCTCAAAATGGCCACTGTGCTTGACCCGCACTTTAAGGATTTAAAGTGTGTGGCAAGGGGAGAGTAAGAAGAGGTTTAGACCCGCCTAGAGGCCTGAGGCTGCAGCAACAGGGTAAAGCTGCCGCCTGCTCTCTTCTTATCTTCTGATTCTGATTCAGATGAGGAAGGCCTGTGTAATAGGCCCTGAGTTTGTACAGAGCAGAATCCCCCATCAGTGAGACACACTGCCCACTGCAAGGGTGGTCCAGGCGATCACGGGTCCACCCACAGCCGTCTGTCCTGACCCGCAAGTATTTGATTAGCTCCGCCACTTCTGCCCCATGTGAGACGCTGTTCTCACTTGCAGGTAACAGTAACAAAAAAGAGAGCTGCCTTGAACTCTAAAAATATGAACAGGCTAGATTGTCGAAGCAACTGGCGGAAAGAGAAAAAATTCAAATAGTGGTGGCATTGTGTGGCAAATGTATTCAATGTGCACTCTTGTTATGCACTGTTGACCTAACTTTTAGCCAAATCTATCTACTCTACTACTATCTATCTATTGTATCTATCTATCTATTGTATCTATTGTATCTATCCACGTTCAGAAGTAAACAACTTAGTAAAATGACACTTTAATTTTAGTCTGTTCAATTTTGGACAGGGACCTTTGTCTGCTATTTTCAAATGAAATAAAATTCATGTTTTCAAGACATTTTTCCAGACCTTAAAAGAGCTTGAGTTTAAAAGTCATGTCTGTGTTGTTGTTGTGCAGTTGTAGGGAGTATTATCTGTTACATAAGGGTGAGTTGTTGTATAATTGTAGGGAGTATTATCTGTTACATAAGGGTGAGTTGTACAGTTGTAGGGAGTATTATAGTTTGAATGTAGTCCTGTATCTAGATTTTGTGCACTGAGAAGCCGGGACGGAGCTGTTTTTCCTTTTTATTTATCCATTCGATCATCAATCATTTTAAGGGTCCATAAGTAGTTTCCTCGCAGTGGCCTTGAGCAGGACTGAAGCCTGTGCAGGTGAATGAATAATGACAGTGTTTTCCCTGATATTTCTGAACGTGTGTACCATGTATATATAGAGCTGAAGTTGCCTTCTTGGTCAACCAAAAACTGTCCTGGTGATAGTCGAGAAAAAAGGTGAGTGGCCAAAACAACAATTTATGCAGAAATAAGCAATGAAACAATTTACTCATTCACTCATGTCTTTATTTATCTATTTATTTGCCAGGGACGATGCTTAACTGCTCAAAACACCTTTTCCTCATAGCCTATAGCCCCTACACATGACTGTTAATCACAGCTAATCATTACCGTTTTGTCCTTGTTTTAGAGTTACTTTGTGTTCCCGTGAAAAGCGCTATAGAAAACCGATGTAATATTATTCTTAAAGCAGTCATACATAGTCACAGACAGAGCACGCAGTGTGACAGAGTGTGTAGCTATAGTGCAAATTCTCAACTTGAGCCTATTCACGCTTATAAGAAGATGTTTGGAAACATGTGGATGACGAGTTCGGGTGTAGTTACCGACACTGGGCATGTGATAAAACCATGGATTCAGCGGTTTTCACAAAGCTTTCCATCAGGGACGTGACTAATCGCATCTCCAGTGTCACTTTCAGACAGCTGGTTGTAACTGTTGATCTGCTGAACATAACATAATGCTACAACTTTTTCTTTTTTTTTTAAGTTAGACACATTATAACACACAAATGAATAGGTGATTTAGAAAAGGAAAAAAAGAAAGAATACAAGGGCATCTAAATGAAGAAAACTGGGCCATTTTCTCAGTTTTCCCAAAGTTACGACCGCCAGTAGACCCTACTGAAGTCATCATCTGCATGTTTCCAAATGTCTTCTGGTTTTCTCATGTAAGCGTGAATAGAGTAGCCAGGCTGGTGCCACCTAGTGCCTCCACTCAACTTTATTTCTCTCCAGGGACTAGTCAGGAATCAGAATACACTCAGCAGTTTGCAAGAACCTCGGAAGTTGTAGTCGGTGCACCAGCCAATCAGTGAAGCGTGTGTTGGCAGACATGTTCACTCCCTGCTTTGTTTGCTGTTGTGCCGTAATTACTTGGACACCACTGAGCGTTCCGGCGCATTACAGACGTCAGCACCAAATAGCAGCAATTGGTTAAATCCAAAACCCGCCTACCATCAAGCGAACGACTCCTAATGCTGCGAGGTCAGACGGTTTCCATGAAGTGAAACCGGCTGATGAATCAGGCTATGAATAGAGCACATAAACAGCTCAAAAAAGTTTAAAAACATCTTTGAGCACATTCTTACAGCAGTACAACTTCATTTTTTCTTACATTCAAACACACATACAGAGACAATACAATATTTACATCTGAGTACAACTTTGGTTAGTGTTCTCTTTTCTGTTGTTGTCCCACATACATTTTTGTAATCTAAATACAATAATTAGTTCACTATTACAAATTTTGTTCAACTGAGACACCACCACAATAAACAGAAAATAAAATATTTCATAAGTGGAACAGCTGTCAAAACCAAACTAAAAAACCCTGAGCATTGGTTGACCATCTCTTTGCTTTGGACACTAGAAGAAAATGTTAATACCCTGAAATTTTCCATGCACAGAACAACAGTGCAGCTTTGAGCCAAGTTTTCAGATTTAAAATGGTGAATTATGTGCAGAAAATACAAGTTAGTTACACAGTACTGAGCCACGGGCGAGCTATTTTACTTTGAGAAATGGTGCAATGAAACTTAATCTCATTTACTGTATACATGTGCTTCTATTTACACTATTTCTCTGATCTATGTTACAATGCTGTTTCCTCATTAAAAACATACCTGGGGTTGTGTTTTGTTTCATTCACACATGTTTTACACACAAACCCTGCACATTTAGGCTGAGTTCTTCTCACAAACTGAAAACACTCTGTTCCACCTTGTGATATCATTTGCTCCACTGTGTTTTTAAACTCCACACACCCTCACTAGACAAAGACAAATAAACCAGGATTACTCAAACATGTGTGAGTGAAACAAAACACAACTCCAGGTACGTTTTTGATGAGGTAACAACATTATAACATGACTGAAAGCTCCCAAGAGTCCATTTAATGTAATATAGGACCTTTAATCATGATTTAGTCCAACATTATGTCTGTGGACTCAGGCAGAACAATTTTGTAAATTGCATTTCTCCTGACGATCACTGTAATTGTGATTCGATTTGCTATTTTTATTATTATTTATGGGATTATATATGTGGATGTAGAAAGACAAATAAACCAGGATTACTCAGACATGTGTGAATGAAACAAAACACAACTCCAGGTACGTTTTTGACGAGGTAACATTATAACATGCTAAAAGTCCATTTTGTGTCATATACAGTAGGACCTTTAACTAAGACTAAACCAGAACTGTCCCGGGTTTAAAGCTTCACTACGCAACCTCTTTATCTCCTTTTAAATGCTCTTACTGTGCCTTGAACCTTCCACAATTTAGTATTAAACACACAAATTTCCATGAAGACTATGGGATGATGCCAGTAGGCGAAATTAAAGGGTGAGCTCTGTGGAGAGGCAAGCCCACTCACAGTAAGAAGCATGCATGTTTTTCACGGTATTTAGTAGCTTTAAACCAGGACTAAACAGCCAGTTGGAATTGACATTTCAACTCCATTTCAAAGGTTATGATTAGACTCCGTTGCTGTAAATGTGCCTTTTTAGACAAGATCCCATTATGCAAATTATGAGTGGGATTATAATACAGGCCAACTGTAATTGCATATTATTTTTTAAAGATACATGGTGTACTACTTGCAAAATTGACTAAATTAGAGCTCAACCAGGACTTAACAAGGTCTAAAAATGCTTCATATGTCATTTTAAGCAATAAAAATGAGATTCGCATGTACCACAATAGCACAACTTACAAGTTCTGTGTTAAATGTGTTAACACAGTGTTAAATTGACTTAACATATACACATATTTTCTTACCAAGCTGTTTGCTTCAGTACGTGAGTGACACTGACAATTAATATTAAAACAACAAAACACTATCTGAAGTCAGTGAAGCAGAGACTAATTAATTACATTCATTTTTGTGTTGTCAAACTGGATAAAATTGCGCTTGTGTCTGTAATAATTATAATCTATGACAGAAATTGGTCAGTATGCTTTAATTTGTACATTTTCAAGAGCAATATTGTAATCTAAATGAGTTAATAAAAGACTTAATAAAAAAAGTCAGGGTTAAAAAAAATAAACAGAAAATATATGGAAAATACTGCAGAAGTGGCACAGCCCTTTGGTTTGGTCACTGCAGGAAATGTTAAAACCCTGAAATTTTCCATGCACAAAACAGCAGTGCAGCTTTCAGCCAAGGTTTCAGATTTAAAATGGCAAGTTATGTGCAGAAAATATGGGTTAGTTACACAGTACTGAGCCACGGGCGAGCTATTTTACTTTGAGAAATGGTGCAATGAAACTTAATCTCATTTACTGTATACATGTGCTTAGTTTACAGGGCTCAGATTACACTATTTTCTGATCTATGTTATAATGTTTCCTCATCAAAAACACACAAACCCTGCACATTTAGGCTGAGTTCTTCTCACGAACTGAAAACACTCTGTTCCACCTTGTGAAATCATGTGCTCCACTGTGTTTTTAAACTCCACACAGCTTCACTAGAATCATTTGGACGATTTCAGCCTTGGAATTGCCCATCTCTACTGAACTAAAGGTAAAAAGTAGTTGTTAACTTGAAAATTACAGCTTCATGACATCACAAGGTGGAACAGATGCGGCTGTAGAAAGACAAATAATACTCAAACATGTGTGAATGAAACAAAACACAACTCCAGGTATGTTTTTGATGAGGAAACAACATTATAACATGGCTAAAGGCTCACAAGAGTCAATTTAATGTAATATAGGACTTTTAATCATGATTTACTCTGACATCATGTCCCTGGACTCGGGCAGGTATAACAGAAAACACACACCAAAGTTCTTGCAGAGGTGCAAATGCAAGGAGCAGCAACATAAAGGTGAAAAGATTGCCTAGGACACTCAGATGGCCAATGTCCAGAAGCTTTTTTAAATTTTAAATTGCGTTTCGGCAAAAAAGCCTTCTTCAGATATTTTGGGCCAGCATACTGTGGTCATTTTTTTCGAAACGTAATTTAAAATAAAAAAAAAAGCTTTTGGGCATCGGCCAACTGAGTGTGCTATGCTATTTTTCCACCTTTACTTGGACTCGGGCAGAACAATTTTGGAAAGATGTATAATTGCACTTCTCCTGACGATCACTGTAATTGTGATTTGATTTGCGATTTTTATTATTATTTATGGGATTATAGAGGCGGATGTAGAAAGACAAATAAACCAGGATTATTCAAACATGTGTGAATGAAACAAAACACAACTTCAGGTACGTTTTTGATGAGGTAACAACATTATAACATGACTAAAAGCTCAGTTTATTTTGTGTATTAAACAGTAGGACCTTTAACTAAGACTAAACCAGGACTGTCCTGGGTTTAAAGCTTCACTGTGCAACCCCCTATCTCCTTTTAAATGCTATTGCTGTGCCTTGTTCCACAAATTAGTATTGAAAATATAATTGGCAGATTCCAATCAATTAAATAAAAAATTAAACAGTCTGCATTATAAAGCTGCGGTGCCCAGTGGAAGCTGATGTTGTCGTGAATGATCAATGGTAAATAATCAAATTTTTATACAGCGCTTTTCCAGCTTCATCCAGGAACCCCACACCCATTCACACACACATTCATACACCAGTGTGCACAGACACTGGGGACAAGGTGGGTTAAGTGTCTTGCCGAAAAACACAACAACAGTATTTACGGGAGCTGGATTTTCACACTGCAAATGCCTCAACCAATAATGCTGAGCTACTGTCAATAAAAAGCTGTAAAGCTGTCAGCGCCTCTGATGGATCGCTGCACATCATGAACCAAAACAAGTACGCGGCACTGCAGAGTCCCACGCAGATAATCGATTCAGAACATAAAATCTGAGAACGTACAGAACAGTGGGCGTGTGATAAAAATGAGGGTTGATCTGGAATACAGGAGAATGGAAATGACTCAAACGTGCATGAATCAAGCTAAATACAACTTCGAGAGGATAAATGATAAGGAAAAACAACTATGACATGATCAAAAATGCTGAAAAGTCCATTTTGCATAATACGGCCGCTTTAAAACATGTCAAATTACAGATAAATAGAGTTAAAATGGTTTAAACATAAAGACTAGACCAAGATTTATACCAGAACTTAAAGGTGCATTATGTAACTTTTGGTTGGGTTTCCGTTACCTGCTTGTTTCTATGGATACATAATTGCTCTGCTTGGAATGTCCCACAGTACAACATTAAACAGCTCGACTTTACATTTATTCAATTACAGGTGGTTTTAGAGCTCAAAAATACCACAATTTTTTGGACTATAAGTCGCTCCAGAGTATAAGTCGCACCAGCCAAAAAATGCACAATGAAGAAGAAAAAACATATATAAGTCGCACTTTTTGGGGGAAATTTATTTTATAAAATCAGAGACCAGGAACCACATTTCATCTTAAAAGGCAAATTATAGAAGTTATAGTAATACAAAACAACCCAATAGAGAAGAATCCATGTGTCATTCATTTGTTCATTTTTCAATATAGAACCAAAAAAAGAAAATTTAAAAAAACAGCTCTTTCCTTTATTATTTGTCTCTAAAACCCAAATGAGAAAACGGATAACGATTTGTTTTTTTCATTTTTGACTCATATCCAATCCAATCCACTTTATTTCTATAGCACATTTCATAAACAAACAGTTTCCAAAGTGCTGCACACAAACAAAGCAAGGACAACAATAATAAAATAAAAATAAACACTCAGATTTGATCACACACAGTAAAACCAGTATATGGTCTATGGGCTATCAGGGTCAAACATTTAATATCAAAGTCACACCTGAGTATAAGTCACAGGAACCACCCAAACCATGAAAAAAGTGCGACTTATAGTAAAAAATATGGACAGACATTCTGACTGTAAGCAGGGTCGCCTCTCCACAGATCTGACCTGTAACTTGGTCTGGTTTGGTCTCCCTGAAGATAGAAAGGTTTAATGCCATACTGTGAGACATTCCAGACAAAGCAATAACATCTCCATGGAAAAATGGAAAAAATAAATAAATAATTGATGGACTCTCCACCAGGAAAGTCACAAAATGCACTTTTAATCAAATGGACCAAGTTAAAATGAAGGGATGACCAAAATTCTAGCATAATATCCCATGCTAAGAACAAAATACCATCATATTATATTAAAAAATGCTGCCGTAATAAACATGCACGAGATACTTACATTATCTTTAGAGTTCATATCTCTTCTTACTAAAGCTAATGCTCCTGGGTGTGTTCAAATGTGCACAGAATCCCATAAATAATCATAAAAATCTCAAATTGAATCACAATTATAGTGATTGTCAGGAGAAATGCGATTAGATAAGTTTCCAAAATTGTTTTGCCAGAGTCCACGGACATAATGTTGGACTAAATCACGATTAAAGGTCCGATATTGCACTAAAGTGACTCTTGTGAGCTTTTAGCCATGTTCTAATGCTGTTACCTCCTCAAAAACAGACCTGGAGTTGTGTTTTGTTTCATTCAGGCATGTTTAAGTAACCTTTTATTATTAGTCTGTTTACATCTTCAAGCCCAAAATGCTGTATTCCACCTTATGATGTCATGAAGTGGTAGTTTTCAAGTTAACAGCTCCTTTTTACCTTTAGTTCAGTAAATATTTGCAATTCCAGGGCTGAAATTACCAAAATGATTCTAGTGAAGGTTTAAAAACACAGTGGAGCACTTCCTGTTTTACCACCTGACATCACAAGGTGGAACAGAGCATTTTCTGTTTGAGAGAAGAACTGGGTTTGTGTGTTAAAAATGTGTGAATGAAAGAAAACACAACTCCAGGTTTGTTTGTGATGAGGAAACAACATTAAAACAGAGATCTGCATTTAGGCTGTGATCTTCTCTCACTCGGAAAACACTCTGTTCCACCTTGTGATGTCACATGGTAATACAGGAAGTGCTCCACTGTGTTTTTAAACTCCATACACCTTCACTAGAATCATTTAGAATTTCCAATCTCTACTGTAAGTAAAGTTAAAAGGAGCTGTTCACTTAAAAAAACTACAGCTTCATGACATCACAAGGTGGAACGGAGCATTTTGAGCTTAGGAAATGGAGACAGACTGATAATAAACGTGTGAATGAAATAAAACACAACTCCAGGTCTGTTTTTCATGAGGGAACAGCATTAGAACATGACTTTAAGCTCACAAGAGTCACTTTAGTGTAATATAAGACCTTGAATTACCTGAACATAAACACAGACTTGAAATAATTGCTATTTACCATAAAAACGATCTTTCTCCAATGCTTGAACTCTGTCCCAAACCTCCATGCTCTTACTGACACTTAGAAGGCTGATCACCGATGTTTAGAAATGACTGAAGCCCTCGATGTTGTTTTATCGTAGTCGTGTCACATTCAAGTACGGATAAAAGCAGCTACTATGTGTTCACTCCGATATGTGAAAAGCAAGAGTCATTAAAAACCTTAGATTGCCCACTCAAAATACAGAAAAGTCAAACTAAGGGACAGATACTCAATACTGATTCTGATACCACGAGGATAATAAACAAAAACACTCTTTGTTTAGACAACAGAATGTGATTTTCACTATTAAAGGTGCAATAAGTTTCCTAGTGCTTTCCAACTGCTTGTTTTCATGGAGATATCTTTGTTTTCCCTGGAATTTTCTAAAACACCGCAACAAGTTACAAGTCAGAGATGTGGGGAGGCGACAACGCTGACAATGCATGTTTTTAAGGCATTTTTGAGCAATAAAAGCCAAATAAAACTGTAATAGCATAACATAACAGTTCATTTTAATGCTAAACTGTGAAACAGTCCAAGAAAGGCAGTGATATTAAATAATGCACCATTAAATCATAGTATTTTCTTTTATATTCCCATGTGGTCTTATATCTGTGCAATCTCTCACTGGCGTATACTCATCTATGTGCTATTATACTTAATCTGATACAGCTCAAGATCTTCTAAAGCTTCAGGAAAGGTTCATTTCTGTCCTGTGAATGTGACTTTTTAGTAGCGTTACCTGCTCAATTGAGTATCTAGTTTCTATATTAGTTTTAGTATTGATTCATTTAGAAAGTTAGATTTTTTTCGAAACCAAGTCACAGAAAATTAAAGATTGCACTGTTCATGTTGTCAATAATCATAAAAAAACAATTCAAATTAAAATGATTTGTGTTTTTTTTCTCACAATATCTATGTTTTTATATTATAATTTGATATTCTAACACATTATCTGCAAATTTTACATCTTTATTTTCATGTATAAGCCAAATAAAGCATAGACAAAAAAAGCATCTTAAAGGTGCACTGTGTAACTTTTCCGTTGGGGGTCCGTCACCTTCCTGTTTCTATGGAGATATCATTGCTCTGCCTGGAATGTTCCACAGTATGACATTAAACAGCTCTATGTTACATTTATTTAATTACAGGCATTCTGACTGTGAGCGGGGTCGCCTCTCCACAGATCTGACCTGATAGAAAGTTAGAAATGTTTAAAATGTTTAATGCCATACTGTGGAACATTCCAGACAAAGGAACAATATCTCCAAAAGCGTTTGACTGACCCTCCACCAGAAAAGTTGCACAATGCACCTTTAAACCCACTTAAAATGGCAAATATCAGTATAAATTTGTCGATATTAAATTAATCACCATGAATAAATGCTTAATTAAATTTCACTTTTTCATTAATTTCCAAATAATCTTCTGGACAAATGTGTAAAACGAAATCAAATGTCAGCAAAACCCCTAAATTCAGATGCTTAAGAATTTATAAGATAAAATTAGCCTCTAAAAATCAATAATTTAAAAGAGACTAAAGCCTTTGCGTATTGGATCGTTTTGGTGATTTGGTTGGGTAACTTCTGACGGGAGTTGCTATTTTACTGTTTGAATAGGCTCCTAAATACATGATACTAGCTTACTTTTTCCGTGTTGACTTCTTGGAGAGATTTTCCACGGGGAATTTGGGGATCGGCTGCTATTTTTATCCCAGCACAAAACTCCGAGTTGCGCAGGTGATGTGAAAGCTTCCGTTTGCCTTTTAGACTGCAAAACCCGCACCTTTTCCACTCAACGCGCTTAAAACATTGCTCAGAAATCCTAAAAACTAACCAGAAATACAAAAACGACAAGTTTGCACTCACCTTTACGCACGGCACGCAAACTTAACCAACTCGCGTGTATGTTTTGGAGACTTCAGAAGAAAGATTAAGACGCAGTTTTGTCGCAGTTTTGTCGCGTATCCTCCGCTTCGTTCATCCCGGAGGAGCCGTCGGTGTTGGAGCGGTAGGAGCTGGTTCTTCACGCCCGCTTTCCCCTCGCTGTCCCTGGACCGAGTGATGGTAGGAGTCGCCTGCAGCCGCGGGTCTCTCTCCGCTGTAACCTTGGTAACGGCGAGGAGGAGACGTGCGTGCGTGTGCGTGCAGGGTGCGCAGGAGTGTGTGCGCAGAAATGTGTCCGAGAAGGGCTGAGGGTTTTACTCTTGATTGATGCTAAGTGGCCTATTTATATCTATATACGTGGCCTGTGACATTATTATAACCCGCACAGATTCAATTAACGCGTGTCAAACTTTACCTGTATTTCTACTGTAAAAAATCTCTGTAAAGGTGCACTGTGGAACTTTTCTGGTGTGGGGTCCACTTGCTTGTCATGGAAAAGTTACTGCTTTGCCTTGAACGTATCATTGCATTAAACTATACACAGCCCTGGAAAAAAATAAGAGACCAATGCATTTTTTTTTTTCTGAAATCAGCATCTCTACATGTGACAGCCGTTCCATAATAATAATAAAATGAAGAAGGTCTTGTTTTCTTCGCATTATTTGAGGTCTGAAAACATTGCATCTTTTTTGTTATTTTGACCGTCCGTTTGCAAATAAATGCTCTCAATGATACTATTTTAATTTGGAATTTGGGAATTTGTTGTCAGTAGTTTACAGAATGAAACAAAAACACATACCAATAAGCAGTAAAATCAGAGAAACTGATAATTTTGCAGCGGTCTCTTATTTTTTCCCAGAGTTGTATATATATACAAAACACAGATTTTTAACTGTGATGTGGTCTGAAGTTTATTAATGCCATAGTGCGGAACCAGGCAAAGGAATATCTTTTCCATATAGAGATGAACAGAGAAGAGTCTTTAAAGCAGCTCTGCTTGTGCAGAAGTCTCTCCATGGCCGAGCACCAACATCTGTGACATGTTAGTGCCACATGAAGCATCTGCATTCTGAGGAGCTCAGGAACCGGCCTCCTGCTGGTGCCAGAGTCAGGACCAAGGCCCCGTCCACACTAGTACATATCTGAGTCGTTTTCATTGTGGATGCAGTGTTCATCCACACTAATCCGATGGAAAATGGCTCCAGAGACAGAACAATCTGATGCCGCCAGCTCCCACGTATTCACCTGCGTACAGATCTGATCCAGCGTGGTGTGGACGCATGAAAACGCTGATACACCGTCCTTATTAGACTACGTCACTGTGACTTGCTCCTTCCTGATTCACTGGGTTTGTGACATTGGACATGCAATGCTATTGCGAAAAACAGTTTAAACAAACCCGAGACAAATGCGAAACAGCATCGATCCACAAAAAGACTGTTTTCACAGTTGTCATCTTCCTTGGCTTGAAATCGGCTGCTGCAATTTCCATACAACTACGGCATCTTCAAGTGCTCCACTTGTTTTTACCACCCACGTGGTGTCATGTCATTGTGACGACGTAACACCAGCCTAGTTGTGTGACTAGCGTTTCTGGCGATCCAGACATGACGTGTGGACACAAATCGTTTCCAATACGCTGATACAGTGATTCTTTTCAGTGTAAATGCTCTCTAAACTCAGAGAATCAGCATTTCAGATTCATGCAGCTAAAACCTGGAACAGTCTGAACATGTGAGACAGACTGACTATGTTTAAATCCAGGCTCAAAACAGTTCTGATGATTATTTATGTTTTGATTTGTTTGTATTGTGATTTTAATGTATTTCTTATTCTGTAAAGCATTTTTTGTATGACTCGTGCTCTACAAATAAACTTGCCTTGCCTTATAAAGCATTGTAAATTATAATAAATGACTCTTGGCCACTGTGCAACTTTTGGTCTTTTGTTGAAGTGTGATAAGATTTGAGCTGTAGAGTGTTGAATTATTAACCTAAGGCCAGACTGATGTGTGTGTCACTCTGAACACACATTTTCAGTCTGGAACGGCTCTCGCTGAAAGAGAAAATGTAGAGTGTCATGATGAATATTTGAAAGTTGTTGGTCATCACAACAGCGAACAAGCTGAAAAAACCTGTTACATTCAGCTGAGAGAAAAGCACAGACATCTTCCCTGTCCAGAAATACACAAAACACTTCCTTCTGCACTAAAAAAGACTGAAGTACGTCTGGAGGCATCACCATGTTTGTTTTGGTTCATTTGGACACTTCATTTTTGGCCCCCGCACAAACTTTAGAGCTGCGACGTGATTAGTCAGTTACTACCTGTCGTTGCCACCTACGTGAAGTTGGCCCCATCAAACAAAAACCTACACGAAAACTATGTCGATCGTGTTTGCTCCGTTTGTGCTGCAAAAAGTTTTGTTTGCTTGCTTGTGCTGCTTTAGTTTTTGGAAAGCCCTCCAGGAAGCTTAAAAGCGTTAACTTCTTAGGTTCCTTTCTAAGACAATGTAGCCAAGTGTATTTTTACCTTGTTGACATGTTTCGGCTGCTAGCTGCGAGCCATCTTCAGAACTGTCACCGGTGTTGGTGGTGACGTGTCGTATATCAGCTGTTGTTACTTCCTGTAGGCGTGGTCAGCCTGATGGGACCTGCAGGTCGCCCAGACTGACCACGCCTCCTGTCGCCCGGTGGTCTCTGGAGGAGGGTGTCCCAGGTGTGTGAAAGGAGGAACGCGCCGTCGTCACGGTTGATGCTGTCAGTGCCTCGTTTCCTGATCTCAATGGCTTCCCTGATCCAGCGTTTGAACTTGTTGTTCTCCGATCCAATAGCGGCATGGTGGCTGAGTGGCAACACTCAGGCCTCACAGCAAGAAGGTTGCGGGTTCGATCCCCAGGTCGCCCGGGCCTTTCTGTGTGGAGTCAGGTGCCTGCGACCCAGCCGGGTTGAGCGGGAGAAGATGGATGGATATATGGGACTACGGATGGAAATTAGCACTTGTGCTAAATCCGGCGTATTTACATCAATATGTGTGATTTCATACAAATTGTATGTTCATGAATATGCATTGTCCCACCCAAATAAACAAACAAATAAATAAAATAAAAATGCTCTAGAATAGGACCCGGCCGATATATCGGTTGGTCGATATTATCGGGCGATATGGGCTCTTGGAAACATCAGCTATCGGCAAGATTTTGGCCGATATTCCACGTGGACATGTTTTACCTCGTTATAAAGCTCAGACTCTCTATATTCTGCCCATTTAATCCAATTTACAGACAGATAAACGTCCTGATATGTGGCTCCGCATCAGTATTTATCTGAGGAGTCATTTGTCTGTGTCCTTCGAATGCATTGCCACGTGTACTTGTTTACAGCTGCACCCGTAGATCCACGTGCACACATATACGGTCTATGTGTGCACAACACTGAGAGTATTTTTTTTGTTACTGGACACATGAGCTGTGAAAACAAGTGTGAATTATCAGCATTTAGCATATCATTAATTACCGCGGCGCACACGCATTTACAGCTAAAAGCTAATAGCGGTAATTTAATTTCTTTACTGGCTAGAATATCATACAAAAATGCCATTAGGCCGATGTACTGTCTTTAAATATGATGCAAAGAGGCAGAATAACAATAAATGTAGCCTAAATAAACCCAATTGAAAATCCAATAAAGCTAAACCTAAGTTTTATAAACAATTAAAGATTTACAGTGAATTTTTATGTCATAAATATATCGGTGATTACATCGTCTATCGGCAGTTCCAACTCCCATTTTATCGGTATCAAATCGGCCGCAACAAAATTCATATCGGTTGGACCCTACTCTAAAATTGCGAAAATGCCGTCAACCGTTTGTGCTTTGTGCGATTACGTCATTAAGCCCCTGAAGCGCTTCGCGCTGAACTTCGTAAGACAGTTGACAAGGATGATGCCTGGGCTTAACCCAGGCATCATCGTTGCGAAAGCAATAGGCCCTACGCCCTGTAGGGGCTCGGGCCTCATGAATCAAAAGGAAGTTACTAATTATGATCTTCTGTGACTCATTACAGACACAAATTAATTACTTAAGTGTTGCATTCTGTGGTTTGTTTTTTGTAGTTTATATTTTTAACAGTATTGTACATTTAGAATAGTTTATGTGGATAATTCTGCTTCATGGTTTGGTTTCAGTATTAACATTTATCGTCTGTATTTACTTCAGCAATATATCGCACTTCAACTGTTTGTTATCCTGACAGGCCCAGCCACCATCGCTTTGTTATCTCTAATATGAAATAATGTTGGCAATGGAAACAGCAATTTCAGAGCATACAAATGTCACGGGGACCACAGAGTGTACTGGAGGACTTAGGGAAAGGTTAATGGACTTGAATAACAGGCCGATCCATACTGACGTCACAAGGGCCACGCTAAACAAATATGAATTAAGGATTAAGTGTGAATGAAACACAAGGCGTCTCGGGGTGATCAGGAAATACAGTAACGTGTTTTAAAGATTATAATTTAATGTCGAGAACTGTAAACAAAAGGCTTTTCAACGATGGTTCACAATTGAGTATAAAATAACAACAATGAAAAAAGTTCCAGGCCTATTGAGGTACATTCAAATAACTCAAATTAAGAGTATTTTACTTGAGTCAGTAGATTCAACTTGACAAGTAAAATGATCTACCAACAGAATAAGTATTTTTTCTTAAAGGTCCTATATTAGCCTATATAAAATTGACTCTTGTGCGTTTTAAGCCATGTTATAATGTTGTTTCCTCATCAAAAACATACCTGGAGTTGTGTTGTGTTTAATTCTCACATGTTTAACACACAAATCCTGCATATTTAGGCTCTTCTCTCAAACAAAAAACACCCCACTGTGTTTTAAAACTCCATACACCATCACTAAAATCATTTGGATGACCTCTACTAAACAAAAGCTAAAAGGACGCTGTTAACTTGAAACCTACCACTTCATGACATCACAATGTCAAATTGAGGGAACAGACTTTTTCTTGTCTTGGCTCTTGGTGAGGAGGGATGCATTTCCTCTCCTGTTCTGTCCTTTCTTATCTTCCCCTGCTTTGACGCTCTGGCTTTTGCTAATTGGATTAAGCCCTGACGTTTTGAAAAATTCAGATTACCGAGGCGGCTGTTCAATTCCCCCACTTGGCTCCCCGGAATGATTGAAATGGGAGGTAAAGCTACGAACTCTACGTTTTGGAAAATATCATCAAGATGTTATAGGCCGTCATTGATCGCAGATTGGATGAGACTTTGGCCTTGAAGCGCAGTATTGATAACATGTCAGAGACTGAATGCTTTACAAAGGCAGGTGAGTACAGAAGCTGGGGGGGCTCACACAACAAATAAAAACGCCACAACACCAATGCAAATGCCGCAACACAACAAAAAGCCACAACACACCATAACAACCCACGAGAGAAGTGGCCACGGGACTCTATTTTCTGACAGATCAAGCGGGAAATTATTCATGACGATGAGACAGTGACATCAATCTTGGCCACAAAACAATAAGTTACTTTTACTTACGTTTCCAACTTTGTTCACTTCTCTGTTCCTTTACTTTTCACATTCTTCTTCTTCAACTTGTCTCATTTACTTCCCGCTTGATCCTCCTCACTTGGTCCGTCGGAAAATAGAGTCCCGAGGCCACTTCCACTGTGGCTTTTTGATGTGTTGTGGCATTTGTATTTATTGGGAGGTCCCCCCGGCTTCCATAAGTGAGCAAACCTTGAGACCAAGAGGGAGACAATCAGAGCTGTTGTGGAAAAGAGCGTAGCTGGCTCGACCCAAAACCCAAACAACCCAAATCTTATTGGCCTCCCCCAGCCAGTAAGGGTCTCGACCAAGGCCGGCTGGTATCAATGCGTCCAGGAAAAACTGGAGCAGGGAGGACCTCTTTTCGTCCTCACACTTTTTCTGCGTCTTCACAGCTTTGCCCAACCCAGCAGCGCCACAGGATCCTGCAGGATCCGGATGGCTGCTTGCCTATGTTGGGTCAACTCAACTCCCCGACCCTCCCCGGTTGCAAGTCTAGTTGTTATGTTATGTCTGTACCGTGTGTTTTGATCATGTGCTGATGTCGTGGAGGTGTTTTTTGTGTACTGTTTCCAGACTATTCCCCAGTTAAGGGGCATGGTCTGGGGGCTGTCCTCTTTTTTTTTCTCTTCCCCCTATCCTCATGTTATGTTGTATTGTTCTGGTCCTGTCCATGCCTAGTACCCCCAGGTTATGCATTATGTGTTTGTAAATGTACAGATGGGGCGACAGGTCGATTTCGATTTCCTTTGTATGTCTTGTACATGTGAAAAAACTGACAAATAAAGGCATTCATTCAATAAAGGGTTATTCAAACATATGACAAATGAAACAATGCATAATTCCTGGTATGTTTTTGAGGAGGTAACAACATTATAACACAACTAAAGCACAAGCCAATTTTGCTTAATGCAGAACCTTAAAAATAAAGAACTCAACCAGCCCTTGACCAGAGGAACCATTGGGCCTAAATTGTATGCATAAATACTGATGCTAAAGGAATGCTATACAAACTGTAGCATAAGGATGTGTCAAAGACATTTAACCTTGAAATCTGTCGCTCTCAAAACACCAGTGGAGCCTTGAGCCAAGTTTTCAGACTTAAAATTGAGAGTTATATGAGGTAAATATGTCCATAAAGAGTATTCTTGTCACATTCACAGTCTACGGGATCATTGTACAAGATAAAACCACGGACTTGGTTGGAGAAAGTGTGACCATCATTTTATTCCATATTGAGACTATGCAGCTTTGAACTGAACTCTCAACTGTACGCTCTGCTCTGTCTGAGGCTTTGTTAGACTTGAATCTGAGGTTTATTTTAACGTAATCTGATTTTTAAAAAAATTAAAAAAAAAGATTTATTTAGAGTTCCAACAGGAGATAGGACATTTGTGCTGTTAAACAAGTCCTTCTCATATAACATTACAGTCACATTAACCAACAGATTTTTCAGACAATCTTAAAACCTATTTGGCAGTTTTTGCTAACGTGTGTACTGTATTTTCATGGTGAATAATCCACCAATACACATGTAGAACACCCCCTGAGTGATGGCTCTGCAAAATATCAATAGAGCCATAAAAACAACAAATCTCCCTGTCGCAACCACTGCTCTCAATAGCTACAACTACATTAAAGGTGCATTCTGTACCTTTTCTGGTGGCAAATTGGACACATTGCTGCTTTGCTAGGGAATGTTTCGCAGTATGACCTTAAACATGTCTATCTCCATGGAGACAAGGTGATTCGTGGACAGGCAAACCCAACCACGGTAAGAATTCATGTTTTGTGGCCATACCGGTTTGTCAAGGCCTGAGCCCGTCACATCTCAGAACCTCAGCAGGTCAGGGCCTGGTTAGTACTTGGATGGGAGATCACTGGGAAAATCAGGTGCCACAGGGGGCCGCCAGTCACAAAAACTGTTGATGTGTCCTTAGTAGGGCTGTCAAACGATAAATTTTTTAAAATCTCGATTAAGATCAGAAATTCCATTGTTAATCGTGATTAATCGCATATTGAATTACATGTTTGAAATTGTGTTATTTTGCATTTCAAGACAGTTTTAAACCCATAATGTAAAGCAATTCTTACCCATTTAATGATTGCAGTTGTTATTTTCTTTGACGTGTGATTATCCACAGGTCTGTGGCGACTCTGCCAAACGGTAGTTTGTCGGAGTTTAAACAAACCTGAGACCAATGCGAAACAGTGTCAGTCCACGAAAAGACTGTTTTCATGCTTGCATCTTCCTCAGCTCAAAATCGGCTGCTGCAACTTCTACAGAACTACAGCAACTTCAGACACGGCGCTTCACTTTGTTTTTACTGCCCACGTGGTGTCATGACGTCGTGATCTGACTACTGCTTCAGGTGATCCAGACACGACGTGTGTGGACGCAAATCGTTTCCAATACTGATACAGTGATTCATTTCAGTATAAACACTCTCTCGTTTTTAGAAGGGGCAAAAGACTGGTGAACTCTAATCACAATAAAAAAAAATAAAAAAAACGTTATGGATTGCATTAATCTAGTCGCGATTAACGCGTTACCATTGACAGCCCTAGTCCTTAGGCAAGACACTTCACCCACATAGCCTAGTATGAAAGTGGTGTGTGTGTAAGTGATGTTGGTCAGAGGGGTCAGTGGTGCAGATTGGAGTCTTGCTTCTGTCAGTCTGTCCCAGGGCAGCTGTGGCTACAGCAGCAGTTTACCACCACCAGGTCTGGAGTGAATGAATCTGCTCTGTCAATAATGCTCTGTTAAGTGTCTTTGGGGACATGTGTCTGTGAAAAGTGCTATATAAATAAAGTTACCTGACCTTACATACACAAACTAGATATTGTTAAACCTTTTAAAAATATCTTTGGCCAAACGTGCACACAAGTGGGTCCAGCATTCACCGTGGCGTTCTGTGGAAACTGGCGCCTCCCGGGCACACAGCCAACTTCCCCTTAAACTCTGCCGATCTGTGGCACAGCAGCAGTACCCTGAGGTGCCACCCGCTACACGAAGCATCACTCCCCCAAGGAATATGGCTGACGTCAGCTGCAAAGTATCAATGTGGAACTAAAGCAGGTTCATTCTGGATCAATTTGCAAATACCAGAATAGTCTGGCATTGGGGGGTAATTGTGAGAAGAAGTGCAGGAGTAGAAATGTGTGAAACGGAAATTGCACGACACTGAAGAGACCAGAAGCAACAACAGCCCTGGTCTAATAATCAGGATATCATATACGTAGGCACAGCTTAGGCAAGTCATATGATGCCAAACTGACTCTTGTGAGCTTTGAGCCATAATGATGTTATTTGTCATTTATCATTTAAAAAAAAAAAAAAAAAACTCCACAAGGTGAGCATTTGGAGCTTTGGAGATGTAGACAGACTAATACTAAAGGATTACAAAACAAAACTCCAGGTATGTTTCTGTTAAAGTCCATTTGACAGGTTTTTATATTTCTCTAATGTGGACCTAAGCAATTTGTGAAGAACATTTGAAAAATATGACAGAAAGTAGAGATTTCAAACATATCGTTGAGGAGAAATTATCCAAAAGTCACAATTTTCACATGAGAAACGCATTTTTCTGATACTTTAAACACAATTTCCACAAAATAAAGGTGTTTTTTTTATCATTTTATTTGTCAAATAAAATGTCTGTGTGCTTTAGGGAAGTTTTGGCCCAGTGTCCAGTCATGGAATTCCCTAGAGAGATTTCAAAATTGCAAAATTAAGTTAATCTTAAATCTTAAATATAATGATCTTTACAGTGTTTTGGTCAAATATTCCAACTTGTCATAGACACTTTAAAGCTCATGACTCAATTTTGTATTAAAATAGGACCTTTTAGTACTTTATTTATACATTTTTAAATAAAGCTCAAATCAACCAGGAACAATGTATGGCTTGTTTCCTGTTACATTGTCTCCTCTATGCACTATGTAACTTTTCTCATGGAGGGTCCACCACCTGCTCGTCTCCATGGAAATGTTATTGCTTTGCCTGGAGTGTTTTATGTGTGGAGTGTGCTATTTTACATTTATTCTATTAAGTGGAGTGTTTTATTTTACATTTATTCTATTAAAGATGCTTTAATTGCGAAAAAATATGTCTTGACAAATGCATCTTTACAAGCGGGTGTCGCCTCTACACAGATCTGACCTGTAATTCTACCAGAAAAGTTACATAATGTGTCTTTAACAAATCTGTTATACTGTCCCTTCATTATATCTCTAGTGTCTCTACCTGCCGGAGTCTAAATGCCTTTACAAATATTTATATTATTAGTAGTAGTATTAGTAGTATTAATATTAGTAATATTAGTATAGTATTAGTAGAAGTAGTAGTATTAGTCGTAGTATTAGTCGTAGTATTAGTAGTATTATTAGTATTAGTAGTAGTAGTAGTAGTAGTAGTAGTAGTAGTAGTAGTAATAGTAGTAATAGTAGTAATAGTGGTAATAGTAGTAGTAGCAGTAGGAGTAGTAGTAGTAGTAGTAGTAGTAGTAGTAGAAGTAGCAGTAGCAGTAGCAGTAGCAGCAGTAGCAGTAGGAGTAGTAGTAGTAGTAAAAGTAGCAGCAGTAGTAGAAGTAGCAGTAGCAGTAGCAGTAGTAGTAGTAGTAGTAGTAGTAGTAGTAGTAGTAGTAGTAGTAGTAGTAGAAGTCGCAGTAGTAGTAGTAGTAGAAGTAGCAGTAGTAGTAGTACTATTAGTAGTAGTATTTGATTAATAGCTTGTGTTTTGTGGTTACAGGCTCAGTCTGATTTTGTGGAGCTCTGTCGAATATTGTATTAAGGGACAAATCCAGAAAATATAAATATGATTTTTCGCCTCTTCTCTGCCCTTTTCGTGAGTATTTTTTATTGAATTTGACAATTTAGAACAATTAACAACAATTTCCCAGTCTACGTCAATAATGTCAGACATTAAACATTTTATTGGATTATTGAGCAACTGGGACCAAGTCATTTCCTTCATGAATCAATAATGTGTTTAAAAAAGTAGAGGATTACAATGTAGTGTCGATAATAAACTTTTAAAAGGTCCATATTACACTATTTTCTGATTTATGTTATAATAATGTGTCCTCATTAAAAAGTTTTGTGTTTTGTTTCATTCACACATGTTTAACACACAAAACCTGCACATTTAAGATGAGTTCTTCTCTCAAACAGAAAATACTCCACACACCTTCACTAGAATAATTTGGATCATTTCACTCCTGGAATCACCAGTCTCTACTGAACAAAATGTAAAAAGGAAGCTGTTAACTTGAAAACTACCACTGCATGACATCACAAGGTGGAACAGAGCATTTTGAGCATGTGTGAATGAAATAAAAGAGCTAACAACGTTCTAACATGGCTTTAAGCTCACAGGAGTCAATTTTGTGTAATATAGGACCTGTAATCTTCAAGACTCATTTCACTAAAATAAAGTTAGCATCATTATATTTAAGATTTTGCTATTTTTTTTCCTTCCTTATTTATTTAACTTCCTGTATGGACACGGCAGCAGATATGATGTATGTAGAGGTAATTCCGTAACTGTTACCTCACAAAAATAATATTAACAAGGAATAAAATCTGTCCAAATTACACTATAGTTACAAATAATAGTGGAGGAGTTCAAGTATCTTGGGGTCTTCTTCACAGTGAGGGGAGGATGGAGCGTGAGATTGACAGGCGGATCGGTGCAGCGTCGGCAGTGATGCGGTCACTGCATTGGGCCGTTGTGGTGAAGAGGGAGCTGAGCCAAAAGGCGAAGCTCTCGATTGACCTCAGTCTACGTTCCTCCCCTCACCTATGGTCATGAGCTCTGGGCAATGACCGAAAGGACGAGATTGAGGATACAAGCGGCCGAAATGAGTTTCCTCCGCAGAGTGGCCGGGCACTCCCTTAGAGATAGGGTAAGGAGCTCGGTCACACGGGAGGAGCTTGGTGTAGAGTTGCTGCTCCTCCACGTCGAGAAGAGCAGCTGATTTGGCTCGGGCATCTGGTCCGGATGCCTCCTGGACGCCTTCCTGGAGAGGTGTTCCGGGCATATCCTACTGGAAGGAGGCCCCAGGGAAGACCCAGGACACGCTGGAGGAACGATGTCTGGGATGGCCTGGGAACACCTCGGGGTCCTGTGGAGGAGCTGGAGGAAGTGTCTGGGGTGAAGGAAGTCTGGAAGTCCCTGCTTAGACTGCTGCTCCCGCGACTCAGCCCCGGATAAGCAGAAGGAAATGGATAAATAACATCTGTAGTTAAATAAGACCAAAAGCATTAACCAAAAACCAAAGCATTAACATCTCCATGAAGACAAACAGACCCTCTCCAGGAAAGCTACACAGTGCACCTTTACCTTTTTCCTCTCACAAATCGCTGCTTACTTTTTGGTTGGGGGTCCTTCACCTGACACTATTACATGAATATGTAGATTAATTCATATGCTCTTTAAACCTATGATTAAATTAGAAAACTCGGCCATCCTTCTCATACACTCGAGACGTGGTCCGCTATAACAGAAAGTACGCTGCTTCCTGTTTTGGTCTTGTTTCCATGGCATTTTTGGTGGCTCCTTGCACCCTCTCTCCGTCTTTTGTTCTTTGCTTTCATCCTCTTCTCTCTCATCTTCACCTCGCTCAGACTCTTCTGTATTTGGAATCCCTTTGGTGGCTTTTGAAATCTTGAAACCGAAATCCGTCTATGAAACTATGGACTGTAACAAAGCGTGACATGGCACTGAAATAAACCAGGTGAAATGTGAGATCTGATCGAAATTAAAGCACCAAACTAAAACTGAGCCAATATAATACAATCTGACCTTAATTGACTATTAAGTATTTATACTGTGATTTGTGACTAATACATGATACCTGATTTTCACCGTCTTAAAAACGTAAAAACATTAATTTAAAACAGTTGTTTTTCTGAGCTTTCTGAGCATTTGTGTATCTGTGTGAGGTCAGAATGGGTTGGAAGAAAACCTTAAACAGTGTCCAAACATTCACAGCTTCTAAAGAAATTGTAAAGAGTTTTTGCTTTCGTGGTGTAAGGGTGAGTGACAGTGCTCCAAAAAAAAAGGTGATCCAAAAAATAAATATATGAATGAAAAAAAAGTATACAGATAAAATAACTGTAAAACATAATACAGTATAATACAGAAATGAAAGAAAATGAGATAAAATTACATTTATTTTGCCATAATTGTGTAAATATTTGTAAAGTTTCGTGATCAGTGTACTGTATATAAGCAACTACATATTTTTTTAAAAAGCGGCACGGTGGCAACACGGTGGCAACACGATGGCAACACGGTGGCAACACGGTGGCAACACGGTGGCAACACTCAGGCCTCACAGCAAGAAGGTTGCGGGTTCGATCCCCGGGTCGCCTGGGCCTTTCTGTGTGGAGTTTGCATGTTCCTCCCCGTGTCTGGATGGGTTTCCTCCGGGTACTCCGGTTTCCCCCATCAACCCAAAACATGCAGCACCTATGAACTAACATCAAGGACCATGTTGTCCACCCTCCTGTGGGCTCACCACCTGCAGAGGGGTTCATAGGGGTTGTCAGGTGCTATGAGTATTGGGCAGCAAGCTGCCCCCGCGACCCAGCTGGATTAAGCGGGAGAAGATGGATGGATGGATATTTTTTTTAAACTATGTAATGAATAGAGGTGGATTAAAATAAGTTTTCTTCTTCCCACTCCTTTTTGAGAAATGTGCTTTTCTGTTGTTTACAATATTTGTGTAGGATGAATATGGTTTCTCTCTTGGCATAAACTCAAAATTAACACAAAATCAATCAAAAAGTATACAAATTATTCGCTGTCATGAATTTGTAAGCGCTTTGCACAACTTTCAGAGGTCAAAGCAGTTTTGCCATCACATTAACAACTATCATGCTAACAGCGTACTTCCTGAATCTCTGACAATAAAAGGATTTATAATTACCGTATTTTTTGGACTATAAGTCGAGTATAAGTCGCACCAGCCAAAAAATGTGTAATGAAGAAGAAAAAAAACATGTATAAGTTTTTTGGGGAAATTTATTTTAGAAAATCAGAGACCAAGAACCAACATTTCATCTTGAAAGGCAAGTTATAGAAGTTATAGCAATAAAAACAACCCAACAGAGAAGAATCTGTGTATCATTCGTTCATATGTTTTTCAATATAGAACCAAAAATAAGAAAATGACAAAACAACTCTTTTCTTATTATTATTTGTCTGTAAAGCTAAAATGAAAAAACTGTTTTTTGTTGTTTTTTAATTTTTTGTTTCATATTTAGGATTCATATATTTGGTCTATGGGCTGTCGGTGTGAAAAATGTTATATATAAGTCGAACCTGAATATAAGTCGCAGGACCAACAAACCCTGAAAACTTATAGTTTAGACTTATAGTCCGAAAAATATGGTAGATGCAGACAGTTGACTTATTCTGACCTCAAGAGCTGCTTATACATTATCTGTACTAGGGACGACAATGAAAACATCAAAGAGCCATTCATCCACTAAAGATGAAGTGCCTTGCACATGGACACTACCATACAGCGGTATGGTGGGGTAGGGGGATTGTACCTCCAACCTTCAGATAATGTCTGGTGGCTGAGGCTATCAAAGCTAAACCAGAAGGAATAATGAAAATTTCCACTACAGTAGTCAATGATGCACAGGAGAAAATGCTGCTGTGATGCCTTTAGGGACTCTGTTACTGCCTCTTTTAAAAACATTCAAAATTAGCTCATGAGAGTAACAAACCTGTGTGGCTTTTGCTTTTTCTAATGTTTGCAAAGCCATCACTTCATTTTCTGTTTCTCCAGGGGCAGAGGTCTGAGCTCTTTTCTCCAAAATGCTAAACAGTCCCAATTATATAGTGCTTTTCAACCTTCAAAGCCCAAAGTGTTTTACGCAAAGAACCACTCACCCATTCAGACAGACTCATTCATACACCAGTTTATGCAGACACTGGGAGCGAAGGGGTGTTAAGCGTCAGCAGCAGCAGTATTTAATTAATCTGTGGAAGCTGGAATTGCACCACCAACCGTCAGTGGGTCTGATCACTTTACCACCCATAATGTTTATGGTGGGACCAGAACTCAGGGGACAGGTCTGAAGATGGCTTGTAACTAGCAGCTGAAACATGTCAGTAAAGTAAGTAGAACTCCTACAGTATTGTCTTTAAAAGAACCCAAGAAGTTAATGTACATAAGACAAAATTAAAGGGAAACTCCGGCACATTTGATGCTAAAGTCCATTGCTAGAGGTGGTGGAATACTGTCAGAAGCCAAAAAATGGCACAGATCAGTGTTGCCTCGGCGGAGATCTCGCTGTGGCAGTGAGTCTGTCAAGGCAACAAACTAGTGTAGTGTGATGGGGGCAAGTTCTTAACTTCCACGTAAACTTGAAAACTAAGCTTCATGACATAACAAGGTGGACAGTGCATTTTGAGCTTTGAAGATGTAAACAAGAGTAATGCAGGATTGCTCAAATATTTGGGAATTAAACAAAACACCTCCAGATATGTGTAAAATCCCTAAAGGCCACTACACACTACAGGATTTTTCGGTCTGAAACGATTTTTAAATGTGCGACAAAATTCTCACACCACAAACACGAGGAGAAACTTATGAGACTAAAAATCTTTGATCGCAAAGACTGCAGTGGGATATGTCTGCGTAAAACAGGATATAAAGTTGTGAGCCGTTTCCTGTCTACAATAAAACAAGTCGCTTTGAGACTCTTAAGTGTTCAAAGATCAGAGCTCTGCACTTCTAGTTTAGATACAAGTCAAAACTGTGTTATTATTATTTGTGAAATGTGGTGCTTGTAGTAGAAGTAGTATTAACATTATAGTAGCATTAGTTTAAATATTAGTATGGTAGTAGTAGTAGTAGTAGCAGTAGTAGCAGTAGTAGTAGTAGTAATAGTAGTAGTAGCAGTAGTAGTAATAGTAGTAGTAGTAGCAGTAGTAGCAGTAGTAGTAGTAGTAGTAACAGTAGTAGTAGTAACAGTAGCAGTAGCAATACCAGTAGTAGCAGTAGCAGTCGCTACTGATACAGGATTTTTAAAGCATAAAAGAGGCGATAAAGTCCACAGGAAGTAGAGTCACTATCGCTAATTACAGCTTCACCGTGCATTGTGTGGATGTAAACAGACACGTATGAGGAAACACTGTCTTTTTACTTTTAAAGATTACCGCAAACTGGATTAATAGCGCAGTTTTGTGGACTGTCATTATTTGCGGAGGATAATTTCTATGGATAATGTGGATCAGATGCTGCACTTTAAATGTACCACTTTATGAGAGGTGAGCAATAAAGTCTTAATTTTCACTATATCCCGAGTTTGTATCTTGCGTCTCTGTGTCCGTCACTTCTCTGCTCCTGACGCTGTTTTATTGCCTGTTACCTTAACATTGTTGATGTTTGATGGTTACGATCTGACACTGACACCACACACGAGGAGCAGCTTCAAAAGCACACACAAAGACAAAAAGTTGGGTCGTGCCTCCCCGAACTCAGGAGGAAGAAATTACAGCCAAAATCGGGCAAATTCTCCTGTAGTTTGTGGCAGCCTTAAGTCGTCCAGGTAGAATCCATGGCAAAAGGAGAAATTTAATTTGTCAACTGGACAAAAGTTTATTTTGGTCGAATACGTTTCTCCCTGCAGACAGATATAAGGCTGTGGTCCAGCTGACAAATTGAATTTCTCCTTTTGCCAACTCCAGGTATGTTTTTTTGTGGAGGTAACAACATTCTACCATGGCATGAATGCTCCCAAGGGTCGATTTTGTGTAATATTTATATACACATATTTACAGACCCACATTCATGCAAGTTTGAGCAATCTTTAATGACGCCATATTGCTGATCAACTCACGTTTTAAGATAAGATAAGATAATACTTGAATGTCTGTTGGCACAGAAATTTGTCTTGCATTGCCCTTCTCCACAATCCACATATGAAGACACATAAAAACACATAAAAACACATGAAGACACATATGAAAACACATAAAAGACACAGCATGGCCTATAGTTTTCACCTGCACTGGGATTTTTCACCATTTCCCTGGATTTACTTTGTTCTCCAAATATATTTTCTTAATTCTAGTCACTTTGATACAAGTAAAACCATCTGTCTATTGCACTGTAAACCGAAACATTCAAAGTAATTAAATAGGTAAAGTTGTGTATAGTCAAAGTTTTAGAAATAGTCCTACTAACTTACTTATGCCAAGTTGCTGTAACATGTTCATCTTTTTGAGTAATTTTAACTAATATTTTTTGATTAAAGATGTGGTTGTGGGTATAAATGAGCGTAACTTAATAACATAGATCAGGTACAACTTCGTAGATTTAAGTAATTAAACACTGAGAATGATAAAGTCCTGTTATTCCTTTTATTTCATATAGGTGTAATAATTTAAAAAGAAACTTAATTTATATATTACATGCTAAAATACAATGCAGTTTCAAAGTGCTTCACCAAATAAGTGAACTTCTAGTGGTTTGAAAACTCACAATTTTAAGTCATAATAAATGAAAATAACTGAGTTGACTTAACAGAAAACTATGAGTCAAATTAACTGCAAATATTTGAGTTGAGGTAAATAAGCACTTTTAATTCAGCTGTTTTCAAAAGGTACAAGTAGCAAAGCCGTCCAACCTTTTAAGTTCTGGAAGATTGTGACTTTTAAGTTCATCAACTTAAAGCAAGTCATTGCCTCACTTATTTTGGGTTCTGGAAACTTATCTGGGTTTACAGTGTAGAAGTGCCTTATCTTTGCTGTGATGACAATTACTACAGCGTCTGCTCCCACTGGACACTGCGGTTTGCACCATGTTACCTTTTATTTTTAAAATATTTGCTGAAAACAACATATTAACCATTTATTAATTTTCACTCTGATTTCACCACTGCACATTGTGTCAGGTTAGTGAAGTTGTTGTGCCTCGTTTTTATCCTGCTTTTGTATTTTTTTTGTAACTTCATGTTACAAGTTTGTGATGAGGGAACAACACTCTAAATAGCATGTCAGTTTTGCATAATACCATCTCTTTAATGATATTTTTTAAACTGTTAGATGATCCCCACTGCTTGTTTTGTTGCACGTCCAAAACAAGCCTGCGCTGATAACTTTGCTGAATGTACGCTGCTCAGACTTTTCACTCATTAGGTTTTAAATAGACGACCCCAGCTCAATCGGTGATGTATTAAATTCCCACTGGCAAAAAACAAACAAAAAAAAACAACACACAAAACCCTGCACGCCCGTGTTCCAGCCCTGAAGCTCGAAAAATGATCTGAAAAAGCCATTATCCGAGGTGGGGATAGTATTTCAACCTGGTGGAAATGTACCAGACGTGAATGCAATAGAGGCTGGAGAACATGGCTGCTCCAAACTGTTACGTTGTCTGCTGTGGGCTAATAGTTATTGATCTGTGAGAGAGGAGAGGAGGAGGATAAGTTTCAATCAAGCGACTTTTTGTTTGTGTGAGAAGCGCTTTGGGACTAGTGCTAAGTGCCGCTCTGTCAGAAGCTCCATTATTTAAAGGTGCTTGCGAAACTTTGTTGTTTTTCCACCTGTCACAGTTCTTTCTGGTCAGATTGTGTTCAAATAAAACTCAGATTAAGCAGAGTTATTATGATTGACTGACATTCAGGAGCAGGACCTCAACCTGCCCCTGCTCCTCTCCAGCAGAAGCCCTATTTATAAAAGCCTATCCCGACAACACCGGCTGCACTCTCTCGACCTCCTTCCTCCCACCCTGTCTCTCTTGTTCTTTCTTCAGCCTGAAGACTTCATTTAGAAAGGAGATGGGGTCCTGAATCGGCTGGACTGACCACCTGAGACAGAGCCCACATCCTGAGTCCTGGTTCTCGCTAGTTAAGTCTAAGGCTACTTTCAGACTGCAGCCTAAAGTGACCCAAATCTGATTTTTTTTTCACCCCTATGCGACCTGTATCTGATCTTTTAATGACAACCTGAACGACACAGATCCGATTTTTTCAAATGCGACCCAGACCACTTGGATATGTGCTCCTAAAACCGATACATATCCGATCTTTTGACATGCGACTTCAGTCTGAACGGTCAGATCGCATTCATCTGACCTACACGTCATCAACAAGCGACAGTTTGGCTATTTATAATGGCTATTTATAACTAAGCACCTGTTACAAGCCAAAAGAGCAAACGCTGATGTGTTTCCTCACTGAAATAGGCCAAAGACGTGTTTCCTCCCGTAGGTGCTCAATGCAGCGTCCATGTTTAGGTGACTTCCGTAAACACCGAGGCCGCCGCTGTAACGTCGTTGTGTCCTCCAATGAGACTCCGGGACACTTTTGGGGCTTTAAAGTTCACATTGGAGATCACATACAAATCACATTTAATTGGAAACGTGAACGACCTCGCAAAAAAAACAAAAACATCTGATTTCACAAAAAATCCAAATTGAGCATTAAGCCCTGCAGTTTGAATGTAACCTAAATTAATGGTGCACTTCTCAACATTTCTGGTGAAGGGTTTGTCATCTGTGTCACGATGGCAGCATAACTAGCACTCGCGTCCAGGTTGGATCCCTTGGTCATCTGGGTCTGGGTGGAGTTTGCTTGTTCTTCCTGTGTCTGGATGGGTTTCCTCCGGGCACTACGATTTCCTCCATCAAACCAAACACATGCACCGTAGGTATGAAAGTGGTGTGCCTGAGTGATGGTGGTGGTTGGTGGTCGATGACGCTGATTGGACTGGCTGCCGCACTTCCATCAGTCAGGCTAGAGAGTACAACAGTAGCTCACCACCACCAGGGGCCTGTTCCAGAAAGCGGGTTCAAACATACTCTGAGTTTATCCATGAGCTCTGGGTTGACTTACCCTGAGACGGGAAACCCTGAGTTTTCGGTTCCAGAACAGGTGATATGAATGAGCTAAATCAACTCTGAGTAGGTTCACCCTGAGCTACGCGCGTGCACGACTACTATAAAAAAGGCATAGTCAATGGATCCCCGAAACCATGAGCATCACCATGACAACGACAAAAAAAGAGATCCACTTACTTCAGCCCGCTTGAGCTCGAGGTCCTCATGGAGGCATATGGGGAGAAAGAAGATATTTTCCGTCGTAAATCAAACAACGGCAAAGGAGAGAGAGGCAGCTTGGGAGGAAACTGCGGCCCGAGTCAATGCGTAAGTTTGAAATGTTTAATTAAGTTAACATTCAACTGTAAGATCATCGCTTATTTGCCGAGTTAAATAGGAATAAAATCTGATTTTCGTTTAGGTGCAGTCCAACAGGGGAGAAAAGGATGTGGAAGCAGCTAAAAATGAAAAATAAAAATATCTTACAAAGCGGTAAGGCATGTTTTTTTTAAATGCCTTAGGTTGGTAAAGTAAATGTTAATTCAGTGGCTACTTCAAATAGTAATGCTAATTATTAACAAAATGCTGTCTAAACATGCCCTCCCACTTAAAGTAAATGAAAACTTTATTTGTTTAGCCTATACATTTATAGTTTAATAGGCTGCATTTGAAATGTGACTGTGCACATGACAAAAAAATCATTTGAGTTCTGCTCAGCCAACAGAAAGAAGGCAGAGACCAAAAAAAACACTTTGACCAAGGCTGAGGTGAGGCCCTCAGCCAAAACGCTACCCGGCCAGTGGCTGAGGGCATCCCTGGGGGAAGCTCTTCTGAGCCCAGCACCCCCATGGACACAAGTGCCTACATCAGATGCAAGTATACACTTCTGTCTGCATTTAATCAAATAAAATAAGACAAATAGATATATCCTATTTTATTCACCCAACAGTTGAGAATGGTGTCCTCTGCCTGGTTCAGCCTCCCCACCCAATACAACACCCTGCAGCTGTAACTATTCCATACTCAGATCTTGCCTCAGGTGGTAGTTGAAAGTATTCTGAAACAGTATCTCTCTCTATCACAGGAGGAGGAGGCTGATGATGATGATGAGGAGGAGGAGACGCTGACTGCTGCCACAGGGAGAGATCCAGAGGGGCCAACTGAAGTATGTGTTAATATGATGTGAAGTTACTGGCAGAGTCATGCCCATTCACATTTCTTTACACTGTTGACTTAAATATAGTTTCATGTACACTGAAGTGATGAGTGGACAAACGACTAAGTACATTTTTATGTTTCAACAGGACATGGCTGGGCATCATGAGCAGGCTCCATCAAGTTCAGCTGCACATCTTCATACAGTGAGATTTTCCTGTTAAATCTGTATGTAGAACTGCAGCACTTAAATGTTGTGCATATGTTTCACAGTTACCAGCAAAGGAGTTGTACAGACTGCACCTCATAAAGCAGATCCACAAGACAGACAGGGAAATGGTGTATCTAGATCGCCAGATAAGGAAGGCAGATCTAGAGATTAAATTACTGGAACGCCAGTTGAGGTGGGTGCATTGGGGAAATGGATGAATATGTTAATGATTGGAACTATTATAAATCCTAACTGTTGCTTTTGTATTGTAGGGAATAAAGCTATATGTATGGTGCCTTTATCTCATGCTTCTGTTCATTTTATGCTTCAGTTTTATTGATGCTTCTGTTTTATTCTATCAAATTTCGTTATGCTTGCATGATGGCAATAGTTCTTGAATCTGGAAAGATGAACCAAATCACATTTGAAGTATGAGTGTTTTATTATCCAAAGGCGTTCCTACAAATGAGGTCCCTGACAGCTCTTCCATCCTGGACATCTGCAGGGTGGATGGGGTGGTCATCCTCAGGGTCATTGATTTGTACAGCAGGGTGTTGCTCTCCCCTAATAATTGCAATATTATGGAGTACAACACAGGCCACAATGATGTCACATGCCCTCTCTGGAGTGACCAGAGCTTGTGCAGGCACTGGAACCGGGATTTGAGGATGCCAATGGCTCTAGTCCTGCAATGGGCCACATTGAAACGCTGTTGGGGCCCCGGCTCAGGGTCAGGGTAAGGGGTCAAGAGAGTGGGCTGGCAAAAGCTTGCTGGCAGCAAGCGTTTTAGTGCGAGGGTGACCTTCCTCACTGCCCTACACACTGTCGCCTTGGCATAGTGCTCCGCATCGCCGATGTGATAAAGGAAGGTGCCATTTGCATAAAAATGGAGCGCTATGCACAATGTCTGCAGAGGAGTGAGCGCACGTCCGTGGTGTGTCAGATTTGTGATGTATGGCCGGAGGAGGCTCTCAATATAAATGATGCCATTTGACGAAAACCAGTAGCGCTCAAAAATATATTCCTCTGGAAATGAAAGAATATCCAGCCTGGGGCGGAAGAATCACTCGTTGCGCAATGCGTTTCTGATAATTTGTGTTTCGATATCAATTGGATTTGGGAGGAATGGGCAAGCCATGTAGTCTCAAAGCGATTTTCATGCGGAAGGAGCGGAAAAACTCAGGGTTATTTCAAGTAAACCTGCCCCCGAGCAGGTTATGTTCACAGAGTCTGTTATCGCGGTAACTGACTGTGTTTCAGTTACCTCGCTTTCTGGAACGGAAAACCCAGACTTTCCCTCAACTCAGGGTTAAACTTACTCAGAGTTTTCACATAACCCGCTTTCTGGAACAGGCCCCAGGTATCGAGTGAAAGAATAATGCTCTGTAAACAGTAGTCTGTAAACAATGGTCTGTAAACAATGGTCTGTAAACAATGCTCTGGAAACAATGCTCTGGAAACAATGCTCTGGAAACAATGGTCTGGAAACAATGGTCTGGAAACAATGGTCTGGAAACAATGGTCTGGAAACAATGCTCTGGAAACAATGCTCTGTAAATAATGGTCTGTAAACAATGGTCTGTAAACAGTGGTCTGTAAACAAAGCTCTGTAAAGCGTCTTTGGGAACATGTGTCTGTGAAAAGCGCTATAGAAATAAACACCTTACCTTCACTTTTCCATGCAGATGTTATTGCTTTGTCTAGAATGTTCCACAGTAGAGATTAAACCGATCTATCGCAAGAGAGACAACAATAGACTACGTTACAGGTCAGATCTGTGGAAAGGCGACCCTATTCACAAAAGGAATTATTGCATTTTTGAGCAACACCCATAACGAATAAATGCTAGATAAATGTGTTTAATGTCATACCATGGAGCATTTCAGGCAAAGCAATAACATGTCCATGGAGACAAGCAGGTGACGGAGCTTCCACTAGAAATGTTGCGCAGTGCACCTTTAAAGCAGAACTAAGTAACTTCAGCGGTAGATGAAGGAAACTGGGCCTGGGAAGTTGTAATCACATCTTTCCAAACATCTTCCTGGTTTGTGACGTAAGTATGAATAAAGCCTATTGTTCATGTTGTACTTTGCTATAAAATATCCAAAGAAAATAGATAAATGTTGAACCTGAGCATTTCTCTTACTGACAAGACTGAAGAACTGTCTTGAGCATTTTAACAATATTCAATTTAACTGTCCCCCGTCTTCGGTGTATCATCCAGAAGTGTCTTGTCTTGTCTTTTTTACTAATCTGCCCTTAAAAGTCTCCATCTGAGCACTTATATTGTCATCTCATAGACCATTTCAAAGCTTTGTAAAAATAAAAGTAATCCGTTACAGTGTCCATTTGAGATTGAGAACACGTGGATGGAGGAGGAAGAGGTTTTGGCTAAAAGAGTGATTTGTGCTTTGCCCATTCGTCGGAATATTGATTATTAAACCTGAAGGACAAAGCTAAAGGGAGGGTGCTGTGAATCAAAATAAGAAAACACTAATGGACTCAACAGGGACCTAGCACTCCCAGTTCAGAAAGTAAATTTCTCCTTATTTTTCCTGTCGACTTTCCAAAAATATGGAGTAATAAAGGTCTGAAAGCTTGCTCAAGGCCAGTGGAGGAAGAAGAACTTGATTTTGTTATTCAAGTCGAAGTACAGACACTGAAGCAAAAAAATATGCAAGTAAAAATAAAAATATCACATGAAAACATCGACGCAAGTAAAAATATGAAAGTACCTGTTGAAAAACGTACTTAAAGTGCAAAAAGTAAAAGTATAACGTGCAGATTTTGAGATTTCAAATGTAGTGAATTTTTTATAGCTCCTTCCCATCCTTAAAAATATTTATCATTCATTATGAAGTCAGTCTTTGTTCATGCTTTATCAAAGTTAATTAAGGTCTAGCTACATGTATGTTTATGATGGAAAGTTTAGGAGTTAACAAGGTAACGCAATGCACACATTAAATCGGGCATACACCATAGACCGTATATATGAGTGGACCAAGCTAACCCGTTAGCCGCCGCATGCCAAACAGGAAGTGCTCCAGGAGGCTCTTCCGGCTCTTTCTCTCCCTTTTTCCCATTGACTTACACTGGAATCTTATCGCCCCTCTCTCCGTAACTGCTGCACGGAGCCTTGTCATTTTGGTCTTAAAATGTTTGTATTAACCAGCTCTACATGATCCTGAATTTTATATTTCACTATTTTGTCTGTGAAAAAAAATCCTGTTCATAACATAGAGCCTGGCTCCAAATTCGCTCCTGGAACTGTGGCATCGCGAGCCTCATTTGAGCGGCGCTGAACGCTGTGGGTGACATCACACTCACACTGTACGACATTTTCAATAGTGTCACTCAGCCCCAGCTGTACGACTCAAACTGTACAACCAAATCACAGGGTTCAATGCTCATGATTCATGTTCTCACAATGAACTACTTCAACAGTGCCAAACCCTCAGGAGAGGCAACTGGATTCATACAGGTTTCATATTCTTGCAACGTACGATTGCCGATCAAGAGCTGGTCGTGAGGTATTAATCAATTCTCGTTACCCCATATTTACTACATAAAGCAAGACACACGGTTAAGCCAAAACTCGATCCCAAAAACAGTCGCATGAGTGAAAAATCGTCTCAAAAAGGGCCAAAAATCCCACAATGTACACACAGCTTTAACAAACACTGCAAGATTGTCAGAAAACTCCAGAGAAAATACAAAATGGATTTAAACAGCACATTGTCATTAGCCTGTGATCAATACGAGCATTCATGGTCCTGTTTAGGTGTTTGATTTTCAACAAAAGGTGAGAGTGACTCACTGAAAAACTGTTGTATGTGAGAGACTTGTTTAACATCACAAATCAACCCCCCTGTTGCAGTTCCAGCTAAATCTGCTTTTCTGGTCAAATTGTGCTAAAACAAAGCTCAGAATAAAGTCTAAGTTGAGTAACAGAACTTCAGACAGACCAGAGCTTTCAGTTAGCATCACACCCACAGGGAATATTGTAGGTACCAGCTACAAAATATCAATACCACAGGCAATTTTCTTTAATGAAATCCTATCTAACTTGGTTAATAAACATTACATCCCTTCTAATACAGAGGCGGGCAATTTTTTTTTCCTGGGGCCAGAGAAACAAAAAATATTGTAAACTGACAAAATGCTTAGCTCAGTTCTGCTTAATATGAATTGTATTTCTTTATAAAAAGCAGTAAATAGCATTGTTTTGATGCGCTGGTGGACTGGTAGGAGTTTATGTTATGACTAAGCCATGACAAATGTAATTTTAAAAAAATACCTCTAACATAAAAGCAATGCAGCCTTAGTCTATGCATGAGGTAAAATGATAAAATATGTTTATTTTGTATTTCCAAATGAGCTTAAAGGGTCATATGTGGCTCTGGAGCTGGACAATGTGCAGGTCTAGTCTAATACTGACATTATTACATGTTAAAAGCTCATAGATATAATAAAAACTGTATACAGTGGGAGCTTTTAATACTGGAAAAGCTCTTGGGGTGATGTTTAGAAACCCTTCAGATAATGTCCCTGATTGTGGCCTTGTACTGAGCGAATAAGATCCAGTTTTTCACCGTGGTTACAGAGATATCCATGACAACGGCCATGTCCAAGGACCACGGGCTCCGAGGCGATCCGCATATAAGTGAAAGGATGAAGGTGGACAGCTCCTGTGATATATGTGGATACTTTGCGGTGGAATAAAGTGGGGGGTACTCTATGATGCACTTCTATTGGCGTAATGTTCGGAAGTTACATAATAAGAATATAATAACATCTGGAAACTACAGAAAAATACAAAACAAATTTAAACCACACGTTTTCAAGAGCCCGTGATCAATACGAGCGTTCATCGACCTGTTTAGGTGTTTGAAAATCTGACATTTTTTTGGCTACTGCTATCTAGTTTCAAATATCATCTCACCTGTTGTAGTTTCAGCTCAGTCAGTTCTTTCTGGTCAAACTGTGTTAAAACAAAACTCAGATTAACTTGAGTAACAGAGCAGAGCCTTAGCATCACAGTTGCAGGGAATGTTTGTGACATCAGCTGCAAAGTCTCATTATAGTCTACGGACTGGAGCAGCAAATTCAACTGGAAACACAGGAGGATCGGGTAAGTTACAGGCTTTGAACAGTACATCAAAATCTCAAAGGTTTTTAAGAGCGACTGACAGTAAAATTGATTGACGGAACAATTTGGAATTGAATATCTGCAGAAAATGTTTAAATGTGTCCCTTTTCATTTAATTAACATACAATTATGTGTTTCATATGTGTAGGAGTTTTGTTTCTCAAGCAAATGATCCAAATCCAAAATCATTTAAAGCATAATCTTTAATAAAATCACAATTTCTATGTTTTTTTTGTTTTTTTGCACATCCTATATATTTCTTTATCGAGTCAAGTCATTTAAACCAAGCAATATATAGAAAAAGGAGTACAGTTTTTCTTTTCTTTTTTAAATATTTTCTTTTTTTCAGCATTTTTGAATATATGTTCATGGTTAACACACAACGGTAAACATGACAGAGAGTGAACACATCAAACAAATTGCATCCTGTAATAAGAGTTTCATTTAAATATAAATAATGTTACAGCATATCACGTCCAGTGTATGAATCCCATTTAGTCCAAAGTTTGTCAAAGAGGTCCTATTTCAAATTAAGTCCAAATGTTATTTTTTCCATTTTCCGAATTTCATTTATAATTTCTGACCATTCTTTGATGGAGGGTGCAGTTTGTGTCATCCATTTTTTTGTAATGGCCTTTTTCCCTGCTGCCAAAAGTATGTTCCAAAGATATTGATTGTGTTCATGGTCGGGGTTTTGAGGCCCATGTACATGATTCTGAAGTCGAGTGGAATGGTCATATTGAAGATAGTTTGCAGTGCTTTGTTGAGTTCTGTCCAATATTTATGGATCACATGACAGTTCCAAAACACATGATAATGGTGGGCCTCGTGGCAGCCACAGTTTCTCCAACACCCTGTATTTCTCTGTGAATAATGGGCACTTTGGTATGGTGTTACAAAAAAACGCGATATATTCTTCCACCCAAATTCTTTCCAGACATGTGATTTTGTGGTCCTCCATTGTGATGTATATATATTTTCCCATTCTTCATCTGTCAGAGCAAAATTACCTTCTCTTTCCCATTTATATTTAATATATTTAGTAGAATGGTTGGACAAATTATTAATGCATTTGTACAATTTGTTTATTATTCCCTTTGAGAGTTCTGATTTATATGCCTTAATGAAAATGTCAATCAGAGGGTTGCAGTCATCAGCGTTACTTTGTTTAATTTCTTGGTTGTAATAAATTATTTGTAAGTACCTGTAAAAGTCCTTATTCTCTAAGCCAAAGGATTCCTTTAACATTTCAAAACGTTTCACTTCATTTCCTTTTGTAATCTGATAGAACATTTTTAAACCTTTTGTTATCCAGTCCTTAAATCTTAGGTCTGTACTGTTTGGTATAAAACTTTGATCATAAGCTAACCAGCTTAAGATTTTCACATCTTTATATAGTTTACATGTTTTGACTAATTCTTTCCAAGTAGTAAGTACAGATTTTACCCAAGGATTCTCCATCCCTTCCACGTGACCCATTCGTCTATCATCTGCCAGTAGGACCTGTATAGGGACTGCTGGTATCACATTACATTCAATATTTTTCCATTGGGCTTCGTATTCTGGATCACACCAGTATAACAGAGCTCTGATTTGAGCTGAGATAAAGTAATTCTTAAGGCAGGGCAAGCCCCATCCACCTTTTTCTTTTGATAGTTGCAAAGTTTTAAATTGAATGCAGGGTTTTTTGCCCTGCCATATGAATCTTGAGATTGTTTTGTCCCACTCGTCAAATAAACGCTTGGGGATGTTGATTGGAAGGGTCTGGAATAAATAGAGGAATCTTGGCAGAACATTTATTTTTATGGTTTCAATCCTTTGACTTAGACTTAGGTATGGAATTAAGTTAAATTTTTCAAGGTCTTTCTTTATTGTGGAAAAAAGAGGGGTATAGTTTTTTTCTAAAATTGTTGACAGATCTTTATGGACCACCACACCCAAGTATTTAAGAGATTCTGTTTGCCATTTAACCCCTATGAATTAACATCAAGGACCATGTTGTCCACCCTCCTGTGGGCTCACCACCTGCAGAGGGGTTCATAGGGGGGGTCAGGTGCTATGAGGATTGGGCAGCAAGCTGCCCCCGCGACCCAGCCGGATTAAGCGGGAGATGATGGATGGATGGATGGATGTTTGCCATTTAAATGGGTATGTCTTTCTAAAGGCCAGGGGAGGTTGCCAGTATGAAAGAATTTCAGTTTTTTGTATATTCAGTTTGTATCCAGACATTGGACCAGTATTGTGAAGAAAATGCATCACATTAGGTATAGATGTTTCTGGTTTAGTTAAAAATAAAAGAACATCTGCATAGCAGGCAATTTTATGTTCCGTCCCATCAATTATAACACTACTAATTGTTTTAGATTGTCTAATATATTGGGCGGAGTACAGTTTTTCACATACCCCACCCATCCCACGCTCCCATTAGTCCACCCCCACCCAGGTCCTACATAGACATTACAGGTTATATATAAATAAGCTACAATTATGTGCTTATAAGTATAGGTGTTGTGTTTTATTTCTCAAACAAATGATCGAAATCCAAAATCATAGCATATTTAAAGCATAATCTTTAATAAAATAATATATAATTTTAAAGCTTTTTTGTTTGTATGTTTTGTTGCACATCCTATATATTTCTTTATCAGGTCAACACACCAACCAATATACAGAAAACGGAGTACAGTTTATATATATATATATATATATATATATATATATATATATATGTATATGTATATATATATATATATATATATATATATATATATATATATATATATATTAGGGTGCATCAGTTGCCCCGATATCAGAACTTTACAACGGCCCTATACTTTTCGTGTTCCATTCGCTGAGAAAAAAATTTAGAAAAAAAATTATGAAATTCCGAGTTGATCTACCGGGTCCACATCGAGGTCAAAGTTTGGCCAATGTCCCAATGTATAAGACAGTATAGGCCTATACTGTCTTATACACTGGGGCATTGCCCAAACTTCATAATAGGCAGGTTCGGTAGACTTTAGAAAGCATGGTAGAACCACATATTTGCTTTATGTTTTTCAGAATTGGAGTGTTACAGTGTAGTTATTAAAAGAAGAAATGTCAGAACATAGCTGTAAGAAGGCTCGCATGGAGCAGCCTAAACCAATAACCCGCCAAGACTGTGCAGTATTTGGGTTAGGAGCGAAAATTACCACTGTTTCTGTTGATCTCTCTCTCGATTTTTTTAGAAATTTTCAGAATTTTACAAGGGATGTGGACCCGGTAGATGACATTCGAATTACAAAAAAATTTACCAGGAATTTTTTCTAGTTGAATGGAACACTAAAACATTAGGGCCGTTTGCAAGTTCTCGATTTTTAAAAAAAAGGGGGCAACTGATGCACCCTAATATATATATATAATTTTTTATATATATTAGTGGTGGGCATAGATTCATTTTTTTAATCTAGATTAATCTCACTGAAATCTTGAAATTAATCTAGATTAATCTAGATTAAAATGGCTCCTTCAGAATATGCAAAATACCTAAGCAATGACTAAAAGTAAGTCTTTGAGACTTCCCAGCTGGCATCGATGAGGTGCACAGTAACGCCAAGGTAGTTGTCATTGTTTACAGATGTCCAATGGGCCCCCGTCAGTGCAACACACCTGGCCTCTGCCATCTTTGCGTCCTTTGCGGCTTTCTCTGCGGTGTATTGGTCATATATCCTCCGAACGATAGTTCGTCTTGCAGGTAGTTTATAAGATGGGTCACCTGTGGCCACCTGAAGAACAAGCTCAAGCCCTTCGTCCTCAACCATGCTAATGGGTCGGCAGCTAGTGGCAATCCACCAGGCGAGAAGATTAGTGAGCTTCTCTGATAAAGCTGTGCTGACAGGCTTGCCTCGGTTGCATTCAAACAAAGTAGTTTGGCGGCTACTCTTTCCCGGCGTTTTATCGGTGCTTGAACCGGCATCAGAAGCATTAGCAAAGGGATGCTTTGCGTTCAGATGGTATTTGAGACTGGTAGAACTCCTACAGTAAACCAATTCCGCATTGCATAAAGTACACACAACCTTAGTTTTATCGATTTCGCCATCGGGAAGCTTCTTAAAAATGAATTTTCCTTGAAGCAAGCCTTGCGGCTTCATGGCTGCGTCCATGTCAGAATGTCAGGCTTGGTGTGGTTGGTTGGTCGGTTGGTTGGTAGCCTAGTTTGGGTAATTCACAGGTGCATAGAGGTTGGAAAACTCGTTCTCGCCCCCTACTGTGCAATTCGGCTATGTATACATCCTCCCTAAAACATGGTGGTGAAAGTCATCAGTTTGCTTAGTAGGCTATAGGACCCAGCTCCAAACCCAATTTTGATGATAGGTTAACGGCGGTATTTTTTATATCGCTCGTTAAGAGTCTCACATTATCGCAGCATGTTAACGCTGATAACGGCCCACCACTAAAATATATATATACATATATATATATATATATATATATATATATATATATATATATATATATATATATATATATATATATATATATATCCCAACCCCCTACCCCCATCCCACCCTTAAAACTTAAAAAAAAAAAAAAACCCTCCATTAGCCCAACCACCCACTCCAGTCCTACATAGACATTACAGGTTATATATAAATAACAATCTGCATTGTGCTACATTTCTGTCAGATGGAGAACCTTTGTGCTACTTTGACATATTATTTCTTTGAGATGTCAGTACTTTTACTAGATATTGCTGTACCTTTCCAAACCCCTTTATAAGGAATACTTTAACATTTGTGATTATAGCTCAGAACACTGTGTAACTTTCTGTAGGCAGCATGTCACCTGCACGATTCCATGGAAACGCAGAGTTAAAGATCGATAAAGATAGATGAGTTTTATGTGATACTGTGGAAGATTCTAGCATTTCCATTGAAGCAAGCAGCAGCAGACTGAAGTGTAAAGGCTGGTTTACAGATCCGAACCATATGCATCTGCAGGGCTCATCAGGGCCCAAGTGCATCGTGGGAATTCAAAGTGCCACTCTTTAATGAACAAAAGGTAAAAAAGTAGCTGTTGAAACTCGAAAACCACCCCTTTGTGACATTACAAAGTGCAACAAATCATTTTAAGCTCTGGAGATGTAGACAGACTAAAGATAAAGAGTTACTCAAACAGGGTATGGCTTTTCTAGTGTAAAAAAGTTTATAGAGAGCTTGCGTGAATTTTATTGTGTGGTTGAGTAGATAATATTGCCACACCTGTTCGCTCTCTTCGCTCCTCCTCCTCTCTCCAGCTCTCTGCCCCCTCTGCCCGTCTTGTTACAATGGGGAGCAGGGCATTCAGTCGCTCTGCTCCCCGGCTCTGGAACACTCTCCCTCCTGACCTCCGCAACACAGACACTCTCACACACTTCAAATCCAAACTCAAAACTCATCTGTTCAAACTGGCCTATTCATTATAACCACAACTGCACTGTCTTTTCATATGCCTGATTTTAATGTAGATTTTAACTGTTGCTTTTACTGTTATAATGTTTATATTTTTATATTGATGTATAAACTTGGTGTGAGGCGACCTTGAGTGCCCAGAAAGGCACCCTATAAATAAAATGTATTATTATTTGTTATTATAAAATTTTTGCATAGCTTTTTCAGAAATAATGGCGATGAGTGGTTCAAGCAGCACCGAGCAGCGGTCTCCAGTGTGGGAGCATTTCGAAAAGATGGAGCCCTATAAAGTGCGTTGTTTGCGCTGTTTTAGGGAGTTGTCTCATACTAGGGGCGGCACCTCAAACATGCTCAACCACATAAGGACGAAACACTGCGCCATGCTGCAAGTACCGGCTAATGGGGTCAACTCTGACACTCCTGGGCCGATAAAGAAAGAGCAAGTGGATGAAGCCTTGGTGAAAATGTTTGGTGAAAATGTCTTCGCTGGCCATTCTCGTCTGTGAATGGAGAAGGATTCAGAAAAATGGTGAAAGTTCTGGATCCAAACTATGTGATTCCGAGTGCCAAGGAGCTAAAGGCTTTGAGGGATGCATTGTATGGAAAACCCAAAGGGAAAGATCCTAACTATTACTCAAGTGATTCGGAATAAAAATGCACTGGGGACTTGTTTAAAAAGCTGGTTTTGGCTTCAGTTCAAGTTTTGCAGTGTTTTATTTACGGCTTCGCTCTGGAGCAGGGCTAGTTCTGGTTTAGATAGATTCCCCAAAATCGTTCAAAGTGTTAACTCAAGGACTTGTTTTGGTCATCAGTAATGGTTAAATGTCAGAAACTTTGCACATGATCAAACTGTGATTGTAAAACATGTTCACATTTCAGATTCTAGTTTGTATTGACATTATTAAAGCTTTATTAACAAGTGTGAATGAAAGAAAACACAACTCCGGGTGTGTTTTTGAGAAGGGAACATTATAACATGGTGTAAATCTCACAAGAGTCAACTGATTGTTGTGGAATTTCAAAAGTATGAAGAATAAAACTGAGAAATTGTCTTAAATCAAAGAGTCTGACATACATAACATATGGAAATAAGTTGAATTCAACAAAGATGGAAAGACATAATTAAAGGAGATTATGACTATTATTATGACTAAGTTGTCTGTTGTATTTTGAAAGTCCTCAAACAAACCCTCAGTTATGATTATATAAAGATTTACATAACACAACCATTTAATTTGCTTTAATTATTTTTCTTTATTTACTGTGACAATTTTAAAAATCACATACACTGGCTACACAGATATTTCTGAGCCAACCCTTAGCTACTCTGAGCCGTTTAATTATTTGCCCGTATAGTCTTTGTGGTTTAACACATCACAGTCTTTGCATTTGGCAGAAATTCAACGCTGGACCATAAACCAGTCTAGAGTTTAATTGTAGTCTGTTTTAGGGGTTACACAGTGAGGCTTTAAGAAAAGTTTAATAACACTTTCTACTTTGTAAAAAACTAAAACTAAAGCTCCAAAACTACATCAAGGACCATTAATCGCTCACGCACACACCCCATTCAAACACAAGCAAGGTGGGTGAAGTGTTTTGGTCAAGGACACAGCTTTACAATATGTTCAACCAGGATTCTTGATCAATAGTGTTTGCACAAGCTTTAAAATTAATTACCTTCCATCCTTGGCTGAAGCATGTTTTTTTTTTTTTCAGACCTGCATTCACGTGATCTGACCTCACATTCGCTGGAAAATAAAAGCCAAACCAAGCTCTGCATTTGTGAACTGCACCTCGAAACTATGAAGTATAAAGTATAAACAATGCAGTTTTACTTTAAGAACTGCACTGTACAGGCAGATCACATAATTATCTGTAATGTTGCACAGTTGTGGAGTGGGTGTAAGTACTGGCCTCTCAGCAAGAATAATATGCACAAAGAATAAAACCAGAGCTTGAGATGTTTCTGTTCTTTTGTGTTCAGGAAGACAAGTGCATTCCAATACCTTTACTGAACTATTAAAGGGATTTTTTTTTTTTAACATGAATCTGTATGTCCCCGTCAGCAGTGTCGTGCATCAACACTGACTTACCTCCCGACAGTGTCCGGTGAGCCGAGTTCTTCCCCAGTTTCGGTGCTGATGAAAGTGTCAGGCAAGTTGGCTGGAGTCATGAAAATAAGTGTTTTTCTTCTCAAAACAGTAAGTGTTCAAAAGAACGATACATCACTAAACCGTTGTCCACAAAAAAGTCAGACCTCATAATTGCTTGGTACTATTTTCTCTACAGTCATATCACTCGCGACTTCACCTGGCGACAGCGAGCAGTGATGTGACCAGAGAGAAAATAGTACCAAGCGATTATGAGGTCTGATTTTTTCGTGGACAACGGTTTTGTGATGCAAATGTATCACTCTTTTGAACACATATTGTTTTGAGAAGAAAACGCTTTATTTTCATGACCCCAGCCAACGTGCCGGGCACTTTCATCAGCACCGAAACTGGGGAAGAACTGGGCTCACCGGACGCTGTCGGGAGGTAAGTCAGTGTTGATACACGACACTGCCGACGGGGACATACAGATTCATGTAAAAAATCCTGAACTATCCCTTTAAGCCTTGTCAAAACTAGTAAGTAGATAATAAATCTGAAAACAAGAAGAATAACCTCATGAATAACCCCTGAGATGTGGCGAGATCAGACTTTGGACAAGTCTGTGTGTGCCTGAAATCAGTGGGCGAGATCTGTGTGGTGCCTGTTATTATTATCCTGCACCTGATAAAAAAGCAAGATTAGTTTTGTCCTGTACAGATATATTGTCATATTGTCCATCCATCTTTTTCCGCTTTATCTGGCTGTTTATAATCTCATCACAGTGGATCATTTGGATGTTTGAAATGCATAAGGATACATGTAGAATAACTTTGGACCACTGCGAACCCTAGAAAATAAACTATAGTGAGGTACAAACATCCTGTACCTGATAAAAATCATTTGTTTGAGCAAGATTAGTTTTGTCCAGTACAGATATATTGTCCTTCCATCCATTTTCTTCCACTTTATCCGGTCGTATCACAGGGGCAGCACTTCACCATCCAGTCCTCTGTGCACCTGACCCCTAAGAATCCCTCTGCAGATACATGCTGTATATTCAGACAGACACATATGTTGTATAAGCAGTTTTGAGGACAAAATAAGTCCACTGTGCTCTGTCAGCTAATTATAAATTATTTTAGTTTTTTCTTGGAATCAGGAAGTGCACATAAGCATGTTAATTGTTGCCAGCATTACTGTTTATGAGCTCATCGCTGTGAATAATTTGGATGTTTGGAAAGCATAAGGATAAGTGAATAACAACTCCGGACCACTGCAAACCCTAGAAAATAAACTAGTGAGGTACAATCAGGTACAGCACCTTTAAGGAACAAGTTCTGCGATTTTAATCTTTGTTCACGGTTTTTACCTTTTTTTTTTTACTATTCCATATCATATTTTGCTACAGCAATGATCCTTTTTTTAACATTCTGAAATCTATGGATAAAATATAATCGTTCAAGGTCTTTCATGAGATTGTTGGAGGAAACTATTAGATACAGAGGAAAAGAGCGAACGCAGGTCAGTGCAACAATTAAAAAAAAAAAAAAAACAATGTCATGGCTCTTATAGACAACAGACACGGCCTATTCACTCCTGCCCTCATTTAGTTCAGGTTTCAATTTATCTTTCATAAGCAGATTAAAAGTGTGAAAAAGTTGATCAGTAGTTTGTCAATTACACAAGGTCTTTATAGAATCCCTGTAGCATTCATTTAAAAAAAAAATTTAAAACCAAAAATGAGAAAACAAACAAAAAACACAACTCTTTTCTTCATTATTTGTCTCCAAAACCATCCTTCCATCCATCCATCCATTTTCTTCCGCTTATCCGGGGCCGGGTCGCGGGGGCAGCAGTCTAAGCAGGGACTCCCCCAAGCTTCCTTCTCCCCAGCCACTTCCTCCAGCTCCTCCGGATGGACTCCGAGGCATTCCCAGGGCAACCGAGAGACACAGTCCCTCCAGTGTGTCCTGGGTCTTCCCCGGGGCCTCCTACCGGTGGGACATGCCTGGAACACTTCCCGAGGGAGGCATCCAGGAGGCATCTGGACCAGATGCCCGAGCCACCTCAGCTGGCTCCTCTCGACGTGGAGGAGCAGCGGCTCTACTCCGAGCTCCTCCCATGTGACCGAGCTCCTTACCCTATCTCTAAGGGAGCGCCCGGCCACTCTGCGAAGGAAACTCATTTCGGCCGCTTGTATCCGCGATCTTGTCCTTTCGGTCATTACCCAGAGCTCATGACCATAGGTGAGGGTAGGAACGTAGATTGACCGGTAAATCGAGAGCTTCGCCTTTTGGCTCAGCTCCCTCTTCACCACAACGGTCCGATACAGCGACTGCATCACTGCCGACGCTGCACCGATCCGCCTGTCAATCTCACGCTCCATCCTCCCCTCACTCGTGAACAAGACCCCGAGATACTTGAACTCCTCCACTTGAGGCAAAGACTCCTCACCCACCCGGAGAGGGCAATCCACTTTTTCCGGTCGAGAACCATGGCCTCAGATTTGGAACAGCTGATTCTCATCCCAGCCGCTTCACACTCGGCTGCAAACCGCCCCAGTGCACGCTGCAGGTCCTGGTTCAATGAAGCCAACAGGACAACATCATCCGCAAAAAGCAGCGATGAAATCCTGTGGTCCCCGAACTGGACCCACCTCCTGCCCCTGGCTGCGCCTAGAAATTCTGTCCATAAATACAATGAACAGAACCGGCGACAAAGGGCAGCCCTAGCGGAGTCCAACATGCACCGGGAACAGGTCTGACTTACTGCCGGCAATGCAAACATAGCTCCTGCCCCGGTCATGCAGGGACCGGACAGCCCTTAGCAAAGGGCCCCGGACCCCATACTCCCGGAGCACCCCCCACAGGGCACCACGAGGGACACGGTCGAATGCCTTCTCCAAGTCCACAAAATACATGTGGACTGGTTGGGCAAACTCCCATGAACCCTTGAGCACCCGATGGAGGGTGTAGAGCTGGTACAGTGTTCCACGACCAGGCCGAAAACCACACTGCTCCTCTTGAATCTGAGGTTTGACTATCGGCTGAACTCTCCTCTCCAGTACCCTGGCATAGACTTTACCGGGGAGGCTGAGGAGTGTGATTCCCCTGTAGTTGGAACACACCCTCCGGTCCCCCTTTTTATACAGAGGGACCACCACCCCGGTCTGCCAGTCCAGAGGTACTGTTCCCGACCGCCACGTGATGTTGCAGAGGCGTGTCAGCCAAGACAGCCCCACAACACCCAGAGACTTAAGGTACTCAGGACGGATCTCATCCACCCCCGGAGCCTTGCCACCGAGGAGCTTTCCGACCACCTCAGTGACTTCGTCCAGGGTGATGGATGAGTCCGCCTCTGGGTCCCCAGCCTCGGCCTCCTCTTCGGAGGACGTGATGGTGGGATTGAGGAGATCCCCAAAGTATTCCTTCCACCGCCCGACAACATTTCCAGTCGAGGTCAGCAGCTCTCCCCCCGCACTGTAAACAGTGTTGGTGGAGCACCGCTTCCGCCTCCTGAGGCGCCGGATGGTTTGCCAGAATTTCCTTGGGGCCGTCCGATAGTCCTCCTCCATGGCCTCCCCGAACTCCTCCCAGACCCGAGTTTTTGCCTCTGCAACCGCCCGGGCTGCAGCACGCTTGGCCCGACGGTACCCATCAGCTGCCTCAGGAGTCCCCCGAGCTAGCAAGGCCCAGTAGGACTCCTTCTTCAGCTTGACTGCATCCTTTACTTCCGGTGTCCACCACCGGGTTCGGGGATTGCCGCCACGACAGGCACTGCAGACCTTACGGCCACAGCTACGAATGGCCGCATCAACAATGGAGGCCGAGAACGAAGCCCACTCGGGCTCCATGTCCCCAGCCTCCCCCGGGATCTGGGAGAAGCTCTCCCAGAGGTGTGAGTTGATTCAGAACAGGGGGGCCGTTCCTCCCAATCACCCCTCTCCAAGTGTCACTGTCATTGCCCACATGGGCCTTGAAGTCCCCCAGTAGAACAACGGAGTCCCCGGTCGGTGCACTGTCCAGTACCCTTCCCAGAGACTCCAAGAAGGCCGGGTACTCTGCACTGCTGTTCGGCCCGTAGGCCGACACCACAGTGAGAGACCTGTCCCCGACCCGAAGGCACAGGGACCCGACCCTCTTGTTCACCGGGGTGAACTCCAACACGCAGTGGCTGAGCTGTGGGGCTATGAGCAGGCCCACACCAGCTCGCCGCCGCTCCCCGCGGCCAACGCCAGGAAATGGAGAGTCCAACCCCTCTCAAGGAGTTGGGTTCCAGAGCCCAAGCTGTGTGTGGTGATGAGGCCGACTATGTCTAGCCGGTAACGCTCAAGCTCCCGCACAAGCTCAGGCTCCTTCTTCCCCAGCGAGGTGACATTCCATGTCCCCAGAGCTAGTCTCCATGTCCGGAGATCCGGTTGCCGAGGCCCTTGCCTTCGACCAGGTTCAGCTCAGTTAATGCTTTCAAACGAAAAATGCAACATCTCTCCTCAAAGCTCCACCGCCATGATTTGGCAAACTTCCAGAAGCTCGCGGCAGAGCTGGAGACACAAGAGCAGTCATGTGTGCAGCTTGACAGTGCACGCTACATAAAGCAAATTGACAATTATCTGTCAGAGTTCGACAGACGCTTTCAAGACTTTGCTTTACTCGAGCCAGTCGCTACATTCATGTGCTACCCTTTCCAGGAAGATGCTGAGGTTGTTTCACTGGCATCAAAAGTTGCAACACTGTTTCACCTGAACTCTTCTGGAGTGGAGGATGAGATTCTGACACTTCAAGCCGACATTCAGCTGAAGGCCAGAGCTCATGGACAATTCTGGAACTTACTCACAGAGGACAAGTACCCCAACGTCAGGAAATGTGCTACCTTCTTGACTGCATTATTTGGCTCCACTTATTTATGTGAGTCAGCCTTTTCCCACATGAAGATCATTAAGTCCAAGTACCGTTCCACCATGACTGATGAGCATCTGGAAGTCTGCTTGAGGCTGGCTATCAGCAGGTACTGTCCGACTATGCATCCCTGGCTGATTCCATTCAGTGCAAGTCATCAGAGTAAGGTAATGACAAAAAAAAATGTACAGAGTTGTATTGTGCAATATAGGTTGATGCAGTAATGCAAGGTACACCAGCATATACTGTACATATAAAAATAATTCTCAATATATTTATAAATAATGTGTTTTGCATTTTTAGTAGGTGGTAGATCATTTTGACTCGGTCATGTCATAAGTAGCTCTCAGGCTGAAAAAGTGTGTGCACCCCTGATCTACACTTTCCGATAAATGTCACCACAAAGGTACTAAAAAATACTCCAAAACTCCATCTATTCAGTTTATTTATTTTTTACACATGGAGACATGTCATTGTTTTGTGAAGATATAACTTTGAGCAAACAGCACCTTTGATGGTGGAGGAGAGCGCAGAGTGAGCGCCTCCCGTCCCTCTCCTCAGTCTCCACTAAGGCTACGTTTACACAGCCGGGTATGTTGAGAAACGAATATTTCCCTCACTCCCTTTTCCAAAATAACATCATGCACATAGCATCATTTTCAAAAACCATTGGTTTACACCTACAGACATTTCCCTTCGTTTGTACCCATCTTTTACACACAAACGCCAAATTTGCTTCTGAATACGAATCTTTGAAGCAGTGATGACTGCGGCATCCTAAAATGTTCATGCCACTCCTCCAAACAGAGACCACTTCATTTTCCAAATGATCCCACCAGACAGCGGCCGCCCAGGTCAGACCCAAAACCGACGGCGACTGGGTCTTCGAGTAGGAGAAGTGACCGATCGCTCACCGATATGATACATCAGCATGAAAAGTGTCTGCGCCAAAAGAAATGAGACTGGTGCTCTGGATGCTTCCATGATCATCATCAGAGCAAAAGGGAAACAGTCGTACTTTTGGAGCGACAGCTCCTAAAACTTTGTTTCTCACTTTACACGCAAATGCCAAACTGTAGTTTTCCAGAATCTCCACTCTAGCCGGAGTTTTTAGAAGGAAGGGAAATGTCTCCGTTTTTAAAAACACCTGTGTACGTGTAAACGGGGCCTAAAGCTCTTTTATTTACAGCGGCACGATCTCCCTCAGGCTTTGGAACACAAATGGAACTTTTGGGGTAAATTGGCGATAATTGCACATTCATTCAACAACAGCATTCCCACTCATTTGTAATGGCTGAACTCTACAAGCTCATGTTCGGTAATAGGGCCATAAACAAATACATTCAAAACAAATTATTCTACAGGTTTGTAATAATTATAATGCCATAATAGATGAATACATTTAAACGGTCCCTGTAAAAGAGACTCATGTGAGCTTTAAGTCATGTTCGAATGCTGTTCCCTCCTCAAAAACAGACCTGGAGTTGTGATTTGTACAAGTAGAGAATGTAGTAATGCAGGAGGCATTACTACATTCTCTACTTCTGCAAAGCTCAAAACACTAAAACAGGTTCTATTTTCTAATTCTAATATTTTATGTCATTTTTTCATCACAGCAGCCATGAAAAGTATAAACATCAGTTGTGGGTGAAAACTACGACTTTTAAACACCTTTCAAAAACTCCTAATTATGACTTTAAAACTCACAAGTATGACTTTAATACTCGTAATTATAACTTTTAAATTGTAATTAAGACTTTTAAACTTGTAATTATGACTTTCAAACTCGTAATTGACTTTCTGTGAGGCTTTTTTTAAATGTCTTTTTTACTGGTGGAAATGGCCTTCCATACAAGACAGAATAAAAAGATTAGGGAATTGATTAGGGAACTGCAGTGAAGCAGGACTAAAAGCTCAAATTAAAAACAATACAATAAAGAATAAGATGGACAAACCTCAGCTAAAACCTCTTTCTAATAAAAAACAAACATATTACATACATATGATTTTAAGCTTTTAACTTCTGACTCTACATAGAGTTCAATTCCACAGGAGTCTCTGAAGCCTGATCTCCAGCTTTTTGAGTCTGACTTTAGGCTCACTTGATCCGGCCTCAGCGGCTCTTTCTCCTTTAGTGTGAACCTTCAGATGAGCAGGTTTTCTCAAAGTCCTTCCACACTGGTCAGAGCTGCAGCTTTTCTTTTCACTCTGGAACATTTGAACATGTTTCAGACCCGAAAGCCTTCCCTCTTTTTCAGTCGTCTGGTCCGTCTCCTGTGCATTTAAAATGGGTTCTCCTGTGTCTAACCAAGTTGAATGATGTAGAGAAAGCTTTTCCACACTGGTCACATTTAAATGGTTTCTCTCCTGTGTGGACTCTCATATGTGATTTTAGGGAACATGACACTGAAAATGTCTTCTCACAAACATCACATCTGTATGGTCTTTCTCCTGTGTGGACAGTCATATGTGATACTAAGTTGCCCGACTGTGAAAATGTCTTCTCACAAACATCACATCTGTATGGTCTTTCTCCTGTGTGGACTCTCATATGTGATACTAGGGAGCTTGACCCTGAAAATGTCTTTTCACAAACATCACATCTGTATGGTCTTTCTCCTGTGTGGACTAACATATGTGATACTAGGGAGCTTGACACTGAAAATGTCTTCTCACAAACATCACAGCTGTATGGTCTTTCTCCTGTGTGGACTCTCATATGTGATTTTAGGGAACATGACACTGAAAATGTCTTTTCACAAACATCACATCTGTATGGTCTTTCTCCAGTGTGGACTCTCATATGTGATACTAGGTGGCCTGACTGTGAAAATGTCTTCTCACAAATATCACATCTGTATGGTCTTTCTCCAGTGTGGACTCTCATATGTGATTTTAGGGACTTTGACACTGAAAATGTCTTTTCACAAACATCACATCTGTATGGTCTTTCTCCTGTGTGGACTCTCATATGTGATTTTAGGGAGCTTGACACTGAAAATGTCTTCTCACAAACATCACAGCTGTATGGTCTTTCTCCTGTGTGGACTAACATATGTGATACTAGGTGGCCTGACTTTGAAAATGTCTTCTCACAAACATCACAGCTGTATGGTCTTTCTCCTGTGTGGACTAACATATGTGATACTAGGTGGCTTGACTTTGAAAATGTCTTCTCACAAACATCACAGCTGTATGGTCTTTCTCCTGTGTGGACTCTCATATGTTGATGGAGCTTATCAGATCGCTTAAATCCCATTCCACACAGGTCACATTCAAATGGTTTCTCTCCAGTGTGGACTCTCATATGTGATTTTAGGGACCTTGACACTGAAAATGTCTTTTCACAAACATCACATCTGTATGGTCTTTCTCCTGTGTGGACTAACATATGTGATACTAAGTTGCCTGACTTTGAAAATGTCTTCTCACAAACATCACAGCTGTATGGTCTTTCTCCTGTGTGGACTAACATATGTGATACTAGGTGGCTTGACTTTGAAAATGTCTTCTCACAAACATCACAGCTGTATGGTCTTTCTCCTGTGTGGACTCTCATATGTGATTTTAGGGAGCTTGACACTGAAAATGTCTTCTCACAAATATCACATCTGTATGGTCTTTCTCCTGTGTGGACTAACATATGTGATACTAGGTGGCCTGACTCTGAAAATGTCTTTTCACAAATATCACATCTGTATGGTCTTTCTCCTGTGTGGACTCTCATATGTGATTTTAGGGAGCTTGACTGTGAAAATGTCTTTTCACAAACATCACATCTGTATGGTCTTTCTCCTGTGTGGATTCTGTAGTGTCTTTTCAGTACAGAAGCATGTGGACACACCTTTCCACACTGGTCACATGTGAAGGTCATTCTGTTGATGGATCTTGTAGCTCTGCATGAGAACAAAGGAACAAGGGAAAGGAAGTGTCAAGGAAAAAAGCAGTAAAGTGAAAAGTAGCTAAGTAAATAGACATAAAATCACACATAATAAATCATATGTAAGAATATTTCAGTGTGTGTTTTTCAAGCAAGTTACATTTGGCTGAAATATAAACGGTGGCGTGTGCAGCACCTCCGTGAAGTTGGCCCCTCATCAAACGCCAATCGTTTGTGCATCGTTTGTGCTGCAAAAAGTTTCATCTGTACGATTCTGGTTCTTAAGATATTTTAAGATAAGATAAGATATCCTTTATTTGTCCCACAATGGGGAAATTTCAGTGTTGCAACGCACAGTAAAGAGAACAGCAAGAAACAGTAGCAGCAATAGAGTACAGTTAAGTTAAAAATAGACAAACACTATAAGGATCTATAAAGATAAGGATTATAAAACAATGTATCATATAAATTGCTATCTTAAGACAATATATACAATAAATTGCAATCTAAAAACTATATATACAATAAATTACTATCTTACATTATTGCACAGGGTCCCAGTATTGCACAGGCAGCAGAGTTAGCAGTGTTCATTGTAAAGTCTGACAGCAGCAGGAAGGAAAGGCCTGCGGAACCTCTCCTTCACACAGCGAGGGTGGATCAGTCTGTCACTGAAGCTGCTCCCCAGAGCAGACAGGGCGCCCTGAAGAGGGTGAGACTCCAGGTCCAGCATAGAAGTGAATCTGGCCAGGACCCTTCTGTCCCCCACCTCCTGCACCGAATCCAAGGCACAGCCTAGGACAGAGCTGGACTTCCTGATGACTTTGTCCAGTCTCCTCTTGTCCCTCTCTGTGATGCTGCTGCTCCAGCAGACCACACCGTACAGGATGGCTGATGCCACCACAGAGTCGTAGAAGGTCTTCAGGAGGGGCCCTTCACTCCAAAGGACCTGAGTCTCCTCAGGAGGTAGAGCCTGCTCTGGCCCTTCCTGTACAGTGCATCTGTGTGGTGAGTCCAGTCCAGTTTGTTGTTCAGATGAACACCCAGGTACTTGTATGAGTCCACTCTCTCAATGTCCCTTCCCTGGATGTTCACTGGTGGGGGGGTAGTGGAGCGGCGTCTGCGGAAGTCCACCACCATCTCCTTGGTCTTCCCGGCATTGATGAAAAGGTGGTTCCGCTGACACCAGTCCACAAAGTCCTGCGTTAGTCCCCTGTACTCTGCGTCATCGTCGTCCGTGATGAGTCCGATAATGGCAGAGTCATCAGAGAACTTCTGCAGGACGCAGCTGTCCGTGTTGTGCCTGAAATCTGCAGTGTAGAGGGTGAAGAGGAAGGGCGCCAGGACAGTGCCCTGGGGCGCCCCTACACTGCAGGTCTGAACATCAGACACACAGTCCCGGGTCCTCACAAACTGGGGCCGGTTTGTGAGGTAGTCCAGGATCCAGTCTGCCAGGTCGCAGTCCACCCCGGCTGCCTCCAGCTTGTCCCTCAGAAGCAGCGGCTGGATGATGTTGAAGGCACTGGAGAAGCCAAAGAACAGAATCCTCACAGTGCTGCCGGGCTTCTCCAAGTGAGAGAGGGAGCGGTGTAACAGGAAGATGACGGCGTCCTCCACTCCGATGCCAGGCCGGTATGCAAACTGCAGCGGGTCCATTGCTGAGCTCACGGTGGAGCGGAGGTGGCCCAGGACCAGTCTCTCCAGTGTCTTCATCAGATGTGATGTGAGAGCCACCGGCCTGAAGCTGCTGAGGTCCTTGGCGTGCGGTGTCTTTGGCACCGGTACCAGTACCACACAGGAGGTCTTCCACAGCTGCGGTACCATCCTCAGCCTTAAGCTCATGTTGAAGACATGCCCCATGACTCCACACAGCTCATCTGCGCAGGATCTCAGGAGCCTGGAGCTAATGTTGTCTGGTCCCGCTGCCTTCCTCGCCTTGATCTTCTTCAGCTCTCCCCTCACCTGGGCTGTAGTGAAGGACAGAGCTGGGCAGGGGGGTGATGTGCTGGGGGGAGGGGTGCCTCCCTCTGCAGTAGTGGAGAGTCTCAGAGCTGGAGCAGAGGTGTGAAGAGGTGCAGAGGTGTAAACAGTAGCAGCTGTCTGTCCATTCATGGAGGTGGTGGTGTGCAACTGTGCGGGGGGAGGGGTGGGTGCTTGATCAAACCTCAGAAAGTGTTGGTTCAGATCATTAGCCCATTGCAGGTCACCCTCCGCCTGGACAGGGGGCGTTTTGAAGCCTGAGATGGTTTTCAGGCTTCTCCATACCCCCTGGATGTTCTGATTCTGGAGCTGCAGCTCCATCTTCCTCCGATACTGGGCCTTGGCTTTCCTGATCTTCCTCCTCAGCCTCTTCTGTGCAGACCTCAGCTCCTCTTTGTTCCCTGACCTAAAAGCCCTCTTCTTGTCCTTTAGCAGGGCTTTTATGTCAGCGTTAATCCATGGCTTGTTGTTAGGAAAACACCGCACCGTGCGAGATGGTACAGTGTTCTCGTAGCAGAAGTTGATGTAGTCCGTGATGCACTCTGTCATTGCATTAATGTCCTCCCCATGCGGGTCACAGAGCTTTTTACAGTTTTATTTTCGACAGATGACGTCATCCCGCCCCTCAAAATGTTAAATAGAGCTCAAAACAGGCAGAAAATTATAGAAAACGTTTGTATTTCATTTGTGTTGTTTTGTTCTGTGACAGTTTTCATTTGTGTGAGTTTCTTTCTAAAATTATTAATTATTATTTCTGTGGTAATTATAGGACGTCATCTCTGCTCAGCTGACGGCGGCAAACTCCACAAAACTAGTGGTGAAAACTTTCTCAGGCTGTGGAAAAGTCTGTAACAGTCTTTAATAATTTGCTTTTGATTCATATTTTATAGAATAATACAGACTTTTCCACAGCCTGAGAAAGTTTTCGCCACTATTTTTGCACATAGAACTATAATAAAATCTGGAAGATGAATTCAAGATGGCGCCCTGTTGTTTTCAATGGCCTCATTGGCAAAAAAGATTTTCATTTCCGCATTTACTTCCTTGTTTGCAGCCCAATGCAGCCCAACGTCTGACGTCAGGCTGCCCAAGACTGTTGGGCTGTGACCATAGACTGTATAAAAGAAGTGGACTAAGTGAGCGTGACGTCACCCATAGCGTTTAGGGCCGTTCAAATGAGGCTCACGATGCTAACGGCTACAGGAGCAAATCTGGAGCCAGGCTCAATGTTATGAACAGGGTTTTTTTGATGGACAAAACAGCAGAAAAAAAATTCAGGATCATGTAGAGCTCGTTCATACGAACATTTTAAGACCAAAATGACGAGGCCACAGCAACAGGTACAGAGAGAGGAGCGATCAGATCCCAATGTAAGTCAATGGGGAAAAGTGAGAGAAGGAGCCGGAAGAGCCTCCTGGAGCACTTCCTGTTTGGCACGCGACGGCTAACGGGTTAGCTTAGTCCACTCATATATACATACGGTCTATGGTTTTGTCGCCGTCAGCTGAGCGGAAATGACGTCCTACAAGTACCGCAGAAAAAATAATTAATAATTTAATAAACTCGCACAAATGAAAATTATCACAGCACAAATGAGATTCAGACATTTTCTATAATTTTCTGCCTGTTTTGAGCTCTATTTAACATTTTGAGGGGCGGGATGACGATATCGGCCGAAAGTAAAACTGCAAATATGTTAAGAACCAGAATCGCTCAAACGAAACTTTTTGCAGCACAAAACAGCACAAACGAAGCACAAACGATTGACAGTTTTTGTGTAGGTTTGCGTTTGTTGGGGGGCCAACTTCACGCAGGTATTGGAGTATCATATTTTCCAAGTTTTGCTGGGCAAGACTTTTGTGAGAAAGGAATTAACACTAAACGAGGTCTAAACCAGGTCTTAAACAGGTCTAAACCAAGACTAAACGGGTTTCCTGTCTTTCATAAAGAAAAACAATTAATATTTTGCAGAATTGAGTTAAGCATTTTGGCTCTCCACATTATTTTCTGTTCCTCATGTGGCCCCATGGATAAAACAATTGCCCATCCCTGCGCTACATCCAAATTATGATTGTGTGAAGTTGTGAATTTCAATGCAAATGATCATCATCATCAAACTTTTATGACAGACTCTTGGTCCAGAATTTAAAAAGATACAATGAACAAACACACAGTCCCAAAAAAACAAAAAACAAAACAAAAACACAGTATTCACAACAACCTGCAGTACCAGTGCCTCCACAGTTCAGACTGGTACCTCGTGGTGCTGAGTTTGCCATTTGTTAGGCTCATGATAATACTGTTCTCACAGTCATTAAGGCGACAAATGAATCTGTACATTAAGCAGTGCAAATTTGCATGAAAAGTTCTGATGCCTGCTGACACAAACAGGTTACTTGCACTTTCCCATCTCGGCCTTTTCAATAAAATCCTCAAGCAGTCATTATACGCCACATTGAGTTTGTATATGCTCCCCTTTTTGTAGTTTGACCACAGGTGCGCCATATATAATGCAGTACAGTACGTTTTAAAAAGCGTCTTCTTCACTTCCACTGCACAGGCACCAAACCTGCGCGTGAGCATGTTCGCCTGTGCATACAACATGCGGCACCGTCTATAGATGTCCTCATCATCTGACAGATCGTCTGTGATAAAATGACCCAGATATTTATATTTGTTACATACAGTTAAAACATTACCACAAAGTGCAAACTGAGGAAACTTTACATACTTATCCTCCTTAGTTCTGCAGACCATTATTCTACTTTTACTAGCATTATATTTTATATCAAATGTCGCCCCATACTTGGAACAAACATTTAGTAGTTCCTGTAGACCTGCACTGCTCGGGCTGAACACAACAAGATCATCTGCATACATCAGATGGTTCACTTGGGTCGACCCAATCATACAGCCCGTTCTGCATTTAACTCTTGTGACAAGTCATCCATATACAAACAAAACAGAATGGGAGACAGAATTCCTCCTTGCTTAACTCCATTACTGGCAGTGAAATGGTCTGACACACTGTTGCTCCATTTCACCTGCATTACCTGGTGGCTATACCAGTAGGCTAAAATTCTCAATATATTCTGAGGCACCCCTCTCCGACTCATTTTCTGGAACAATTTCCAGTGGTTGACATGGTCAAATGCTTTAGATGCATCAATAAAGCACATTAGCACAGATGTATTTTTATTTTAATCATTTCTAATGATTTCTTTTAGAGCAAATATACATAAATCTGTACTATGTTTTGATTTAAAGCCAAACTGGTTGTCTGAAGAACTGATGATATTTTGTATTCGACTCGACGCTATTCTTTCCATAACTTTGGACAATATGCTTGCCAGTGCAATAGGACTATAATTTTCCACACTGCCCATTCTACCAGCCTTGATACCTAAATACACACAAGCAGCCAAATGCTGCTTGTGTGTATTTATATGAGGAAAAAAGTGGATCAGTATCAAATCTGAAGCATATTTGGCTCCTAACGACATCATAAACAGATCTGGGGCAGGTCCGGAGCAGAAAACCCGCCGAGAATACGTGTTATCTGGGTAAGCGCCATTTAGCAACATAAATACGAGCGCTAATCACAAGAATAGTTCACCGATTGCTGCTCAACAACTCACCGTGGAGGAAGAGGCAGTTTGGAATCCGAAAAATCCACAAATTCACAGGTTTGCCTTTCACGCCGAGCCGAGCAGGAGGCACAATGAGGAGGAGGAACAAAGAACTTCTTCTTCTCCTTTTCCGTTTCCGGTGGTCCGGGAAATTCTGATTCCCCCTCCGATTCCCCTGTACTGCGCATGCGCGCGCGCTAGTTTACAGCATGGCCTCCACGGTAAATAAACACTACGGTCACGCGGGGAAAGTTCTTATTTTGGACAAGGAACGCTTCTTACACAAATCTGATGAATAAACCTCTGTTGCCTTCGACCGCCGCCCAGATCTCTCTGCATCCGGTCCCTATGGCTCCTCCCGCGGATGGTGGGTCCAGGGGAGGGCCGTCTCCAAAACCAAAATGAAAAAACAGATAATGATTTGTTTTTTCTGGTTTTCGATTTTGTGTTTAAATGAATAATGGAAAAAAATGGATAACAGCCATTTCCCATTTTCTGAACAAAACTCCTGGTCCTAATATTCAGTCTGGAGCGTGAAACCAGGACTAAACCAGGACCAAACCAGGACTAAACCAAGTCTAAACCAGGACTAAACCAGGACTACACTAGGACACTAGGACAGAGCCGCTTTTTTCATCGTTTTATAGACAAATAATGAAGAAAACTTTTTTTTTTCATTTTCCTATTTTTGGTTTATTGAATATTGAAAAACGAATGATACACGGATTTTATAGCTTCACATATGACACAAATTAACAAATATGGAGAGAAAAAGGACCCATAAATTTGAAAAAAGAAAGAAAAATTGTAAATTGTACAAAATTAACACAGCAAAATTACTTAAAGTTGCATTGTGTGACTTTGTTAGTGGAGGGTCCGTCAAATGCTTTTCTCTACCCAAATGTTATTGCTTTTCTTGGAATGTTTCACAGTATGGCATTAAACCTTTTTATCTTCATGGAGACCAAACCAGATCAAGTTACAGGTCAGATCTGTGGAGAGGCGACCTCGCTCAGTCAGAACGCCTGTTTTTCTTGGTATTTTTAAGCTATAAAACCATCTGTAATTGAATAAATGCAAGGTAGAGTTGTTTAATATAATACTGTGGAACATTTCAGGCAGAGCAATGACATATCCATGGAAACAAGTAGGTGACGGACCCTCCACCAGAAAAATCAACACTAAATCAACTTTTTTGCTACTAAACTGTATACGTGGTAATAGCATTATCTACTGTTCAGCTCAGACCGCCAGCTCCTCTCTGCTCCTCTGTGCAGGAAACTCTGTCCTTTGTCTACATCTCCAAACCTCAAAATGCTCTGTTCCACCTTGTGATGTCATGCAGTGGTAGCGTTCAAGTTTAGAGATTGGCAAATGATTGTATTGGAGGTGTATGGAGTTTAATATGTGAGTTGTGAGTTGTGATGTCATCTTGAACCATCTGCTGAAGAGGCTGATGTCGTGTCCTCTTTTACCACATTTAAGCCCATTTTCAGTATCTACTTTACAAACACCTGCTTGTCTCCATGGAGCTGTTGTTGCCTAAAATACTCTAAATGTACAGCACGGTATTACAGGCCCTGAGCGGAGAAAGAACACCTTTATGATTAAATCAATGCCATACTGTGGGACATTTGCCCAGGATTCAGAATACACATTTCACTGGTGAATGTCCCTGTTTTCTAATGGGATCGACAGGTGGATTCGCCAAAAAATCTAAGTCAAAGTATTAAAATACCCACTTAAAAATGCACTTAAAGGGTAAAAAGAATTCTGCACAGATTTTGTGATCTAATAAACCCTCAGGATTTTCAGCAAATCTCAAACTATAATAACAAATACTTGTACTTTATGGTAAAATGGTCACATTTTATTTAGCACTTTTCCACCTTCAAGGCAAACAAAGCGCTTTACAATAAAGAACCACTCACCCATTCACACACACATTCACACACCAGTGAGACTAGAGGCAAGGTGGGGTAAGTGTCTTGCCCAAGGACACAACGGCAGCTTCATCTGTGGGAGCTGGAATCGCACTGCCAACCTGTGAGTCAGTGGATCTGACCGCTCAACCTTTTTTTTTAATTATGTTCTGAGCGGGATTCGAACAAATGCTGTCAGCTGCTTGGTAAATAAGTTAAATGCCATACTGTGGAATATTTCAGGCAAAGTAATGACATCTCTATTGGAGGCAAGCAGGTGGTTTACTGTTCTTCATAAGACTACTTACTATAGTTCGTATTAGTATCAGAACAATGCTAATAGTAAATGGACACATTTTAATTTAGAGCTGTTCCACATTCAAGGCACTCAAGTGTCAAGTGTCTTGCCCAAGGACACAATGACGGCATTCATCTGTGGGAGCCAGAATTACACTGCCAACCTGTGGGTCAGTGGACAAACTCAACAGCTGAGCTCCTGTCGTCCTTCACAGTCCAGTTCAAGGTTTTTTTTCCACATGAATCTGTACGTCCCCGTCAGCAGTGTCGTGCATCAACACCGACTTACCTCGTGACAGCGTCCGGTGAGTCGAGTTCTTCCCCAGGGGGAGATCTTTATGAACCCGAATATAATGATGCCCAAATTCACCAGATGGAGTCAGAACAGCAGAGAGAGAGAGGAGGGACAGAGTGGGACAAGGTGAAGCTGGATTTTTGTTGGTACAGCCTGAATAATCACAAGTCCACACCATTTTTATATATATTCTTATAAAGCTTATACAGGTTTATATACTTATGGCTGTATCTCTCACATTAGCTCTCTCACATCGCGGCGGTCAACAGTCTGAGCACGTAAACACTGCTGAACTACTGAAAAAAGTGTTGGATTCGTGCGCGGCTTCACCTGGAGGCAGCGCAGTGATACGACTGTAGAGAAAATAGTACCAAGCGATTGTGAGGTCTGACTTTTTCGTTGTTCACATTTTGTGATGCAAATGTATCATTCTTTTGAACACATGTATTGAGAAGAAAAACGCTTTATTTTCCTGACCCCGGTCAACTTGCCGGACACTTTCGTCAGCACCAAAACCGGGGAAGAACTGGGCTCACCGGACGCTGTCGGGAGGTAAGTCAGTGTTGATGCACAACACTGCTGATGGGGAAATACCTGAACTATCCCTTTAAGTACAGTACTTTTACTGTAATTTTTTAGCCCTTTTACTTTATGTTCCACCACTGGAGACAAGTATGCGGCAAACCCGCTTCAGAAAAATGACCTTTACCCTGCACCTTTAATTTAGAAATAATCTGATCATAATCCTCTTTATTCATGCAGAACATAACCTCCACACATCATTTTGCCCATTTAAACCCTCCTCAGCTGTGCAGCTCTCACTGAATAACTTTTCACAATATTTTTTCTTCTTAACATCACGACAGGTGATTTTGCAATAATAGCAGCCTGCTTTTACTGTCCTTGTAATGAAAATTAACATGTAAAAACAAAATACCAAGGTTCAAGCGCTTACGTACTTCTGTCGTCACGGTTACAGACAAAATCATGTTCAGAGACCGCAGTGAAAGAGAGCCAAAGAAAGCCTAAAGGTACTATTAAATTTCTAAAGGTGCATTGTGTAACTTTTTAGATGCAGGGTCCATCAAATGGTTTTCTGAATGGAGATGTTATGACTTTGTCTGGAATGTTTCACAGTGTGGCATTAAAGCTTTCTGTCTTCATGGAGACCAGACCAGACCAAGTTACAGGTCAGATCTGTGGAAAGGCGACCTGCTCACAGTCAGAATGCCTGTTTTTCTAGGTATTTTTTAGCTTAAAAACCACCTGTAATTGAGTAGATGTAAAGTAGATCTGTCATACTGTGGAACATTTCAAGCAGAGCAGAGGCATATCCATAGAAACAAGCAAAAAGTAACATAGTGCACCTGTAAGCCATGTTATAATGTTGTTACATCATCCAAAACATACCTGGAGTTGTATTTTATTTCATTCACATGTTTGAGTGACCCTTTATTAGGCCTATAGACCCTTTTAGGGCGGGCGTGATTAAAAAAAAGCATCCCCATTTAGTCTGATTCATTTAGACTGAACACGGACAGAAGACGACAGAGATGAAAGCATTTCCAGCACCAAAATGTCTGGTTGTTGTGTTTGTCAGAATCGATATTCTACGGACGGACGGACGGACGCTTGTCAAAGTCGCTTGTTGAGGAAATATTTGCGATCTTTTGACGATAATCCTTTTGCAGAGCTCGAAAAGCTGCTGAGTTCTGCCAAACTTCTGTTGCCAAAATGCTCTGTTCTACCTTGTGATGTCATGTGGGCCCATAGCACGTTACTTTCGGATGTTAAAATGTTTCCTCATCACAAGCAGACCTGGAGTTGTGTTTTTTTCACACAAATCCTACATATTTAGGCTGAGTTCTTCTCTCAAAACTGAAAACGCTCTCTGTTCCTGGTTGTGATGTCATGTGGTAATACAGGAAGTGCTCCACTGTGTTTTTAAGCTTTCACTAGAATCATTTGGATGATTTCAGCCCTGGAATTGCCGATCTCTACTGAGAAAGTTCCACCTTCGATTCAGAATCAGAATCAGAAAGGTTTTATTGCCATATGAGTAAGCAGGTTCACAACATTAGGAAATTGCTGCGGTACTTGGAGCGAAACGTAGACAAACACTAAACATGCAATAAATAAAATAGAAAAAATAAACTATAATATAACACAAAAATATAACAGTGCAGGTAATGATCGTGACACAGAACAGCCAATCAGGGCGTAGAACACAATGTGCAAAAAACATGCAAAATTGCACAAAAAAAATCTGCGAAACACGAAACAGCGAGGCTGCGAAAGGTGAACCGCGTTATAGTGAAGGACTGTAGATGACTTTGACTTGTGTGAATGAAACAAAACACAACTCCAGGTATGTTTTTGATAAGAAAACGACATTCTGACATAGCTTGAAGTTCAAAAGAGTCAATTTTGAGTCATACGGGACTTTTAACCCTACGTACATGCTCCTGAAAATAGCACACAAATGAATCCAGCTATTGTTAGACCAGCTCAAATTGGACTTCGCATTGAAACTACTGTAAGTTCTGAAGTACTTTTGAAACGTGTCCTTTGATTTTTGACCCATCCTTCATCGTCACAGAGGTGAAACAGTCAAGGGCCGCTGGAAAAACCCTTAAGAGCAGCAAGGACCCTTCACCGTAATTGACCAATGAACCTGATCAGACTTTTCCGATCTATTTATAACATTGTTTCATTATTCCTCATTCCACAAACGTACTTGGAGTTTGGTTTTGTTTCATTCACACATGTTTAACACCCAAACTTTGCATTGTCCTTCACTAGAATCACCTTTACTTTTACTGAATTAAAGCTAAAAGGTATTGCTATTGTTGTTTCTGTTCACTTGAAAACTACTACTTCATGACATCACAAGGTGGAACAGAGCATTTTAGGCTTTGGAGATGTAGAAAGACGAATAATAAAGTCAGCCAAAGTCAAATAAACATGTGCGAATGATCTAAAAAAACAACTCCAGGTTTGTTTTTGATGTGGTGAAACATTCTAATTTGGCTCACAGCTCACAAGAGTAATTTTAGCATAATACAAGCCTTTAACTCTGGCTGAAAAATACTTCGTTTTTCTTTTGTTCAGTTTTTGTTCAGTTTTTCTTTCGCTTGCTTTGAAAACGTATGGCATCCTTTTGAATACTGTTAATACGCTTCTGAAATGTAAGAATAAATTGTGGCCTGTGGTTGTTTTTTCAGACCAACAAAAGGCTATGCCGTCAGATTCATTCACGGGTGTAACGGTCCGCTCGCTCTGGAAATTACCACGCACATTGTCAAAGTACAGCCCCATGCCGCTCCAGGTCAGTGTTTTGTCAGGAAATGGCCGATTGGTCATTGATCCAAGTTTACAGATGTAGAGGAACCTGCTGAACTTGGAGTGAGACCGAAGAGAGAGTTTGTGTTAAAGGGCCATATTACTGTTTTCTGGTTTGTTATAATGTTGTTTCGTCATCACAAACGTATCCCATGTATGTTGTTGTCAGGCCCCCCATCAAACTCAAACATACACAAAAACGATGTCAATCGTTTGTGCTTCGTTTATGCTGTTTTGTGCTGCAAAAAGTTTCGTTTGTGTGATTATGGTTGTTAAGATATTAGCAGTTTTATTTTCGGCCAATGACATTATTAAGCCCCTCAAAATGTTAAATAGCCTCAAAACAGGAAAATGATAGAAAACGTTTGTATTTCATTTGTGCTGTTTTGTGCTGTGAATTTATTTTTAACATAATTTTTATTTTTAACATTATTCATTATTATTTCTATGGTAATTATATGACATTTCCGCTCAACAGACGGCGGCAAACTCCACAAAACTAGTGGCGATAAACGATCTCAGGCTGCAGAAAAGTCTGTATTATTATATAAAATATGAATAAATAGCAAATTACTAATAAGACTGTTACAGACTTTTCTGCAGCCTGAGATCGTTCACTGTGTGTTGTGTTTGTCTTTTGTTTTTTGAGTTGTTCTTTTCTTTGTTTTCTGTAAATGCTACTTTTGTTAATGTATTTGAAATGTAATGCATCCCTTATAAATAAACAAATATTAGGACCTTTACGGCTGAAACAAATCTTAAATAGGACAACACTAGTGCCCCATTTATATAGAATTTACATAGAACTTTCCCAATAGAGCTTCTGCACCCACATGGCTAAATTTAATAGAGACTCCACATTGGCAGTGGTGAACGAGCGATAATGAATGGCACCAAGTTCACTTTTGATGTGATTTTAAAGAGAATAGATCAGATAAAATCAGCCGTAGGTTAATTAAGGTTCAGTTTCATTAGTAGATAGCTGCAGAAATCTTCTACTGCCGATCTGGAGCTTTATAAATCCAGTAAAAGACTCAGGCTTTCTTCTGGCTTTGATAATGTGTACATCCTGGTGCGCAATAATTATCCACAATCTCTCAAACTCTGATCGAGTTTCCTAATTACAGCAAACACCGTTTCTACTGGAATTCTCCAGCCCTACCTCTGCCAGTATGGGGTTTGGAGGTGCATGCTGGGACTGCGTGACGATTATGTCTGAGAAATCTGCAACTGCAACTTTATTTAAAACGCACTTTAAAAACAGCACAGGCTCACCAAGGAGCTACAGAACGCAATTAAATAAAAACTATAAAACAACAAATTAATAAAAACAGTATCTAATGAAAACAGTCAAATAAACTGTCAATAACTCGAGCTGTATCAGCCAAAGTGAACAAGTGCGTTTTAAGAAGAGATTGAAAAACAGGTACAGAAGAAGCTTATCTAATGTGCAAAGGCAGCTCATTCCACAGTTTTGGTGCAGCCACCACAAAGGATTTGTCTCCTTTGAGTTTCCGGCTGCTCAAGAGGAGCAGGTGAGCTGACCTGAGAGACCGTGCAAGAGTGTAAGGATGCGGGAGTGTAAGGAGGCGGGAGTGTAAGGATGCGGGAGTGCAAGGATGCGGGAGTGTAAGGATGCGGGAGTGTAAGGATGCGGGAGTGTAAGGAGGCGGGAGTGTAAGGATGCGGGAGTGTAAGGAGGCGGGAGTGTAAGGATGCGGGAGTGTAAGGAGGCGGGAGTGTAAGGAGGCGGGAGTGTAAGGAGGCGGGAGTGTAAGGAGGCGGGAGTGTAAAGAGGCGGGAGTGTAAGGAGGCGGGAGTGTAAGGAGGCGGGAGTGTAAGGAGGCGGGAGTGTAAGGAGGCGGGAGTGTAAGGATGCGGGAGTGTAAGGAGGCGGGAGTGTAAGGATGCGGGAGTGTAAGGATGCGGGAGTGTAAGGATGCGGGAGTGTAAGGATGCGGGAGTGTAAGGATGCGGGAGTGTAAGGAGGCGGGAGTGTAAGGAGGCGGGAGTGTAAGGAGGCGGGAGTGTAAGGAGGCGGGAGTGTAAGGATGCGGGAGTGTAAGGAGGCGGGAGTGTAAGGATGCGGGAGTGTAAGGAGGCGGGAGTGTAAGGATGCGGGAGTGTAAGGATGCGGGAGTGTAAGGATGCGGGAGTGTAAGGAGGCGGGAGTGTAAGGATGCGGGAGTGTAAGGATGCGGGAGTGTAAGGATGCGGGAGTGTAAGGAGGCAGGAGCGTAAGGATGCAGAAGCGTAAGGAGGCAGGAGCGTAAGGATGCAGGAGCGCAAGGATGCAGGAGCGCAAGGATGCAGGAGCGTAAGTATGCAGGAGCGTAAGTATGCAGAAGCGTAAGGATGCAGGAGTGTAAGGATGCAGGAGTGTAAGGATGCAGGAGCGTAAGGAGGCAGAAGCGTAAGGAGGCAGGAGTGTAAGGAGGCAGGAGCGTAAGGATGCAGAAGCGTAAGGATGCAGGAGCGTAAGGATGCAGGAGCGTAAGGATGCAGGAGTGTAAGGATGCAGGAGTGTAAGGATGCAGGAGCGTAAGGATGCAGGAGCTCGGGGGCGGTACCATTCAAACACTTCAAAACAACTAAAAACAGTTTAAAACCCTGTGTTATTATGGTCTCTTTATATCCCAAAGCTCAAAATGCTGTGTATCTGGTGATGAAGCGGTAGTTTTCAAGTTAACAGGTACATTTTACCATTTGTTCAGTAGAGATCGGCAATTCCAGAGCTGCTATCTCCCAAATGAAGATGTTTTTATTAAAGTGGAGCAATTCCTGTACTACTACATGGCATCACAAGGTGGTACCAGAGGGTTTTCTATTTGAGAAAAGAACTTTTTGCTTATTTGTGAATGGAACAAAAACACATCTCCAGGTATGTTTGTGATGAGGACACAGAATTTGAATTAAGGCTGTCAACGTTGACGCGTTAACACATGCGATTAATCACAAAAATTATCGCACTAATGTTTTGGTTTTTTAATGCAGATTAATCACACAATTTATTTTGAATGCTCCTCTATGGAAAGCGAGATGGTGACCTGAAAGGCGGCGCAGGTTATTAGGTCAGTGATCAGGTCTGTCCATACGCGTCTTTAGATAAAACTAAGGTAGTTTGCAGATATTGCAGCGATGAACTCTTTCCACAGAAGCACAAGTAGTTTAAAATACCATCTTAAAGCAAAACACATGTTTCAGCGGCAGCAACGATGCTACTTGTACCAACAACAAGCCGAGCAGCAATAAATAATTAATAATTCCCATAGATCAGAAAATAGCGTAATATGGGCCCTTTAAATATTGTTATTATCATTGCTATAATTCTCACTCTTCTCATTCTGATTACTGAAACATGTGAGAACCAAACTTGTATGTTTTTGCGCAGGAAGACAGAAGAAGTTTTAAATTAATAATATATCCATACCAGACCAATCAGATCACTTTTAGCTTCCTTTAGTCCCGCCCCTTCGGTTGCCGGTCAGAATCCCGCTCCACATTTCTCTTGTATCTGTAAAATAACACGGGGCGGTGAGGCGGTGCGTTCAGGTGTGCTCGTGCTTATCGCTCCTCTCAAAGGCAAAGACTCAAAGCCGATCATTTCCCACAATCCTTTTGGGCCAAAGTGGGGCTGCAGCAGATTAGATAAGGCACTCTCTCCTTCACACTGGATATTGTGCTGCCTTTTATTGGTTGTGCTGTGCTGTGCTGCCGAGTGGGCGGGAATGTCATAGCGGTTGTGTGTGTCGTGGTGTAATTGTGTTTAGACTGTAGTAGAATCCACATTACGATAAATCTGAGTTTCTGTTTGTTCAAGCAGCACTTACTTCCTCTGTGTAGGAGAACTAAACCAGGTCTAATACAGGACTAAACCAGGGCTAAAACAGGACTAAACCAGGGCTAATACAGGACTAAACCAGGGCTAATACAGGACTAAACCAGGTCTATTACAGGCCTAAACCAGGGCTAAAACAGGACTAAACCAGGGCTAATACAGGACTAAACCAGGTCTAAAACTGATACTAAACCAGGGCTAAAACAGATACTAAAACCAGGACTAAACCAGGTCCAAACCAGGACTAAACCAGGGCTAAAACCAATACTAAACCAGGACTAAACCAGGACTAAACCAGGTCTAATACAGGACTAAGCCAGGGCTAAAACTGATACTAAACCAGGTCTACTACAGGACTAAACCAGGTCTAATACAGGACTAAACCAGGTCTAATACAGGACTAAACCAGGTCTAAAACAGATACTAAACCAAGACTAAACCAGGGCTAAAACTGATACTAAACCAGGACTAAACCAGGGCTAAAACTGATACTAAACCAGGAATAAACCAGGTCTAAACCAGGGCTAAAATCTATACTAAACCAGGACTAAACCGGGACTAAACCAGGGCTAAAACCAGGACTAAACCAGGACTAAACCAGGTCTAAACTATTGCAGACACCACAGGAACACCTCATTTGAGTAGTGCTTCACTAAACCAGATCTAAACCAGGACTAAACCAGGACTAAACTGGGACCAAACTCTGCACCAAACTCGGGACCAAACTCGAGACTAAACAAGGTCCAACCCATGACTAAAGCAGATCAAACCCAGGTATAAACCAGGTCTGACCCAGAACTAAAGATATTCTAACCCAACAAAAATGTGACATAACCCAGGACTAAACACACCTGGGATACTGTCCTGAGGAGGTCAGACTGTAGATGGCGCTGTCGTCCTGCCTCCACCAGTGAGAAGACTGCAGCAAAACCAGTTTCAATCAGTGACCGGTCTGAAAACAAACCCTTGGTCTGAAAAAAGAACCTAGTAACGTAAACTAATTCAACATTTTTTGGTTTGTTTGTGCTCAGAAAAACAATATGGCAAACTCTTGCACCTTTACAAACTATACGGACACCTGTTGAGTGCATAGCCTCATATTTAATACATATACATATTCTACACTAAAATACCAAGGCTAAATCACCAAAAACAAAACAAAACTTGCCTGATGTATAATTTATGAACACAGCTCTGAGGACAAACTGTTCACCTTCTCTTTTTTCCTGTGCCTGTGTCTGGGATCTTAATGTTGCGGTGAATACATGTACACAAACTGCTGTAATGTAAAAAATTATGGCTCAAAATTATTATTTTGAGCCATAAACAGTTTCCAGTTGGGTTTTCACAGTCTCTTCCGACATCCTTTCATTATGACATCTCTATACCTATATTTAGACATCATGGTATTATGACATGCCCCTTACACTTTGGGGTATTTACGTCTCCTATGGCCGTATGAATGTTTAAAACTGTTTACTTGCTTTGCTTATTTTGATGCAGTTTTAATTAATATTGCATTGAACCAAATCCCAGAAGCAAATGTTTTATATTTTAACGATATTTGCACCAAGATGTGTCTTATTGCGGTGTGTTTCATGCTTTCCTCACAGCAGCACATGCAGAAAAATAACATAAAATCTATTAATCAGCATGGACAGAGACTGTTTCGAACTTGTACTAAGTAAAGGGCCTCATTACAAACATACCTGGAGTTTTTGTTTTATTTACACATGTTTAACACACAAACTCTGCATATTTACAGTAGGCTGAGTTCTTCTCTCAAACAGAAAACTCTCTTGACCTTGTGATGGTCATACAGGAAGCGCTCCATTGTGTTTTTAAACTCTATATGCCTTTACTATAATCATTAGCTCTGGAACTAAACTAAACTCTGATCTAAAGGTAGATGTAAACTTAAACACTATCATTGGAGGTGTAAATGTAGATGTAGGTCATTCACTGTGCGCAGCAAGTTACTGGATATCTTCTTCCAGTCTGTGGGAACGGCACCAGTAAAAGGGACATTGGGCGGATTGACAAACTGATCGGTAAAGCTGGTGATGTGATCGGCTGTGAGTTGAAGACATTTGTCACGGTGAGGGACACGAGGACACTGGACAAACTGCTCTCCATCATGGACACTCCTGCTCACACACTGCACCAGACTATAGAGGGACAAAGGAGATAATACTCCCTACAAGTGTACAACAACTCACCCTTATGTAAGATAATACTCGCTACAACTGTACAACTCACCCTTATGTAACAGATAATACTCCCTACAACTGTACAACAACTCACCCTTATGCAAGATAATACTCCCTACAACTGTACAACAACTCACCCACAGATTAGCCTGTGTTTCTGTCAATCATCATATAATCTTTGCACTGTTTCCTTACAATCTCTTGTAAATAACTGATATACTGTGTTTATATTACGATATTTGTTTTTTACTTACTGTACATACATTTATATTTCTGTGTGGAGTTTGCATGTTCTCCCCGTGTCTGGATGGGTTTCCCCCATCAACAGTAAATAACATAATAGTCAATACATAACAGCCACTTCTCTCATGAGGGGAAGAGGCAGAAAACACGTTCATCAGATTGGTTAGCATTGATTTATTGAGACATTTTTTAAAAAGCAACAAGATTGTGTATCAGCGTAATTTCTTCCAGTGAGAAACAGCTCTGTATACAGTTCTTGGTCTGAGCTACTGTGTCCAAGTAATTTCCCTTGTGGATCAATAAAGTCTGTCCAAGTCTACACAGACTAATAATAAAGTTACTCAAACATGTGTGAAGGATACAAAACACAACTCCAGGTCTGTTTAACAACATTAAAACATGGCCTAAAGCTCCTAAGAGTTCATTTTCTGTAAACTAAACACATTACATATTATTTTTTAATTGCTTATTTCTACTAAGTTGTACCTCATGTATCTTTTTAAGTTACGCTCACTTACACCCACAATAGTTCACTTTAATCAAAAAATATTCGTTAAAATTACTCAAAAAGAAGAAAATGTCACAGCAACTTGACATAATTAAGTTAGTAGGACTATTTCTAAAACTTTGAATTTTCCAACTTAGTCTATTTACGTTCAGGTTTACAGTGTACGTGTTTTTAATTCTTAAAAAAAAAAGACCAGAAGGTAGTTTTTTTGCAAGTAAGTTCAGAGCAGTGGGTGGGGATAGGGGGTAAGTGAAAACTGACATTTTCTCAACAGTCAAACCTTGATCACAGGATAAGGAACTGGATGAGGAAGTCTTGCCCACAGAGGAGAGACAGTGAGGAGGAGGATATAAACTCCTCAGTGAGTCTAATAAAGTTTATCTCTTTGCTCTGATGTCTGCTCCTGAAGCCTCCCTCGTGTTTCCTCCTCCATTCTGTGTTTTCGTTGTAACGCTTAACATGACACACCTTTGACTGACAGTTGAAAAATGGAGGATCAAGTAGAGAAATCAAGGAGAAGGAAGCGAGGAAAGCGAAATAAGACGTGGCCTGAATCATTCAAACATGCTTGAATCACATGAAATACAACTCAGAGTAAATGTTAAAACCAGGGTTCCTACAGGTTTCTTCAAGTTAAATTCAAGTCTTTTTAATATCTTTTTAAGACCCTTTATATAAAAACTTCACTGCCTATTTCATTGAGCTACTTGCAAAAAAAATTTTAATTCTTGAATTTGTGTTAATTTATTTCTAAAACAAATTAATCTGGGGAGTAGAGACTCTTCGCCAAAACTCCAGCATGAAATGTGTCTCAGTAACGTAAAACCAACATTAAAAAAACAACATAACTGCTTTAAATACATTTTGTGTTCTGCTGAGATTGTCTTTGGTTTTACGCTTCTGCTCAGCTTGTTTCTTGTGGTGCGTGTGATTTTCAGTGACTTTTTCAGGCAATTTTAACCCAGTTGCGTTCTCAATTATTGTTTTTGCCGCCATTTAACCAAATAATGCTGTTTGGCAAACTAAACTTTTGAAAAGAAATGCGATACGGAACAAATTTTAAGACCCAGATATAAAAATTCAAGACTTTTTCAAGTCTTTTTAAGGTATTATTTCCAAATTCATAAATGCAATGTTTTTAAGACTTTTTAAGACATTGTAGGAACCCTGAAAACACATTACATTTCTCGGTATGTCCAGTTTAAATGCCCTGTACCCATTTTTTTCTATGTACTTAAGCAAAAATAGTCGTGCCTGAGCTGCTTGTATAATATAACTGGGGTCAATGTGTGCCCACTGTGTATTGTGTAAAATCCCTCAGTCGTCCAGGTAGAATTCATGACCAATCCAATGGTTTTTAGGTTTTTAATGTTATAATCAGGAAGTGTACATTAGCATGTTAGTTGTTATTAGCTTTACCATCACAACATTTTCCTTTCGTCTCAGAGCCATGAAAAACGCTTATAAAATCATTGTGATGGAAAATGTGGATGCTCAGAATGCATGAGGAAAGGGAGGAATAACTTTGGATCACTGCAAACTGTTCAAAACTATAGTTCGGCTTTTCAGTAAAAGTCACGTACAGCACCTGTTGCACCTGGTTCAGTGTCGGTCGCTTTAGTCCTGTTCTTTTCCTGGGCAGTGCTGGTCTAGTCCAGATTTAGATCTTGGTTCAGCCCCAGTTTAGTCCTGATTTACATGAGCTTTGTGAATGCGAATGCGAGATAACCTTTCCTTGGGGTTATCCTGCTCTCAAGGTACCGGATTCCCATGGCAACAAAGCAAAACACCACAGGGGCTGTTTTATATACAATCCTTAAACTGTTCATTATCCACTACCGCTAACAAGTCTCTCCTCAGAACCTGACGGGGGGGGGGGGTTTCTCACTGTGAGCTAAAGCTTACCCAAACTAATGGCACTAAATTGGCGCTCTGCTGCCATGGTCCTAAGAACTGTCGCAGCAGGGCCTGGTTCAAGTACAGAATAATTCTCCACTTCCTGCTGATGTAGCGAGCAGAGAAGAAATAAAATGGAGGATACATCAGCAGGTCATTAAAAAACTGTAGAGGTGTAGTTTTTGAGCTGAGCGACTGGGCTTTGGATGTGAGCAAAGATAAAAATAAAAAAAATATCTGGGTTTGAAGTGGCTGGATCTGATTTTTTCCATGTATTTGAGCAAGACCGTGCCTGTACAGATATATCGTATACTCAGCTCTTTGTAAAATCAATCAATCAATATCACATTATTTGTCCCAGAAGGGCACTTTAAGCATTGAGAAGTAAAATACAACAATGATAAATAAGCAAAAAAGCTCAAATCTCTGAATGCCCCCCGCATAGCTAGCTCAGATTTGACTGAAAAAAATCTAGGAGGTTCACACACTGTCCAATAGGAAAAGTCCCAAATTTTAGCTCCCAACTCCTTATAGTTCATTAAAAAATATTTTGTCAACTACCAGTACCCTCTGGTACCTGTTTTGAGCAGAGTTTTCCGAGGAGCCATTTTCAGACTGCTGCATCTAAAAAAGTATTTAAGATCAGTCCTTCAAATTTTCAAGAGTTAAAATTTAGTTAATGCACTTTTTAAATATGGACTTGTACACATGTGCTTTTGGTTTAGCACACATTTCTGGGGGCTTGAATTTGCGCAAAAATTCTACTCTTCAAATCTGAGGGCATCTTTGAAGAGCTGTGGAAAGTGTGGAAAATTTCAAAGACAGAGGTTTGACATTGAACATAATGACCCAAAGGTGGAGTCATCAGATCCAGAGTCAGGAATAAACATGGGGAGTCGGAGTTTCAGTTTTCTGCCGTTAAAACCTGGAACAGTCTGAACATGTGCGACCGGCCTCTGCTCTGACTCGGGTTAAATCCAGGCTCAAAACAGTTTTGTTCAGCTGCGTATGACTGAGAGGTAGTGATGTGTCCTCTGTGTCGTGGCTTCGACGCGTGTGCCGAGTAATCCAGGAAGGCTTTGGCTCATGTCGGTGGTTTAAGTGGTGACGTTCGAAGCCTCGTGAACCGCCCGTACCATGTGAATGGTTCAAGAAATGGTTCACGGATTTGGTACGTGATTCGAAACATAAGGGCCAGTGAAACGCAATGAATTCCCCCTCACATTTTGTGGTTTTGGATTATTGCATTACATCCCTAACACCAATTTATTCCTACTTTTTCTTTTAACCCAACCATTGCATCTTGAAAACAGACTCCGTGTTAATGAATTCACAATTTATGTTGATATCACAAACATTCAGATATTTAATCATTCATCTGTTCAATATAAATCTTTCCATCAGAACCACAATGATCATGTTAATTGTACTATCATCACTCTGCCTGTTATACTTTTTCTTATTGGCCACTTGATGGCGCAGTGGAACAAATGGGTTTTATTCTGCACTCTTCTGTTGTAATGTATTAAAACATTTACTTATTCTGTAAAGCTCTTTGAATTACTTTATATATGAACTGTGCTATACAAATAAACTTACCTTGAAGCATCTCTTCTGTGTCCTCAGTGTCTTTATTGTCCTGCAGCATCCCAACAGCCTCCAGGGGGCGCCAGATGAACTCTGGACACACAACAGGAAGTCTGTTCTAAGCCTCTCTCCACTGTGGTTTTTCGGTGATGAGACGGGACACTCCCTCGAAGAGTTTCCTCTAGAACGTCTTCTGCCATATTTGTATAAGCCTGTTGCTTTGCTGTGAAAGCTCTGTAGCATTTCAGAGCTAACTGTTAGCTGGTAGGCGTAGCTCATATTTCCATACAGCGTTTGCTGTGGAGACAAGAAAAACAAACTGCTGAAATCACTGATTCCTTAATATCAGACAGGGGCAGAGTCAGTGCTCTTTGCTCTTTACTCTTTATTATTCTGTTATATTGTGATGTGTGAGCTTCTGTGTCCAGATAATTTCCCTTGTGGATCAATAAAGTTACCAAAGAGTCACAGACAGGAGCAAAGCCAGGCCCTCACCTCTGGCTTCAAGGAGAAGTGGAAGTGAGCAATTCAGAGGGGAAACCAAAGACTTCTGGGAAACCTTTATAGATTTTGCTCCACTGCCACCTGCTGGTTCCTCCATAAAGTGCATCGTACCACATCAGGTAAGAGAGGAATAACTTTGGACCACTGCAAACGCTTTAAACTAGGTCTGTTTTTCAGCTAAAAATCAAGTACAGCACTTGTAAAGATGAAAAGGCTTATTTGGATCAGAAAATTGACTGACTAAAAGTGTAAAAAATACAAATAAAAACATGTTTGTACAGAAAAAAAAAACATAATAGTTTAGCAGTTGAAGGACTTGACCTTCTGCTCTTTTGTATTTATTCATACTTAATCCATTGAATCCTTTGAAATCGTGAGCGGCTTTTCAGTCAAAACATCCAGCGACGATCCTCTGCAATAAAACCGTGCAGATTGGAGCAGAGTTCAGACTTTGGAGGAAGAAATACTAGGAATGCAACTATTTCTTTTATTGTGTTAAAAGGCCTGATATTATGCCACTTTCTGATTTATGTTACAGCGTTGATTCTTTATCAAAAACATACATGGAGTTGTGTTATGTTTAAAGCTCACAAGAGTCAATTTTGCATGCTATAGGACCCTTAAAAGATACTCATCTTCTTTAGCTTCATTATTTATTTATTTTTTTGCCTGTCTGCCCTACAAAAAAAAACATTTCAGTCCATTTTTTTGTATTATACTGTATTTTTTTGTCAATGATTTCACATCTGAGCCCAGAGTTTTGCACACACGTCATCAGTTCTATTCAAAGACGATGAGAATAAACTGTGTTACATTGGGGGAAATGCAGAGGTCGGTCACACAGACGTACAGTGAGAATAAGTCAGTGTGTGAAAAGTGCAGTCATCAGCCGCCCTGAGCCCACGTTAACTCAGCAATTCTGCGTTTTATCAGGAACTCAAAAGTGACTCAAGGCCCCTTTTTATGTCTGAAAGATTCTTTAGCCCTTTGTCAGGATGTGGAGGAGGACTAAAATAAAAGGAAGAGAAAATAAGGGGAAATAAAGCTTTACTATTCGTTCTTCCCTCCTTTTTTGTTTCTTATCCCACGTAGCTTTTCATCTTTACTTATGAGCTTTTTCTTATGGGGGGGAAGGGGCTCACAACAAATACGAATGCCACAACACACCAAAAAAAAACCTCAACACACCAAAAAAAGCCTCAACACACCAAAAAAAACCTCAACACACCAAAAAAGAAGCCACAACACACAAAAAAGAAGCCACAACACACACAAAAAACCCTCAAAACACCAAAAAAGAAGCCACAACACACAAAAAAGAAGCCACAACACACAAAAAAGAAGCCACAACACACAAAAAAGCCTCAACACACCAAAAAAAGCCTCAACACACCAAAAAAGAAGCCACAACACACAAAAAAGAAGCCACAACACACCAAAAAACAAAAAAAAACAAAAAAAAAACAGCCACAACAGAAGTGGCCACGGGACTCTATTTTCTGGTAGACCAAGCGAGAAGGATCAAGTGGGAAATTATTTAAATTATTTAACTCAAATAAGCATTTCTGACCACTAAAAAAGAGAGAACCACATTTTATGGACGGGGATGGAGCAAACGACACTGGGACAGAGGACGACAAACATCGTCACTGGATTAAAGAACCAATCAAAATACAGAAACGGGCCCATGGGACTGTAAACTGGGATGAGGAGGCTGTTTTATTCTCACACACCTGGGATACTGTCCTGAGGAAGTTGCACTGCAGGTAGCGCTGTCGTCCTGCCTCCACCTGTAAGAAGACAGTGTCAAAACCTGTTTAAATCAGCGACCAGACACATCACAGTAACATCACGTGACCACTCTGAGGAAGACTGCAGGGAGCAGGCGAAACTGTCGGGTATGAAAACAAACTCTTGGTCTGAAAAAAGAACCTAATAACATAAATTATCAGAAGACCAAATGAACCTCATTGGACATTGGACTTCTATTTTTTTAATGTATTTATGTATTATCATTATTATTATAATATATTTTTTCCATTCCATTTGTTTATCTTTAATAAAGTAAGTATGTTCATATATATACAGTATATATTAAGGCTGGGACAAGATCTTGCACCACAAAATTTTGCAAGAAAGAATTGCCAGATCGTGCACACATGAGAAAAATGATCTTGTGAGATTTCCCCCCTGAATTTACCTTTGACTTGGAATAAAAAAGAGTTGAGAGCTGCTGAGTTATGCAATTTGAGAAGTCGTAGTACAATGACCGCCAAAGTATTACAGAAAATAAATAAAAATAGTGAAGCCAAAATTGTGAAATGGATTGTTGCGTTAATGCTCTTATTATTTTTATTTTAATATAATGTGTATTACAAATTATATTAAAATAAAAATATCTTATTTATTTATTTATTTTTGGGCATGTTCAGCCTGTGGTGGTGGAGACATTCAGATGTGTCCTTTGTGCTCCTGTCATATTTGTAATACTAATATCCAATAAAATGCACTCTGATTATCTGGTAATGTTAAAAAACTTGTGGAAAAAAGTGACTTTGATTCTGTATTCAAAAGTATTATCGTAAAATAGTTGAGGACCAATGTGGGTTTCCTCCTGTGTCCTCCAGCCCACATTGCATAAGCCCGCGCCTCATCTTGCATCGCTTATCGATTCTGCAAAAATCCACAGTTTTTCAGTCCCATGTGATATTTTTCCCTTTTATTTCCCCTCATATAATCAGCCACATTTGCTTTGATACAAATGGGCCGCGCATGTCCCTGAACTGCCCACATCTTTGTAAAGTAACTTAATAAAGGTGCATTGTGTAACTTTTTTGATGGAGAGCCTGTCAAATGTTTTTTATCCCTGGAGATGTTATTGCTTTGTCTGGAATGTTTCACAGTATGGTATTAAACCTTTCTACCTTTTTTATTTTATTCATTAAAACAAAACAAAAGCAAATGCAGCCTATTTATACAGCTTTAACATAAATATGAATTATTGTTATAAAATTATATTACGACTCCAGTGGGTTGTGCTGCATATATTCAACAAATAAACAAACATACTCTTCTTTTTACACAGAAGTATTATATCTTTTCAATAATGCTACTTTCACACTTTTCTTAAAAACTTGAGTAGATTTAGAAGTTTTATTTTCACATAGACCAACTCCTTGGATTGAGACACATCGCTCCTTTGGTTTTGTCTAAATTCAGGTTTGGAAAAATAATCAGTTTCTCTTAATTTATAACTACTTTCTCTCTTTTTGAATCTGTTTTGCGAGCTGTTTGGTAATGTTATTTGGCGAGGTTTGTACATAGTTTTGCAGAGGTTATATTCTACCAGTTCTTTAAATTTTAACATTTCTACTTGTATAAATATTGGATTTGTGTGGGCCCTGTATCCACTTCCATTTACGACACGAACAGCGTGTTTCTGTAAAAGTAAGATTGTTTTAATGTGTGTTTTGCAGACACACTTCAATGCAATAAGTCGAATATGGAACAATCAGTGAGTTATACAATCAATCGAACTTTATTTATAGAGCGCTTTTCATACAAAAATGCAACACAAAGCACTTTTACAATAGAAATAAGATACTTTTGTTAGGACAATTTTTGACTTTGTGTAGTATCTGAAACAACAGCTGTTGTTTCAGATACTTTTGACCAAACAAAACCAAGTTACAGGTCAGATCTGTGGAGAGGCGACCACTAACAATCAGAATACCTGTTTTTCTAGGTATTTCTGAGCTATAAAACCACCTGTAATTGAATAAATATAAGGTAGAGCTGTTTAATGTCAGACTGTGGAACATTCCAAGCAGAGAAAATGACATTTCCACTGAAACAAAAACGTGATGGATCCACTACAGAAAAGCTACACCATGCACCTTTAAAGAAGTGTGTATTCTGGATCCTAAGCAACAGGCTTTATCGCTCTATCCAAGGTTGTTCATACATTACATTAATACAATTTTCTCTATAAAATCGCTGCATTATTTGTCGAGTTTTACTATATAAGCCATGAACTCATATTTCTGATGTAGATTTCCAGTTTACGTTTTAAATGTAAAAAATAATCCTTTCTCTACACTGAATAGCTCCTCTGAACATTTTAAAGAAATGAGTCAGACCAAGGCCCGAGTGTGTGAATAGACCAAAGACTAAAGGAGGAATACAGGGAATGAAAGATACAGGGAGAAAATGGAGTTTGTGGAAAGGACCAGATTTCTTTGGCTATTCATTGCAAGTGTCGATATACAGTACATCTTATTCAAATGTTAATGAGTTTTTCCTATACGTCGCTCTCTCTATTGATGCCTGCAGACCTTAGACGTTAGAAAACAACTTAATAAGCAGCCTTAGAATTAACTTGTTGATTTCCCACTGCACAGGCCAAAGCCCAAAAGACTCGATCGCCGATGTCAGTTCTAATCCCATTTATTTATTTACAAGTAAATTATATTTTTTGAAAAACGCTAAAAAAATTAATTCCCGAACCATTTTTTTTCAACAGCTGACAGTTTCTATTGTTCTTCACCGTCAGTAGTCGATCCTCACTCGAGCCCTTTCTGCATGCACAGTGGAAAATCAACAAAGGTAATGCTAAGGCTGCTTGTAAAGTTGTTTTTTTACATTTCCAGACACTAATGAGTGAACCAGGCAGAGCGTTTTGTTTGTTAGCCTCGTGGCTGTTGTAAGATGGGTTAAAGTGGTGTTAAGCTTCTTCAGTGTGCAGCAAATTGGAGTTTTACGTGGAAGTTAAGAACTTACCCCCATCACTACACTAGTTTGTTGCCTTAACAGACTCACTATCACAGTGAGATCTCCACCGAGGCAACACTGACCTGTGCCGTTTTTGGCTTCTGACAGAATTCGACCACCTCTAGCGATGGGCTTTAGCTTCAAACATGCCGGAATTCCCCTTTAAACAGCATTTTTAGGAGCCTGTAACCAATACAAGCAGATTTTGTTTTACTGTTATTATTGATTTAAGATTAGTATGATTCAGTCTGAGCGTTTATTGTACCATTATTTTATTATTGTTCTTCTTACTATGTATTTGTGCAGCATTTGTAGCAAACTGTTTATGAAATGTGCTGTTTAAATAACGTGGATTAGATTTAACCTTCATTTCAACATCATTTTTCTTGTAAAACAAAAGTTGCACTCTGCTTGCACTTAAAATGACCACATGTGTGGATTTAGTTCTCAGTGTCAGGTCTAAAAATAGCCCCTGACTCTGAGTGTTTGGGAGGAAGAGGGGGGCTGTCACACAGAAGTGAAAACTCAACTGTTACTTATACTGTAAAAGTTCTCTCGTACGCTGGACTTTGTAGTACCAACGCTTTGACACTGCAATACAAAAGTACATAAATTGTATGTATACAATGTAGAGCACACATACTTCCAATTTTAGTTTTCAGTGGCTCTGTTGATCATTTTAAAGGTGCAACGTGTAACTTTCCTGCTTGGCTGCATGCTTTAACCACTGTATGACGTAAAACTTAATCCGTTTCCGTGGTGACAGCTCAAATCTGTGGAGAGGCGACCCCGGCTCAAATCTATAAAAACATACATATTAAAGTTAGACCTATATTGCACGAAAACAAACTGATTTAATTTTTTTTTTTTATTGTCTTGGTGATGGTTTTAAAGCTTCACTATGCAACTTTTCTGATGAAGGGTTCCCAATGGCAACACAAACATGGACAAACTACTACTGATCGATATTTTACACCTATTTTTACAGCAAAAACTCATAGAAAGTCAATAGTTCTGCAGAATCATAACAAAAATGGGGGCAGAAGGGTCTGTTGCACTGGACCCCAAGTTTAAGAGCCCAGAATTTGACTCTTCCTATTTTTTTTTATCTTAAAGGGCCCAGTTGAGACTTCTTGCCCCGGGGCCCCCAAATTTCTGTCGACAAGCCTGCTGAAAAGGTACAGATACACAATTTTACTAACATATATTTTGCTACTCTCCAAATTGTTTTCAAGCCTTATATTGTGAAAGAAATTACAAGATCTTCATGTAATTATTTTTAAAAGTACACATTTTTTCACTCTTTTTTTGGATTTTTTGCAGATTTTCATGATTATTTTCTGTTTGCTAAGTCATTTCCAATACTTAAAATAAATCAAACTTGTGCAATTGCGTATGACTAACATGCACTTCCTGTATTTTATGAGCTAATATATAAACTACACAATGTCTTTTTTCTTTTTACTTCTTTTTTTCTATCCTATGATCTGAACCATTATCGCAGTTTTCAGAATAAGCCGAGTGTTTGTGGCATGAATGAGTCGAGTTTGCAGCAGCTCACTTCCTGTTCACTTCAGTCTCACCAGTAACATCATGGCCGTGCGGCGAAAAGACAGCTTCCTCTGGGGAAAAGGTAAAACTTAACTTATCTTATTTCACTTTTAACTCGCAACGAAAAATGTGCTTTGGGAATATTTGAAAAAGAAAATGCAGGAAAGTTTAAATGTGTTAAAGGTGCATTGTCCAGCTTTTCAAGTGCTTTTCACCCTGGAGATGTGATTGCTTTGTCTGTAATGTTTCACAATGTGGAATTAAATCTTTTTATCATCACGGAGACCGAACCAGGCCATGTTACAGGTCAGATCTGTGGAGAGGCGACCCCACTCACAGTCAAAATGTGTTTTTCTAGCTGTTTTTGACCTATTAAACCACCTGTAATTAAATAAATGTAAAGCTGTTTAATGTCATACTGTGGAACATTCCAGGCAGATTAATGACATCTCCATAGAAACAAGCTGTTGACGGACCCCCAACCAAAAAAAAAATCCACAGTTCACCTTTAAATATGTTAAGCTACTACAGCAAATTCTAATATGTAAAGATAAGCACTCAAAATACTGTATGAATGAATAAAAATAAAGTTAAAGGTGTATGAGGTAACTTTTCTGAATGGTGCATCACCTGCTTGTCTCCATGGAGATGTTTCTTTGCGTGGAATGTTTCGCAGTATGGCATTAAATATATTTATCCTGTATTTCTCCAATTTATTCCACGTAATTTATTGCTTGTAAAAAAAAAATGCATTCTTGTTGTGATTGAGGCCTGGTGAACCCAACTGATTGTCTCCATGCAGATAAATTTAATGCAATACTGTGGAACATTCCAGGAAAAGCAAATACTACATTTCTGTGTTGGTTTATTCATTCTTTGTGACTTGCCTTCCAATTTAAAGGGCCCATATTACAACATTTCTAATCTACAGTGTGTTATAATGTTTCTTCATCACAAACAGACCTGGAGTTGTGTTTTGTTTCGTTCGCACATGTTTAACACACAAACCCTGCATATTTACTAGTGCTTACTACTTCTCTCAAATGGAAAACACTCTGTTCCACCTTGTGATGTCATGTGGTGATACAGGAAGTGCTCCACTGGTTTCTCCACAGTGATCATTTCAGCACTAGAACTGACCATCTCTATTGAACTAAAGGTAAAAGGTGTAAACTTGTCTACTACTTACTACTACTTATCTTGAAAACTATCGCTTCATGACATCACAAGGTGGAACGGAGCATTTTGAGTTTTGGAGATGTAGACAAATAAACTGGGATTACTCAAACATGTGTGAATGAAACAAAACTCCAGGTCTGTTTTTGAGGAGGTAACAGCATTTTAACATGACTTAAAGCTCATTTCAGATTTCAGTGGCTGTGTGCTTAATTATAGTCCTTAATTTAAAGTTTAAATGCCACATTTGAATGTGATATTTATGTGTGACCATGATTAAGATAAATAAAATGCAATTATAATAAACACATAATACTACAACTCTTTTATTCTGGCAGCTATGGTAAATTGGTAAACACACTGCTGGGTGGATGCATTAATATTATATTGATCATTGATATTACAGTTTTGTTTTCATTACTTGCAAATGTGTAGTTTCACCTTGGTTTTAAAGTGTTAAACGATAATAATTAGGTATTTATTTATGTCTGAGTGAATATCTGATACATTTAAAGATCCTATATTACACAAAATTGACTCTTGTGAGCTTTAAGTTATGTTAAAATGCTGTTACTTCCTCAAAAACATGCCTGGAGTTGTGTTTTGTTTCATTCACACATGTTTGCGTAATCCTGGTTTGTTAGTCTACATCTCCAAAGCCTAAAAAATGCTCCGTTCCACCTTGTGATGTCATCTAGTGGTAGTTTTCAAGTTAACAGCTACTTTTTTTTTTTTGTTCAATAGAGAAGGCTAAATGATTCTAGTGAAGGTGTATGGAGTTTACAAACGCTACGGAGCACTTCCAGTATCACCTCATGACATCACAAGGTGGAATAGAGTGTTTTCTGCTTGAGGGTTTGTGTGTTAAATATGTGTGAATGAAACAAAACTCCAGGGATGTATGCAAAATCAACTTTTTGGAGCTTTCTACCATGTTATAACGTTCTCAGAAACATCCCTGAAGAGGTTTTAAACGTCATCCATGCATGTTTGAGTAATTTAGTGATCTCTCCCGTGCTCCATTCAAACCCTCTTTACTGTTAGCTGTGAAATTCTGTCCAATGCGCTGTCCTCAAGCTTAAGTCACCCATGCTGTACATGACAATTCTCCATAAATATACAAAAACATGACACAAAACACCATGCTACAACTTCACAAACCTGATCTGATGTGCAGTAGCGTCATTAGCGGGATACGCGGCACTTGTTATGTGTCAAAAACAAACGTGAAAATCAAAACATGTCAATTTACTGTTGTCAGCAGATATAGCGTTTTTATTACAATAAAAGGAAACATGCTGATCTAAATATGTTATGTGTTAGCAATTAATACCCCATAGAAGTAAAATCTCTCTCTTTAAAGTTGAACTTTGTAATGTTGGCGGTCCCTCACCTGCTTGTTTCTATGGATATGTCATTGCTCTGCCCAGAATGTCCCACAGTATGACATTAAACAGCTCTACTTTACATTTATTCAATTAGAGGTGGTTTTATAGCTCAAAAATACCTAGAAAAACAAACATTCTCCACAGATCTGACCTCTAAATTGATCTGATTTGGTCTCCATGGTGATAAATGGGTTTAATGCCATACTGTGAAGCATTCCAGACAAAGCAATAACATCTCCATGGAAAAAAACTGCACCTTTAAATGGAAAACACTGGAAAAAAACAACATTTTATTTTATTTGAGTCGATTCAACTTGAAAAGTAAAATGATCTGTGAGTGGAATAAGTGTTTTTTCTTAATTCATGCAACATTTGAGTTGATTTCTTATTTAAAGTTGTTGTTTTTCTTATTTTAAGTGTAGCAAGATGTATTTTTATATTTTAAGTACAAAAAATCTTATTCTACTGGCAGATAATGTTGAAATTTACTCAAATCATGGTAAAACTTTCTTAATTCAAGCCATTTTAACTTGACTAGATTTAGTTTTTTGCAGTATAAATGTATTTCTTTTCTTCTCCTTTACACTCTTTACCTGGTCTGAGCTCTTGCTGTTGGGGTAAACTTGTGTATATCTTTCCCCTTGAGAAGCCCATAGCCATTTCTTTGTGACAGTTTTAATATTGTTGCTTTCCTCCTCCACAGTTGAGAGAAAACATCAGAGCAGCCATCACAGCTCCGAGTCTCTGGATAATATACAGGTACCATCACTAAAGTCCTTATATGCTCACAAACTTTAATATAACGCCACCCACGCTGCTACTAATAAAACCCGGGCTCCACTTTCAAACTGTCAGCAAATATTGTTCATTAGTCGTAGTAATAAGGCCCCATATGACGCTATTATCTCATTTACTACCTGATCTATGTTATAATGTTGTTTACTCGTCACAAATAGACCTGGAGTTGTGTTTGTTTCATTCACACGTTTAACACACAAACTCTGCAAGGGATGTAACCATAACCAAAATATGGTGATATCGTATCGTCAAAGGCCTCACAATAATGGACCATCACAATATATCGAATCTCTTTGCTTAAATGAATAGTTCTGATGCAGAAAAGCTAAAAAAACAGAGGGAACTACATAGACCATGATCCTTTGCTCCGTTTCAATGCAGACGACATGAAGAAATAACTGTTCTAAGCACTTTGAAATCTTCATTCTTTGGATTCAGTCTTGTGAAGGCATTTTTAGAGGAAAAAGTAGCAGATTCACACAACATATTGCAATAAATATTGTACGGTGAGATGTATATGGTGAAAATATTGTACAGAGAGATTTGGATATTGTTACATCCCTAATGACAATAAATGTACCAAATAACTGGTCAAAGCATTTTATAATGTCAGTCTTGTTATTATGTAGATGTTCATACTGTAATCATACTGTTCATACAATATCGTATCGTGAGACTTGACTATTGTTACACCCCTAATTTGGATGATTTCAGGGCTAGAATTGCCAGTCTCTACTGAACTAAAGGTTAAAGGAGCTGTTAACTTGGAAATTACCGCTTCATGACATCACAAGGTGGAACAGAGCATTTTGAGCTTTGGATATGTGGACAGACTCATAATAAAGTATTACTCATACATGTGTGAATGAAAAAAACACAACTCCAGGTATTTTTTTGAGGACGTAACAGCGTAATAACATAGCCCAAAGTTCACAAGAAACAAGGAGCAGTGTTTTGTTTCATTCACACATGTTTGAGTAATACTTTATTATTAGTCTGTTTACATCTCCAAAGCTCAAAATGCTCTGTTCCACCTTGTGATGTCACAAAGCAGCAATTTTCAACAGCTGCCTTTTACCTTTCGTTCAGTAGAGATGGGCAATTCCTGTGCTGAAAACATCCAAATGATTCTAGTGAAGGTGTATAGAGTTTAAAAACACAGTGGAGCACTTCCTGTATGACCACATGACATCACAAACTGGAACAGAGCGTAAGAACTCAGTCTAAATCTGCAGGGTTTGTGTGTTAAACATGTGTGAATGAGACAAAACACAACTCCAGGTCTGTTTGTGATGAAGAAACATTATATTAGCTGATTTTTTAATTCAAATGTCCATATTGAACCTGCCCTCACCACGAACAAACCACATCTTTCATCTTTAACCAGGCCACAAAGTTTACTTAAGTTGCAATTGAAACCTTGAAATGATTGTCATCTCTGTGTTTTTTGTTTGCTTTACCCACACAGAAGCTTAAGGTCATCGCTGAGGTAGAAGAGTGAGTATTCTGCTTTGTATAAATACGTTTCTGTAAATTCAGTCAAATAAAAAAGAAAACTTTCACTGTTTAATCTTATTATATCTGTCTTATCTTATTATAATAAAGTCTAGTTGTTGCTGTAAGTTTAAAGCTGCTCTTAAAGGTGTATTGATATTTTCACCGTGACAACATTATTGCTTTTCATCTAGAATGTTTCACAGTATGGCATTAAACCTTTCTATCTCCATGGAGACCAAAACAGAACATGTTATGAAGTCAAAATGCCTGCATGTTCTTCTAGGTATTCTTGAGCTATAACACCACCCTGTAATTGAATAAATGCAAAGTAGAGCTGTTTAATGTCACACTGTGGAACATTCCAGGCAGGGCAATGACATATCCATAGAAACAAGCAGGTGACAGACCCACAACTAAAAAAGTTACACAATGTACCTTTAATAAAGCCTGAAGATTGACTTAATTCTTAATGAACACATTTATTAAGAACGATTCAAGCTTAGAAACTACTTTAAAAGTCTTTTATCAAGTGTCGTGATCTTGATTCGCACAACTTCTGGTCAATGCTTTTCTACGGCAAAATACCTGTGAAAAAGTGTCGCATATTTTTTAGCAGCTTCATAAATCTGCCCCAACACCAAATCTTCATCCAACAAGGTCAACAAAGAACAGATTCTGTCCATGAAGAATTTATCCACAACGATCAAGGGAAGAAAAACAAAAAATTAAAGGAAACAACGACAAGGATCAATGAAACTACTGAGCAACACTAATGTTACGGTCATGAATAAAACATAAATAACTTGTTCACTCAGACTGATTCTACAATTAAAATGTGTGATGTATATATATTGGCATAGACTGAGAGATTTGTGCAGTTTAAATGCTATAGATGTTCACAGATTAAATGTCTGCCATTTAAACTGCACAAATCTCTCAGTTGATGCTAATATATTGACATCACAAAATCTATTTTTAATTTTAATTGTAGAATCAGTCTGAATGAACAAGTTATTTATGTTTTATCCATGACAATAACATTAGTTTTTCTCAGAAGTTCACTAATGCTTGTCGTTGTTTCCTTTAAGTTTTCGTCTTTCTTACCTTGACAGTTGTAGATAAATTCTTCATGGACAGAATCTGTTCTTTGTCGACCTTGTTGGATGAAGATTTGGTGTTGGGGCAAATTTATGAAACTGGCCAAAAATATGCAACACTTTTTCACAGGTATTTTGCCGTAGACAAGCATTGACCGGATAGCTTTTAACACTAACTCTTTAAAGTTGTACTGCGTAACATTTCAAGTGGAAAGAGCGCCACCTGCTGGTCTCCATGGAAATGCTATTGCTTTGTCTAGAATATTCCGCAGTATAGATTAAACCTGTCTATCACGAGCATCTTACAGCTACTACGGGACATTACAGCTCAGATCTTTAGGAATCACTGCATTTTTGAGCAACAGAAACACCCGTAATGAATAAATGGTTGATGGATATGTTTAAAGTCATACCTTGGAACATTCGAGGGGAAGCTATGACATCTCCATGGAGACGAGCAGGTAGCTGATCTCCACCAGATGCTTTCACACAGCTTTGGCACTAATAAACCTGGATTATTCTCATTCTCCAGGTTCATTTTTTAAACCAGTCTTTGTTTTTGCGTCTCGGGCTAATTTCGATCATTACCGTAATGCTTTCCAAATGGCCGTCGCATTAGCAGAGGCACACGGAGGCGAGATGAGGATGAGGACAGCAATAAAAGATGCGACAGTTTTCAACATCAGTCCTGGGAATCTAACTACTCACCTTTGTGCCAGATGTCTTTTATTGGTGCGTCAAAGGTCTCACAATAATATCGTGGACCATCACAGTATATAGAATCACAAGTCTCTTTGCTTAAATGAATAGTTCTAGCTAAAAAAACAGAGGGAACTACACAGACCATGATCCTTTGCTCCGTTTAAGTGCAAACAACATGAAAAAATAACTGTTCTAAGCACTTTTAAATATTCGTTCTTTGGATTAAATCTTGTGAAGACATTTTTAGAGGAAAAGTAGCATATTCACCACAAAATATTGCAATAAATATCGTACGGTGAGATGTATATGGTGAAAATATCGTACAGAGAGATTTGGATATCGTTCCATCGTTCCATAATGACAATCAATGTTGCACCAAATGACTGGTCAAAGCATTTTAGAATGTCAGTCTTGTTAATATGTAGAATATCGTAATATCGTGAGCTTTCCCACAATATCGTAAGAAATATCGTACCGTGAGGTTCATACTGTGGTGATATTGTATCCTGAGACTTGAATCGTTACACCCCTACCATTTACGGGACAAATCTATGGAGAGACGAGCCTTTTAGTGTATTTTTTTTCCTTTTTTGTGAAATAAAGCTCCTAGTAACAGCGTAAATACAAGATAACTTGCATTTACTTGCCTTACTGTGGAAAATTCCAGGAAAACCAATAATAGATTCAAGATTGAGATTTAAGATTTTATTATTACTGATATTGAAAAACAACAGAATAACATTTAGAATTACATATCGCCATGGAGACAAGTTACAGATAGCAAAGCACCCAACCAGAAAAGTTACATAGTGCTTTAAATTGTACTATATAATTCACAGTACAGTAATTTAACCAAAAATTTGATCTAAACACTGTTGCTTAACATCTTCTGGTTTGGTTCACCCTAAATTCTGTAGAATGTCGAAATATGTGTCAGCTCCAAATAAGGACTTCCTGTTCCTGCGAGTGAGTGATAAACAATAATGATCTGTTCAGACATGATGCTACCAATGGACCAGTGAGTGTAAAAAAATTTCCAACACGATTTTATTAATTTTAAGAAACAAAAAACGCAAACACGGCGACATCTCAAACCTCTTTTATTGTATTGACTTTATATTTGTGTATTATGGGCACAGCAGTGAAATAGGACAAACCAGATGCACTGTCTCGAGTGTTATTGAAACTCTGCAGTGACATCATGCTGGGGGGGTTATGCATTTACAGTATGTCTATGGGGGAATGTTCAGCAGTTACCATGGTGACCAATATACACAGCAGCCAAAAAAAATGTTAAGATAGTCTGAACATGCAAGGATTTAAACTTGTGACTGTAATCTTTTTTTTTTTGAGAAGGACTTTCGCCCATTGTAGTTTTTTGCCGTGTTTGCGTCTTTCTGGTCAGATTGTGTTAAAAGAAACATCCGATTAAAGTCTGCACCTGTCCGAAGGAGGCTTTAGATCAGTGCAAACAGTACAAAAAATGAATTTACTAAATTAAACACACAATATTAATAACCTACAATTTACACAGCTTCATGAAATGTAGCTCTGATTTCAACCACGGTTTCCGATGTCTGTTAAAGTTCCTATTTTACGCAAAACTGACTTTTGTGAGCTTTAAGCTGTGTTATAATGTTGTTACCTCCTCAAAAACAGACCTGGAGTTGTGTTTATTAGTCTAGCTCAAAATGCTCTGCTCCAATAGTTTTGAAGTTAGCAGCTCTTTTCACCTTTTATTCAGTAGAGATCGGCAATTCCTGGGCTGAAATGATCCAAATGATTCTAGTGAAGGTGTGTGGAGTTTAAAAATACAGTGGAGCACTTCCTGTATATTGCAGGAAAAGCAATAATAGATTCAAGATTCATATTCAAGATTTTATTATTGTTGGTATAGAAAAGCAGCGGAATTATGTTTAGAGATATCCTTATGGAGACAAAATACTGATAGCAAAGCACCCGCTCAGAAAAGTTACACAGTGCACCATTAAATGTTTTCGATATATTTCACAGTACATTGACTTCACCCAAAATTAGATCAAAAAAACTGTTGCTTAACTCCTTCTAGTTTGGCTCACCCTAAATTGGTGATATTACTATTCTAGTGAAGGTGTATGCAGTTTAAAAACACAGTGGAGCACTTCATGTATTACCACATGACATCACAAGGTGGAACAGAAGCTTTTTTTTTTCAGTGTGAGCGAAGAATTCAGCCTAAAGATGCAGGTTTTCTGTCTTAAACATGCGTGAATGAAATAAAACATTCCCGCATGTGGGGGGGGGGGGTAACAGTCACTATATTTCAATCAATATTAAAAAAAATTAAATAAAACGGCCTTTATATGCTGTTATCTGTTGTGTTGTTTCCAAGGCAACAACTCATAAGGATTCTGCGCTTCATTTCTGTGCCGCCAACTTGAAGAAATGATCATTTTAAACCTCAGGATATGGCAGTAATGGGAGAGTACTAAAGGCTTGCTACGTTTGAGAAAAAGTACAAACTTCAAATTCTGACAAACACAATGAAGACCAATTGAACACCAATCTCTACATTTTACTATATACAACAATTTAAGAGAAAAATTGGTTTATCATTTTATGAATATTGCCTCATATTTGTCTTGTTTTGTTGCAGTAAAAATCTGGCAAGGAGTCGGAAATTTCTACATGGGAAAAAGAAATTCAACATGGATCCAAAAAAGGTATTTTATAAATTTGCTTAAAGGTGCACTTGTTTCTATAAATATGTCATTGCTCTGCCTGGAATGTTCCACAATGCGACATTAAACTACTCTACCTTACATTTATTCAGTTACAGGTGCTCAAAAATACATAGAAAAACAGGTATTCTGACTGTGAGCGGTGTCTCCTCTCCACAGATCTGATCTGTAACTTGGTCTGGTTTGACCAAGACAAAGCAATAATCTCCAGAGAGAAAAGCAGTGGTGTTACAGTGGTATTTTAATATGTTCCTGCTTAAAAATAGATCCGTCAGATGCTTTATAGTGAGTATGAGCTGTAATAATAATGGTTTGGGTGGTCCTGACTTATACTCAGGTGTGACTTATGTATTACATTTTTCACACTGACAGACCATAGACCAAATATATGAATCCTATATATGAATCAAAAATGAAAAAAAAAAAAAATCTTTATCTGTTTTTTCATTTTTGACACAAATATTAAAGAAAAGAGCTGTTTTTTTGAATTATTTTTTTATTTTTGGTTCTATATTGAAAAACGAACAAACGAATGATACATGGATTGTTCTCTGTTGGGTTGTTTTTATTACTATAACTTCTATAACTTGTTTTTTTTCTTCTTCATTACACATTTTTTGGCTGGTGCGACTTATACTCCGGAGCAACTTATAGTCCAAAAAATACGGTACATAAAATGGTTAGTGGATCTAATGGTTAGATAGTGGATTTATAGTGGATGGTGGATTTATAGTGGATGGTGGATGGGCAATGAAGTGACTGGAGAACTGGTGTGATAGGCTCATATTTGCGCCTCCTCGTCAGGATCCTTTATAGAGCACTTTTAATACAAAAAAAATGCAACACAAAGCACAACCTGTATTTTTGAATCCTTGTGTGTCCTCAAATGCAAACTAAAGGTGTTTGGCGTCTTGGTCTGAACGTAGCATAACAGAGCTTCAGACAGCGCAGTGTCTACAGTTAGCATTTTTATTTTATTTATCTGACCTTTATTCAGCCAGGATAGTCCCACTGAGCATCGCCCATCCCAGTGAATGTTGGGATGTATCGTCTATGTATAGTTTCTAAATATACAAGACTGTAAATTATATTCTTATCATTTTTACATTCATTTCTCGGATAATAAATAAATAGAAGCCACTGACAGGTTTTTTCATCCAATCGGGCACACTGGTACTAAGAATCATGGGAAACCAGCTGCCTGACACTATCTCAGACACTTAATTCTCCATCATGGTGCATTTTTAAGAGTGACAAAAAATCTAATTATAAACAAGGATTTAAGAAGAGTAAGGAAACAGCTGCTTCTTGACACTCTCCCGGACACTTGTTTGTGTCACGGTGCACCACAGAAACAGATCGAGTGGACGGGGCTAAAGCTTCAAATTAAAACATGTTCTTGACTCTGGTTTGACATCAGGTGCAGGCCCTTTGAATGTCTTTTTTTACCTACAGTAGTTTCACAGCTTTGAAACTAGTGGTGTTATTCATGCGTTCAGATGTGATCTACACCCACAGAATCTCTTTCATATACATTTTTTATTCAGAAAATCGTTTTTATTGTGCAAATTAGGTGATCCGTGGTCTTTGTGTACAGTATGGTTGCTAGGTAACAGTTATTGAATGTCCAAGCAGGAAGTAAATGGGGCCCATACTGTATTAATGTCTTTTCTGATCTATATATTATGATGTTTTCTCATCACAAACGCACCTGGAGTTGTGTTTTGCGTCATTCTCACACATTTAACGCTCAAATCCTGCATATTTATGTTTAGAGAGAACATTTTGAGTTTTGGAGATAATAATAAAGCGTTGCTCAAACATGTGAATGAAATAAAACATAACTCCAGGTATGTTTTTGTGGATTCTAACATGGCTTAAAGGTCACAAGTGTAATATAGGACCTTAAAGTGAGCTGTTTATGGCTGAAAAATGTGCTGCAATGTTCCATGGAATTGTGCATAACCCCAGTAAAGATTAATGTATCTTATATGTGAAGCCACTATGGGTTTGAAGGTCATTTCTGAGTCTTACAATACCTCTGCGACCTGTTCACTCTTATATTCACTCTGACTGTATAACTTTTCGGCAGTCAGTGGTGGAAGAAGTACTCGATTTAGATTTTTAAAGATTAGATTTTCGAGTAAAATTAAAAAGTATCACATGAAAAAATCTACTTAAGTAAAAGTATTAAAGTATCAATCAATCAAACTTTATTTATAGAGCATTTTCATACAAAAAAATGCAACGCAAAGTGCTGTACCTGTAAAAGTACCTGTTTAAAAATGTACTTTAAGAGTAAAATGTCAACGTATTTCACACAGATTTTGAGATCTAATAAAGCTGTTTTTGTTTGGATATTTCTGTTTGCTAAAACTACAAATGTGTTAAAAATAAACCCCTGAGACTTTTCAACAGGTCTCAAACAATAATAAAAATACTTTCAGTCCAGTTAAAAATGTAGTGGAGTAGAAAGTACAGATACATGCTCTCAAATATAGTGAAGTATAAGTAAAGTATCCACTTTAAAATCTACTTAAAGGTCCGATATTACGCAAAACTAACTCTTGTGAGTTTTACACCATGTTATGATGTTGTTTCTTCATCAAAAACAGACCTGGAGTTGTGTTTTGGTTCATTCACACATGGTTGAGTAATAGTTTATGATTACTCTGTCTACATCCCCAAAGATCAAAATGCTCTGTGGTCATTTTCAAGTGAACAGCTCCTTTTACCTTTTGTTCAGTAGAGATTGGTAATTTCAGGTCTGAAATCATCCAACTGATTCTAGTGAAGGTGTGTGGAGTTTAAAAACACAGTGGAGCATTTCCTGTATGACCAATGACATCACGAGGTGGAACAGAGTGTTTTCTGTTGAAGAGAAGAACCTAAATATGCAGAGTTTGTGTGTTAAACATGTGTGAATGAACCAAAACACAACTCCAGGTCTGTTTGTGATTAGGAAATGTTATAACATAGTTCAGAAAATAGTGTAATATTGGCCCTTGAAGTACATCACTTAGTCTGACTTTGCGACGCTTCACCACTGCTCATAGTCGAGTTAAAAAGAGCAAGAAAGCCACATCCTGTTCCCCGAAGTGAGACGCGAGCTTCTCTTCTTTTGCTGTACCACACTGACCTCGGCATCTGCAAACCGCTTCAAACATATCAGTGTGGAAGGACCCGAGGGGAGGGCCAGAGTTTTGCCTGTAATTGCTGCTGGGTTCACTTCAGCACGATCGAACCAGGGAGGAATATGTCAAGATCTGGTCGTGAACCCCCATATAAAACAGGCCAGAGATGTATTAAAAATTCATTAGATGGAGTCAGCCTTTGATTTTAGCATGATCCTTCTCCTTTGAAATAACATACAAAAAACATTGTGTGAGAGAGAAAGTTGGGTTATATTTAAAGGGCCTTATTGCATTATTTTCTGAGCAGTGTGATAATGTTGGTTCCTCATCACAGACACCAAGAGTTGTGTTTTGTTTCATTCTCACATGTTTCTCGCACACCCCTGTATACTTAGGCTGAGATCTTCTCTCAAACAGAAGACACACAGTTCCACCTTGTGATGTCACATGGTAGTGCTCCACTGAGTTTTTAAACTCTGTACACCTTCATTATAATCATTTGGATGATTTCAGCCCTGGAACTGTCTATGTTTACTGAGCCAAAGATAAAGGATTAACTTGAAAACTCACACTACACATGTTGAAACAGAGTTTTTTTGAGATTTGGAGATGCAGACAGAGTAATAATAAACTGTTACTCAAACAAAACAGTACTCTAGGTATGTTTTTGAGGAAATAACAACATTATAACAGCTTAAAGCTCACAGAGTCAATTTTGTGAAATATAGGACCATTACGACCACTAAATTTATACATTACTTAACTGTATACAGTGATTTAATAGCTTTATCTAAAGTTCCTGGTCCAGTGCAACTTAGGTAAATTTGCAACTTTCTGGTCAAAAGTGCCCAAATCTGAGTTGTGTACTGCCCATAGACTGTATAAAAAAGTGGACTAAGTGTGACTAAATGTGACGTCACCCACAGCATTCAGCGCTGCTCAAATGAGGCTCGCGATTCTAATAGTTACAGGAGCGAATCTGGAGCCAGACTTTATGTTATGAATAGGATTTTATCGACAAATAGCGGAAAAAAACTATTCAGTGTCATAAAGAGCAGGTTACAATATGAACAGCAGTTACAGAGACAGGGGCGACAAGATCCCAGAGTAAGTCAATGGGAGCCAGGGTCAGAAGGAGCCAGAAGAGCCTCCTGACGCACTTCCTATTTGCCACGTGGCGGCTAGTGGGTTAGTTTTGTCTCTCACATATACTGTCCATGGTACTGTCTTCTTCTGCACTTTCCAGTAGTTGGTGACGTCACAAAACACTGCCCTGATTACAGCCGGTGTTTCTGACTACAAGCGCCTGACTATAGGGGCGGAGCTTGAAGTGTAGATACATATTAGACCAATCACGGCGTTTCTTATACCTCTAAACCCCACCCCTCCTCCACTCCTGCTCTTCTTCTTTAGTTGTCGAGTCACCGTTTAGCAGGTCTGTTTGAAATGTGGTTATGGGTGGAGCAAAGGTGTCAGATCACACATTAATTTTAAGTTTTCTGAAAGTAAAACTAGCCTTGTACATGAACTCAGGGTCTTATACATAATTCAGTCCTTACTCGTGCAGGTTTTTTTTTTTAGCCACGATACAGGTCAGAGCTATGGAGAGGCGACCCTGCTGTTTTGCCTTTGCATTTCTTTGGCAGTTAAAACACCTATACTTGAGTAAATGGAAGCGTAAATGTAAAAAAAAGGAAGATAAAACATATATTAATGACATACTGGGGAACATTTTAGAGCTACAACATTTGCAGGCAGAGCTCTCATAAGAAAACTTACATAATGCTTCTTTAAAGCAACATTTTTAGTGATGTTGTGCCTTGTTATTTTCGAGTTTCATAAGTTTTGCAAAAAAGAAAAAGAGAAACTATCCTTGTTCATGAACTCAGGGTCTTTTACATACTGTAGTTCACTCCTTATTTGTGCATGTTTTCGTAAACTAGAAATCGTAGGAGGCTTGCATCACAATTTGCCTCTCTTTATAGCTGAATATGTTAACAAACAACAAAGTTACATAGCTCACTTTTAAATCTCCAAACTTTTATCACTTAGAAAACAATGGGAATTTCAGTAAGAATCATTTGCTTAAATATGTCTTAAAAAAACATTTGTACTTGGTCTCGCTTCTCCATAAATATTACATGTAAAGTGGCATGTTAGGATCATCTACTGGTCTCCATGGAGCCAGAGAAGTTTCATTAATGCCATGCTGTGGACCGTTCCAGGCAAAGCAATAACATCTTCTTGAACAGGCATGGCACAGCACAACTAAGCACAGCACAACACGCCACTACATGGTGCAGCTTTTCCATGCAGTCGTTTTCCATGCAGTGGGTGGAGCAGCGGGGTCGGCTTTCTTTCGCTGGTCTTCCATCTTCACAATCTGCTCTGTTGTTTATTCTCTGTTGACGTATTCACTGTTTTCGTGTTGTCGGTGTGATTATTTAAAGATCTTTGAACTTTGTCGTGCGTATGACAACATTTCTTCTGACCAATCAGTGGACAGCAGTCTGTCCACATCACTCTGTCGTATCGGCTCAGCACGGTTAGAACCGCTCCAAAGCAGGTACGGAAAATCCTTAACCGCTCCAGGTCCAAGCCCCAGTCAAAAAACAAACAAAGCGTGTCGTGTTGTGCCGTGCTAAACAGTGCCGGTAGAAAAGACCTATACATGACCAAATGGAGGTTCATGGTAAATAAGAGTGGACCTAATACAGACCCTTGAGGAACCCTGGAAAAGAGTGAAAACTGTGGATTCGAATGAATGATGAGCTGATTTATATAGTTGTAACTCATGGCTAGGGTTGTTTAACTCATGACTAGGGTTGTTTAATGTGTCAAAACTAGATACTCATTTGAGCAAGTTTTGATTCTGCAAAAAATAAAAATAAAAAAAAATTAGAGAACAAAAGCTTTGTTTGAGCTTTACCAAACCTTATATTTTTTGTTTTGTTTTGATTCAGTATTTAACAAGGTAAGTCAATTGAGAACAACTCTTATTTACAGTGACGACCTCGGACCTATGTACTGTAGGGTTAGATGATTTTTTTTGGGTTGATGGAGGAAACGAAAGTGCCCTGAGTATAAGAACTAATGGTAACATAAAGAAAGTGCTGTTATTCTGAGCAGGAAAATTACATTCTGTTACTCAAGAAAGAACATGTTTTATCTTGGTAAATGGTCACATTATATATATATACTCAAGGCACTCGAAGCGCTTTACATCAAGGAACCATACCCATTTATACAGGCGTTCATATATATTACATTCATATAGTGTACGCACACACTGGGGGCGAGGTGGGTTAAGTGTCATGCCCAGTGACACAATGACAGCATTCATCTGTGGGAGCTGGGATCACACCACCAACCTGTGGGTCATTGGATCTGACCGTTCAACCAGTGATGTTTTTTTCTGTGTCAAATGAGCTACTGTGCAGTCGCCATTGTAGTACTGATTTCAAGTATTGATTCAAGTCCTTGGTATCGAAATCAACTTTGAAGTTTTAGTATTAGTCTTGACACTATGATGCTAATTCTTCTTGAAATCTCTTCAGGGCATACAGTACCTGGTGGACAGTGGGCTGCTGGAGTGGAGACCTGAACCTGTGGCTGAATTTCTCTATAAAGAAGAAGGACTCAACAAAACGGCCATCGGAAACTTCTTAGGAGAGAGGTAGGCCTACGTCTTTAATATGGATCACTGAGAAAGAATGGACTAAAATGAAACTAGTTCTGTGTGTAAGCCATTTTTTCTATTATGTAGCTTAAAGGTGCATTGTGTAACTTTTCTCTTCTTGTTTCTGTAGATGTCATTGGTCTGCCTAGAATGTCCCACAGTTTGACATTAAACAGCTTTAACTTACATTTATTCAATTAAAGGGGGTTTTATAGCTTAAAAATTCCTACAAAAACAGGCATTCTGACTGTGAGCAGGGTCGTCTCTCCACAGATCCAACCTGTAACTTGGTCTGGTTTGGTCTCCGTGAAGATAGAAAGGTTTAATGCTATACTGTGAAACATTCCAGACTAACCAATACATCACATCTCCATCACATAATAGAAAAAATGGTTTACAGCTGTTCTTCACGATAAAATGGTTCACCTTTCGCAGTCTCGCTGTTTTGTTTTGCCGATTTATGTTTTTTTGTGCAATTTTGCATGCTTTTTTTTAAAGCGTATGAACGGGCATTGTGTTCTACGCTGTGATTGGCTGTTCTGTGTAATCAAAGTTGGCACGCTCCTCAGTTTAGATCGCGGAGCCTGTCTGGGAAAAGTGTATAAAGTGAGTGGTGAGGGGTTTTACGGCCTTAAAACATATATAATAATTGTAAAAAATAAAGTAATAACTACTTCACGGATTTTGCCTATTGTGGGTTATTTTTAGAACATTACCCCCGCAATAAACGAGGGACCACTGCACATGCAGAACTATTTATCTCTTAAGCAGGGCCGGGCCTGGTTAGTACTTGGATGGGAGACCACTGGGAATTCCAGGTGCCACAGTGGGGCGCCAGTTGCAAAAACTGTCGTTGTGTCTTTAGGCAAGGCACATCACCCACATTGCCTAGTATGAAAGTGGTGTGTGCGTGAGTGTTGGTGGTGGTCGGAGGGGCCGATGGCGCAGATTGGCAGCCTCGCTTCCGTCAGTCTGCCCCAGGGCAGCTGTAGCTACAATAGTAGCTTACCACCACCGGGTCTGGAGTGAATGAATAATGCTCTGTAAAGCGTCTTTGAGTGTCCAGAAAAGCGCTATATAAAAACTGATGCATAACTGATGATGCATTGAATGATTTTTGAGTAATTTTAGTCCATCCTTTTCAGCGATCCATAAAGGTTCTGTATTACCCAAAATTGACTCTTGTGAGGATAGCTGGAGTTGTGTTTCCTTTATTATTAGTTTGTCTACATTTCCAAAGCTTAAAATGCTCTGTTCCACCTTGTGTTGTCATGCAGCAGTAGATTTCAAGCAAGCAGCTACCTTTTTTTTTCCAGTAGAGATGGGCAATTCCACGGCTTAAATTATCCAAATGATTCTAATGAAGGTGTGTGGAGTTTAAAAGCACAATGGAGCACTTCCTGTATTACCACATGACATCACAAGGTGGAACAGAGTGTTTTTGAGAGAAGCCTAAATATGCAGGATTTGTGTATTAAACATGTTTAACATTTTCCCACTTTTTTTAGCAGTGCTTCTTTTGTACTATTATCTGCACTAGAATCATAACATTGTGTTCCGCCCTGTGAGACTGTGTGAGACTGTGGGCGTCAGCTTTTGTCCCACTTCTGCACAGATGCACCATTGTTCAGTTTTACATTGTTGTTTTTCATAAGGCTTTTGTTTTGTTGCAGGGAGGAAATGCATCTGGCAGTGCTCAGAGCTTTTGTGGCGCTGCATGAGTTCTCCGACTTGAATCTAGTGCAAGCTTTGAGGTTGGTATGAAAAAAGATGGCGCACGCAACAAAAGACTCAAAACTGTATATTTGACACCCAGCCCTGGTTACAGAATGACTTGGTTTGATGCCTGCTGTTAAGTTCATTTGCATGACTAGATTTATGCTTGTTTCTGTGAATATGTCACTGCTCTGGCTGGAATGTTCCACAGTATGACTTTAAACAGCTTAACTCTACCTTACATTTATTTATTTAACAACTACAGGTGGTTTTATAGCTCAAAAATACCGAAAAACAACCATTCTCAACGTGAGCGGGGTCACCTCTCCACAGATCTGACCTGTAACTTTCAATCTTCATGGTTTGGTCTCCATGAAGATAGAAAGGTTTAATGCCATACTGTGAAACAATCCAGACAAAGCAATAGAATCTCCACAGAGAAAAGCATTAGACGGTACAAAATGTGCTTTAAAAGTACATCTCATGTTCCTACTTTTTTGAGGTAATTTTAGAAACTTTTTAAATCCATCTTCTGTGGAAGTCTTTTATGCAGATACAAGATACAAAACCGGATATAAGATAAAAGAATCTGCTCAAATGAAAAACGACTGAAGACGAGATCAAAACAGTACATTTTACACCTACTCTAGCTTAAGAAATCACTTCAGTTTCGAATATTACTCTAGATTTGACAAATTGCTGGTGGATAAAGTATTGAAAATTGCTCAGTTCAGTTGTCTGGTTTGCTCAGTATTTAACATAAAATCAAATGAAAGCCCCAGTATTTAAAAAAAAACTCAAATAAAAGCATGATTTTTACAGAACAGATGAGTTTACTGCACTCTGAAACTTCAAAAACATGTCCTTACTGTGAGCTCCTTACTTATTTGGCCTGGATGAGTTCCTCTCCCTTGTTTCCATGTTGTTCATTTGGCTCTGATATTCCACAGTACGGCTTTAAATGTATCATGCATAGTCATGTGTTTGACTTTACACATTTAATTAAACAGTTTAAATCTGAATTAAGTTAATTTAAACTTTCTATGACAATTGCTCCTCAGTCAGAGTAAATGTTAGTATTTGTAATTAGTCACTAATACCTAATAACAATATTTAACTGGTTTCAAGATGAGGGATTTCAAGACATTTCTGATAGTAATAAGGCTTAAAAAATAAGAAAATACAATAACATTTTATTTTATTTCAAGACTGCAAAGTCATTCATGCATGGACTCTCACACCTTTTTAAAATAACACTGAAGAAAACAATCAAGATAACAAAAAATATATATATTTTAAACCTCCATGTTGGATCGGCCACCCACATGTTACATGAGGAGTAAATAGAAATGTGTCATTTTATTTTAATTAATTAATCATTGCATTTATATATCGCCTTTCAAGACACCCGAAGCGCTTTACAGTTCATTATTTATTCACTCCACACTCCACAATGTGGGTGAAGTGTCTTGCCTAAGGACACAACAACAGTTTTTGTGACTGGCGCCTCCCTGTGGCACCTGATTTTCCCAGTGGTCTCCCATCCAAGTACTGACCAAACCAGGCCCTACTGAGCATCTGAGATCTGAGGAGATCAGGCTTTGACAAGCCGTATGGCCATATTTATACTATTGCGTCAAATTAAAGCAAAAGTAAAATAATAATGGACATAAAATCATTATTCTTGTGATTTATAATTATGTATTCACAGAAAATACATTACATTTTCAAAATTCTCTTTGAACAACCTCAGTAAAAAAAAAAAAGTTTAGACACAGCCTTAGAGTTTTGGGGAATGATGTCCACAGGCCTGGCACCGTAACAGTAATATAACATATAACTATCATATGAAAAGGCTCCATTTACTCCAGGAATCAAACCCTGGACCTTCTGGTTGGGAGGCAGGACTGCACCACTGTGACCATCATTGATTAACAGTATTTTGTCCCTTTATTTTCATTCTGTCCTTCAGTACAGCACAGATCGCTCTAACGTCACTGTTGCCATGGTCAACCAGTACAAATAAATCAGTGACTATTCTCTCCCAAGGTTTCCTCTGCTCTAGCTTCACAGAAGGTTTCATGATAACAGCTTTTATTTTCATGGTGATTGGCCTTTGAATGGATTTGTAACGTATTGAGAACTGGTTTAACCCAAAGATCCTGGTAGTCCTGATGTAGTTCAGGTTTAACATGATGTCCCACAGATGGAAACTGCTTTTACCTCCTCAACAAACACCTGGAGTTGTGTTTTGTTTCATTCACACGTCTGTCCACATCTCCAAATCTCAAAATGCTCTTTTCCACCTTATGATGTCATGAAGCGGTAGTTTTCAAGTTAACAGCTACATTTTTTTCCTATGCTAATGCTAATACTCTCCATGAATTGTGTCCTTAGGCAGTTTCTGTGGAGTTTCCGTCTCCCTGGAGAAGCTCAGAAAATCGACAGAATGATGGAGGCTTTTGCTACTCGCTACTGCCTCTGTAACCCCGGAGTCTTCCAGTCTACTGGTATGAAAGCGACACTGTGGAGAATATACTGTATGTGGAAACAGAGGAGGAAAAAAAAGGTCAAGGATGCACTGTGTAACCTTTCTGGGGGAGGGTCCATCAGATGCTTTTTTTCGTGCGGATGTTATATTATTTGTCTGGAATGTTTCACAGTATGGTATTAAACCTTTCTAGACCAAACCAGACCAAGTTCCAGGTCAGATCTGTGGAGTCTGATCTGTTTAATGTGCAATACCCCTACCTGTCATACCTCAATCCGCACCCGACCCATTTTCCGACAGAATTGACATCAAATTCCGCCCCCGATCCGACCCGCTATAAATACAAACAGACACCCGAACCGGTAGATTTCAAAAACATGCAGTAAAAAGTACTACTTGCGAGAGTATGGGCCAATTCACCTGGAAACCTGAGGGCCAAAACAATTAATCTGTGACTGTGATTGTTGACCAAAGTCTTCACCAGATCTCCTTTTCTCCCCCCTCTCAGCATGAACAAGACAGCGCCCCCTGCAGGCTTGTTTTAAATGTGCGTGTCTGTCAGGGACCAACCACAGAAAACAAGGGACAAGGTATAAAGAGAAGTTTAAATTTAAGTCCAAAGTAATTTAACAGAAGCAAACCATCAAGAAAAAACTGGGCCGAAACTGAGGGAACTTAAAGTCAACTGAACACAACCCAAAAAATAACCCAATCAGACAGGGGACAGGTCCTCTTAAATCGCCCAGGAGCTCCCCCCCCTTGGCTCAGTGATGGTCTGGTCTGGTCCGGGTGATCAACCCGAAAAAGAAAAACACATGTGTAAGTAAATTAAACTATGTGTATAAATGAAAATGTAAATATAAACTTAATAAAATACTGACACTGGAGTGGTAGCAGAGGGATCCACCACAGTGTCCAGTGAGGCTTTCGAAGAATAGAGCACCCTCTTCTCACGGTGTCACCCACAGTCCTGAGGGTGTCACGATTAGAACTCGATAAAAGAAGTGCGCACAACCAATAAACAGTCTATGTCTTTCTCTCATGTCATGTCATACCTGCCCCACATAAACATCTTTAATTCACGACATGAGAAGTAAGATTGAACTGAGTGTTGACTCTTGTGCAGCAGGTCGCTCTCTTGGTGCACGTGATCTCGCCCGTGGCCTCAGCTTGAATAGACGTCTTTGCGGCATGACTGACATCTCCCTGAGTTAGAAAGACACACGAGCTAGAGACATGTTTCCCTTTTTCACCTTTACAGGAAGCTCGGCCATTATATTATAAAAGCGTGTAACCTTGCACAGAACAATATAGAGCCCAGCATGGAGTGGCAATCATTACACTCTAACACTGAGCGCTTTGAGAAACTAAATGAAACACTGTGGACATGAGACGGGAGCGAGAGAAGAGAGAGACCTCCAAAGCCACGTGTCAGCCAAGAGTGCAGACTGAGTGAAGGCTCATTCATCCATTCGGCGTGCGTTCCCAGAAATCTGACAACAAATCCATAGAAACAAGAACCAAAAACTTTCATTGTGCACCTTCAAAGTACGCAATCACAGGTGGTTAATACTCATTTACATTTACATGAGTCACTTTTTAAAGAAATTGTACTTTTCTAAATATTTTTAGCCCTACTTGAGATATATTATTATTAAACTAACTGAAATCTTACTTGTGGAAAAGTTTGGGTTACTTCTCCCATTGTGCGCTGCAAACCCGAACGTTCAAAGTAATTAAATAGTTTAAATGATGTTGTGCACACTCAAAGTTTTAGAAATAGTCCTACTAACTTAATTATGTCATGTTGTTGCAACATGTTCTTCTTGTTGAGTAATTTTAACAAATATTTTTTGATTAAAGTGAATTATTGTGGGTATAATTGAGCATAACTAAAGCACAGATGAGGTACAACTTAGTAACTTGTAACTACTGTAAAAGTCTTGTTATTTCCAGGGATCCTTTAAAATAAAAATAATTTATACAGTACATGCTAAAATACAATACAATTTCAAAATCATTGAGTTTCCTTAACAAAAAAAACTATCAAATAGTCAAATTAACTGCAAATATTTGAGTTGAGGTCAATAAGCACTTTTAATTCAGCTGTTTTCAAAGGGTACAAGAAGAAAGTCCAACCTTTTAAGTTCTGGAAGATTGTGACTTTTAAGTTCATCAACTTAAAATAATTGAGACAATCGATTGCGTCAATTTTTTGGAGTTTTGACCACTTATTCAGGTTTACAGTGTGGGTAAGTCCTTCGACCTGTAAAAATACCAGATTTTGTGCATTATTTGACATTTTATTATCCCTCTTACTTAAGTAGTACTTTTCACACACACACGCACGCACGCGCACACACGCACACACGCACACACACACACACACACACACACACACACTGTACTCTTATTTGAGTACATGTTTTGGCTTCTCTACCCTACCTCACCTTCTGCAATTGATGAAAAGGGAAGTGTGAAATGTATACTGTATACTCCATAACTCACTGTGCAGTACCTATAGAAATGACAGAAATGCTGGTTCTATACTGTCTAGGCCTGTCACAGAAACAAAATTTGAAGAAAACACAAAAAACTAGAAACTATAACTATATGACGTTTGAAACTTTTTTGTGGCCATACCTTACCCACCTTAAATACTGTACCTCCTTAAAAATTTGTGAACTTGTCAGACTAGAAGCTAAGCAGGGTTGAGATCATAGACTGTATATATAAATGGACAAAGCTAACCTGCTAGCCATCGCGTTCCAAATAGGAAGTGAACATGGATGCACTTCCTGCTCCACTGACTTGTTTCCAATTGACTTTACATTGAAAAACCGTGGCCCCTCTCTCTTGGGATTCTTGGGTTTTTATTTCACTATTTTTTTTGCCTTTAAATAAATTTCTATTCCTAATATGGAAATTGGTTCCAAATTTGCTCCTATAACTGTTAGCCTCGGTGAGCTTCATTTGACTGAAGCTGAACCCTTAGTCCACTTCTTTAGACAATCTATAGTCTATGGTTGGGACTGGTTAGTACTTGGATGGGAGAACGCAAATCTAGTGCAAACTGTGGTTGTGTCCTTAGGCAAGACACTTCACCCACATTGCCCAGTATGAATGTGGTGTGGGAGGGAGTGTTGGTGGTGGTTGGAGGGCAGAAGTCTCAGAGTTTGGAGTGAATGAGTCATGCACAAAAATGCTAAAATAGTCCTAGTCTTAGTTTAGTTGTGGTTTGGTCTTGGTTTAGTCTTGGTTACATCCTGATTTAGTCCTGGTTTAGTCCTGTTTGGCCTTGGTTTAGTCTTGGTGTAGTCCTAATTTAGTCTTTCCATCTGGTTTTGGTTTAGTCCTAGTTTAGCCTTGGTTTAGTCCTAGTTTAGTCCTGCCATCTGGTCCTGTTTTAGCCCTGCTTTAGTCTTGGTTTAGTCCTTGTTTAGTCCTCCCATCTGGTCCTTGTTTAGTCCTAGTTTACCCTTGGATTAGTCCTGGTTTAGTGCTTGTTTAGTCCTGATTTTGTGCTGGTTTAATCCTGGTTTAGCCTTGGTTTAGTCTTGGTTTGGTCCTGCCGTCCGGTCCTGGTTTAATCCTAGTTTAGTCCTAGTTTAGCCTTGGTTTAGCCTTGGATTAGTCTTGGTTTCGTCCTGGTTTGGTCCTTCTGTCTGGTCCTGTTTTAGTCCTAGTTTAGTCCTGGTTTAATCCTGCCATCTGGTCCTGGTTTAGTCCTAGTTTTTGTCTTGATGCAATTCCGTTCAATCAAGACATATCGTCCTGGTTTAGTCCTGTTTTAGTCCTGGTCTATTCCTGGTTTAGTCCTGATCTAGTCCTGGATGGGGTTCACTGACCTATCAGGTGCCACAGTGGGGCAGTATCAGTCTATCTAATACAAACTGTTGTTGTGTCCTTGGGCAAGACACTTCACGCACATTGCCTGTAGTATGAATGAGACTGAGCTGGTGAGTGTCGTTGGTCCGATGTCCCAGAGTTTGGACTGAATGAGTCGTGCACAAAATTGCAAAGTGATTGGAGCGTCTGGAAATTACAGTCATGGTAAAACCAATGTAATGCTATTTTATACTTAACGCAATAACCCCCCAAAAAACATTTCAAATTGTGAAAAAAGCTTCAGTGGGTTCAGCACAGTTCGGTACTTTGGTTATAAGGATGATAACGAGTCATAGAAGTTATTTATTTCTCTGCACTTGAAATCTGATCTCAAATTACAAAATTATAAGTGCATATAACAAGGTAAACACAAGCAGAGGTGTGTAGTTACATTTACTCACATTTAGTTACTTTTTGAGGAAATTGTACTTCTTTGCGTACTTTTCTAGCAGCATACTTTTACTTACTAATATTTTTATTGAAGTAACAGTACTCTTACTTGAGTATGATTTGAACATTTGTGTTTTTCTTACAGCGCTCCTTCAGATATTTATTTTTTCTCATTTCTTCTTTCTTCTACTTCTGCTTCTGCTTCTTCTTCTGCTTCTTCTTCTGCTTCTTCTTCTTCTAAAAAGTAGTGGGCCAAGAAATTACTTACGTAAGAGTGAAAAGGTATTTGGGAAAAGTACTTGTCATTAAGTTAATTACTCTTAGAAGATTAAGTAATGCAGATAATCTGGTATTTACAATGCACAGACACAAAAAATGAGTGTCAGTTCTTGAGATGTCCAGGAGTAATCGTACTACGCACCCCTGTGTACAGTGAAGTACATATGATGACGGGTAAATCCTCTGTGTTTTTGTAGATACCTGTTACATCTTGTCCTTCTCCATCATCATGCTCAACACCAGCCTCCACAACCCCAGTGTCCGAGACAAACCCAGTCTGCAGTACTTCATCGCCATGAACAGAGGGATCAACCACGGGGAGGACCTGCCCACCACCCTGCTCTCGGTCAGTCCTGGTTTAGTCCTGGTTTAGTCCTAGTTTAGTCCTGATTTAGGTCTGGTTTAGTCTTGGTTTAGTTCTGGTGTTGTCCTGGTTTATCCTGGTTTAAGTCTGGTTTAGTCCTGCCGTCTGGTCCTGGTTTAGTCCTAATGTTGTCCTGATCTAGTCCTGGTTTAGGTCTGTTTTAGTCCTGGTTTATGTCTGGTTTAGTCTTGGTTTAGTCCTGGTTTTGTCCTGGTTTATTCTGGTTTAGGTCTGGTTTAGTCCTGACATCTAGTCCTGGTTTAGTCCTAATGTTGTCCTGATTTAGTCCTGGTTTAGGTTTGGTTTAGTTTTGATTTAGTCCTAGTGTTGTCCTGATTTAGGTCTGGTTTAGATCTGGTTTAGTCTTGGTTTAGTCTTGGTTTAGTCCTGGTGTTGTCCTGGTTTAGATCTGGTTTAGTCTTGGTTTAGTCCTGGTGTTGTCCTGGTTTAGGTCTGGTTAAGTTTTGGTTTAGTCCTGGTGTTGTCCTGGTTTAGGTCTGGTTTAGTCTTGGTTTAGTCCTGGTGTTGTCCTGGTTTAGGTCTGGTTTAGTCTTGGTTTAGTCCTGGTGTTGTCCTGGTTTAGGTCTGGTTTAGTCTTGGTTTAGTCCTGGTGTTGTTCTGTGTTAGATCTGGTTTAGTCCTAGTTTAGTCCTGGTTTAGTCCTGATTTAGTTCTGTTTTAGTCTTGGTTTAATACTGACCTATACTTGGTTTAGTCCTGGCATAGTACTGATCTAGTCCTATTCACTTCTATTTTCTTAGTTTCAGCCTGTTTAGATCTGGTTTAGTTCTGGTTTAGTCTTAGTTTAGTCCCCTTTTGTCCTAGTCCTGTATACCGAGCCTTAGTCCTGGTTCAGTTCTGGTTTATTCGTCCATCTTTGAGTTCTGTTTGATTTCCCCACAGACCCTTCAGTCCCGTCACACTCTCACACTCCCACTCACATATTCACAATATACAAGACTCCCGAGACACAAGAATAAATTACCTTCAGGCTGCAGCTGCAACTCTGAGTCCGTGCTTTGTTGACATATTTATAATTAATTACATGGTTTAAAGGAGCACTATGGAACTTTTTTGGGGGGGTGGGGGTGGAGTGAGGCTCTGACACTTACTCGTCTCCATGATGCTATTGCTCTGCGCACCAGCAAGGGGCAGATTTTTGTCATTTATACCAAAATGACTTCATGATGGTGCCACAGATTAAGAAAATAAAATGGATATTAGGGGTGTAACAATAACGTAAATCTGGTGATATCGTATCGTCAAAGGTCTCACACTAATATCGTGGACCATCACAATATATCGAATCACAAGTCTCTTTGCTTAAATGAATAGTTTTGATGCAGAAATAGCTTAAAAAAAAACAGAGGGAACTACATAGACCATGACCCTATGCTCCATTTCAGTGCAGACGACATGAAGAAATAACTGTTCTAAGCACTTTTACATCTTCATTCTCTGGATTAAGTCTTGTGAAGCATTTTTAGAGGAAAAAGTAGCAGATTCACAGTTTTATGAGCCTCCACAAAATATTGCAATAAATATCATACCTTGAGATGTTTATGGTGAAAATATCATACAGAGAGATTTGGATATTTTTACATCTCAAAGCATTTTATAATGTCAGTCTTGTTATTAAGTAGAATATCGTAATATTGTGAGCCTCCTCTCGCAATAAATATCGTACCGTGAGGTTCATACCGTGATGATATTGTATCGTGACACGTGGATATCATTACACCCCTAATGGGAATATTTTCGTGATATTTGTAAGTTCACAAACTCACACAGATTCATCTTGGCGTCCACTGTACGGTTCATTGGGTGAGTCGACCAATCGTGTCGCAGCACTGAGGTAAAAGCACAAAACCACGAACCAAAACAAGCATAGTGACACCACAGATGCACTTCAGCCTATTTTAGCATCAGTGCAGACTTTATTTAGTTTGTGAAAAACGTGCAGAAGGTGAACACTTTGTGAATTTGTGGACGGGGAAGATGTCTGTGCTTTTGTCTCATTTGGATGTAACAAAAGTGTGATTTTTCTGCTTGTTCTGCTGTTTTTCGAATCAAATTCAAATAATTGTCCAGACGCTTTTTCCGATCACTTTCACTTAGTCACATTGGAAACGTGTAGAGCTCACTTCAGAGTAACACACATCAGTCTGGCACGAGGTTAGCATTCACCATTGAGAAAAAAAGGTTTTAGCCATAGTGTCTTAGCCACAAAAACATTTCCATCCATGGAGACATTTTTTTATTCCTAAAAACTTATATGGTGGGGCTTTAAGCTTATCTGTTGTATGTTGTATTGCTCATTAAAATCTTTCGTTCTTACTTTACGAATGTTCTTGGACATAGAGAGGGCCACAAGAACACAGTTTAATCCAAGGACTATTGAAGAAATTCTTGAAACCTGCATTGGAGGCTACAGTCCATTCGGACCAGAACCTCTCGCCATAAAAACAGTTTCTTCCCCTCTGCTGTTGGACTCATAAATAATAACACTAGAACTGTTCCCACCCCCCGCTCTGTGTCAGTCACATGACCCTGTGGTTTTGCACCGGTCCGTTTTTGCACTGATCATTATCTGCACTGTTATATTCTTATATTCTTGTAAATTTGTAAATTTTGTGTTATATTATAGCCTATTGTTTCTACTTTATTTTATTCTATTTTATTTGTTGGATGCGTAGTTTTGTCTACATTCCGCTCCAGGTACCGAAGCAGTTTCCTAATGTTGTGAACCTGTTAACTCATACGGCAATAAAACCTTTCTGATTCTGATTCTGATTGAGTCTATGAGGCTGAAGTGGTGTCTTTATGAGCCTGATTGTTTAATACTAGGCCATTCTTAGGGCCTATTGTGTGTGAGAGCTCTCAATGAAACTTCCCATTGTTATGTGCTAAGAACATATAAAAGCATTTTTATGTCTATTCCTTTATAAATGTAGTATCCACTCACACAGCAAAGGACCCAGCAGCCAGAGGGAATTATTATTAACCATCGGCCTCTGCCAATGTCCCATCACAAAAATACATTTATAAAGACTGGGTGAAGAGTTTGGCTCAGGGACACATAGATCGAGTTGTATTATGTCATTTTAAAGCCACTGTATGCAACTTTTATACAGTTTTATTGCATCGTTGTTGTTGTGAGCAGGCTTTTATATCCATAAACCTGACTCTTACTTGTACCTGCTTGTTTCCATGGATACGTCAGTCCTTTGGCTATAATCAGGGTTCCTACAGTGTCTTACAAAAATCTTAAAAACATTGAATTTATGAATTTGGAAATAATACCTTGAAAATACTTGGAAAAAGTCTTGAAGTTTTATATCTGGGTCCTAAAATTTGTGTAGTACGTAACTTCTCCGTGTCACATTTCTACTCAAAGGTTTAATTTCTCAACCATCATTATTTGGTTAAATAGCGTTGCCTAAATAATGAGCGGCGGAACCAATAATTGAGAACGCAATGCAGCCCTGAGTCAAAACTCTCCAAACACGTCACTGAAGATCAGGCGCTACAGAACCACAAGAAACAACCTGAACAGAAGAAGAAAATCAAGGAAAATCTCAGCAGAACAATGTTTGAACACAAAGTTTAACTAAAGCCGTTATTGCCGTTTTTTTTAACGTTGGTTTTACGTTACCGCGCGACACATTTCATGCTGGAGTTATGGGGAAAAGTCTCTACTCGCGCAGATTCATTTGTTTGAGAATTGATTTGAGAATTTAGTTTTTCTTGGCGGTAGGTCCATGAAATAGCCCATGAAATAGGTATTAAGTTTTTATATAAATGGTCTTAAAAAGGTCTTAAAAACACTTGAATTTAACTTGAAGAAACTATAGAATATTCCACAGTACAGCATAAAACATATCTATTTCTATCCATGGCAAATGTTCTGAAGTACGGCTTTAACTTTCTGATTTCATCGAATCATACAGGTGTTTCCAGAAAGTTACATATTGTTCCTTTAAAGATGCACTGTGTAACTTTTTGGTTGCGGGTCCGTCACCTGCTTGTTTCGATGGATATGTCACTGCTCTGCCTGGAATGTTCCACAGTTTGTCATTAAACAGCTCTACGTTACATTTATTCAATTATAGGTGGTTTTATAGCTCAAAAATACCTACAAAAACAGGCATTGTGACTGTGAGCGGGGTCGCCTCTCCACAGATCTGACCTGTGACTTTGTCTGGTTTGGTCTCCATGAAGATGGAAAGGTTTAATGCCATTCTGCGAAACATTCCAGACAAAGCAATAACATCTCTATGGAGAAAAGCATTTGCCAGACACTCCACCAGAAAATGTATGACTTTACACAATACACCTTTAATGCTTCTGTTTGTTTGTGTTTTGTTTTTATTTCTGTAGAAGTTGTACGCGAGTATCCGCAGTGAGCCGTTCAAAATCCCAGAGGACGACGGGAACGACCTCACGCTGACCTTTTTTAACCCCGACAGAGAAGGCTGGCTGCTCAAGATCGGTACAGTACAATCAAAACTAAAGAGGTCACAATATACATTTTTACTGTTTGGATTATTTTGAGAAGAATCACAGTTTTATCCTTATTCACAAGTGCAGACACCAGGAAAAATATAATAAATAACTTCATTCACACTGAGGACAGGTGATACATTAGATCCAATATCAGTGACAAGTTTTCACAGAAACCCAAATATAAAAAGTGAAGAGAAAAAGTGAAAAAAAAAAAAAAATCAGCCTTTTATATGTTGCTCTAGGAAGCTTCAGATGCAAAAATCAGGTTTTAATTTTGACATTTTAGTAGTTTTTTGGGGGAATGTTGTAAAATTGCAGCGTTGGGCTTGTAGGGCAGCAGAATTAAATAAATAAAATCTAATGTCTAATACATTACTAAATACTAAATATTAATAAAATACAACACTAAATACAATACTAAACACAATCAATCAATTAAATACTGTCCCTCTTTAACTGTAGGATTTTAACTGTATGTTTTAATCGTATTTAATTTGTTTATGTTGTTATAAGGCGACCTTGGGTGTCCAGAAAGGCACCTAATAATAATAATAATAATAATAATAATAATAATAATAATAATAATAATAATAATAATAATAATAATAATAATAATAATAATAATAATAATAATAATAAATACTAAATTAATCATATTAAATTAAAAATATTTGTGCTACTCCTTTGACCCAACGATGCAAAATTACAACATGGATAAAACAAGCTAAAAATATCATAATATCAGTATATTCCTGAAATAATCATGATCTACAAACATCAATTATGACAGAACTTTTTTTTTTTCAAACATTTTACTTACTTGATTCTTGATTTATCTCATCCAAAACAAGCTGCTGTTCACCAAGGCAGGTGCTGAAGTTGAATTACTTTCTGGCCAGATAACCAGGCCTATTTACTCATTCTGCCGTTCAATAGCATTGCAGGACAGAACAATAGGACTCATTAATAATGTAAATGTGGTTTGAAAAAGAAAAAAAAAAGGGGGAAGGATTATTTTTGTAGACTTACGGTAAATGTAATGTTCTAATATTACAACTCTGGACCATATGATGCTATTTTCTGATCTATGTTATAAAATGTTGTTTCCTCATCACAAAGGTGGCCAAGCTTGGAATGGAAAAAAACTTACTATTATGAAGTAAAATGGGGTCAAAAGGGTCAAGGCACTTTGTTGGAAATAGGATAAAAGTCCCTTAATGGTCACATGGGACCTCGTGTGTCACCTCGGTCTCCTTCACTGTCCGTTTGCTTTTGAGCCTTGTCCTTGAGGAGAACCTGTCGTGAACTTCTGCTAAGATGCTCTGAAGCTCTCACTTCCTCTGCGTTTTTATATCTGGAGTTGTGTTTTGCTTCATTCACATGTTTAACACACAAACCCTGCAGATTTACCCTGAGTTCGTGTCTCAAACTCATGTCATGTGGTCATACAGTTCATACAGCTCCACTCTGTTTTTAAATTCCAAACACCTTCTCTGGAATCATTTGGATCATTTCAGCACTGGAATTGTCAATCTCCTCTCATCTATGGCTATGTTCAGACTGCAGGGCTTAAGGCTTAATTCGGATTTTTTGTGAAATCTGATTTTTTTGTGAGGTTCTTCACATTTCCAACTAAATGTGACTTGTCTGTGATCTCCAGTGTGAACTTTAAACACCCCAAAAGTGTCCCGCATGAGCGTTGGAGGACACAACAGCACAGCAGCGAGCTCAGTGTTTATGGAAGTCGCCTAAACATGGACGCTGCATTGAGCACCTGGTGATTTTAAAGTTGTTGTTGTACCACTCTCGCGGGAGGAAACACGTCTTCGGCCTATTTCAGTAGCAAACACGTTGGCGTTGGGCTGTTTTGGCTCACAACAGGAGCTTGTTACAGCACAATAGCCAAACTCTCACTTGATGATGATGTGGTTTTATGTAGGTTGGTTGAATGCGACCTGACCGCTCAGACTGAAGTCGCATGTCAAAAGATCGGATATGTATCAGTTTTAGGAGTACATATCCAAATGGGCTGGGTCGCATTTGGTAAAAACAGATCTGTGCTGTTCAGACGGTCATTAAAAGATCAGATACAAGTCGCATAGGGACGAAAAAGTTAATTGGGTCAATTCAGGCTGCTGTCTTAACGTAGCCAAAAGGTAAAATTTAGCTGATAACTTTAAAAAAAAACTACTGCTTCATTACATGACAAAATGGAACAGAGCATTTTGAGCTTTGGAGATGTAGACAGACGAACAATTTACTCAAATAATTAAACAAAACACAACTCCAGGTATGTTTTTGAGCAGCTAACATCATTCTAACATGTCTAAAACTCACAAGAGTACATTTAGTGTAATATAGGACCTTTAAAAAAAAAAAGTGTAATAAAATAACTATAATAAAAACATTAAAAGTCTTTTATTTTTTGTTTTGTTATCACTTGATTAATCACATCTACTGAATAACTGATTCATCCTGACATCCCTGCACAATATCTTACATTGACAAGTCATATCAGAGTCTCATATTTTTTTCTTCTTTTTTTTCTTTTTCAGGAGGAAGAGTAAAAACATGGAAACGGCGATGGTTCATTTTGACAGAGAGCTGCTTGTACTACTTCAAATACACAACAGTAAGATATAACAGATATAACATAGAAATTTGCATTTACAAGCTCATTTTGTTCTCTATAGACTTCCATTTTTGGCAGTTCTAACCCAACAGTTTTTATTCTTATGTAAATCTAAAAAGAAGATTTCATGGATTATTTGACATTGAATTCACACTGTATATGTCTGATTTCCTCTTCCTCAGGACAAAGACCCCATCGGGATCATCCCATTGGAAAACCTATGTGTGCGAGAGCTGCAGGACTCAAGTAAACCGGTGAAGACTCAGATATGTCATTATGTAACTCTGCTGGGGGTCTGATCATTACCTACAAGGCCTGGTCTAGTCCTGGTCTAGATCTGTTTTAGACCTGGTCTAGTCCTGGTTTAATCCTGGTCTAATCTTGGTTTAGACCTGGCTTAGTCTTGGTCTAGTCATGGCTTAGTCTTGGTTTAGTCCTGCTTTAGTCCTGGTCTGGTCTGGGTATAGTCCTGGTTTAGTCCTGCTTTAGTCCTGGTGTAGTGCTAGTGTAGTCCTCGTTTAGTTCTAGTTCAGTCCTGGTCTAGTCCTGGTTTAGTCTTGGTCTAGTCTTGGTCTAGTCCTGGTCTAGTCCTGGTTTAGTCCCACTCTAGTTCTGGTGTGGTCCTGGTTTAGTCCTAGTTTAGGCCTGGTCTAGTCCTGGTGTAGTCCTGGTCTAGTCCTGGTCTAGCCCTGTGTAGTCCTGGGGCAGTCCTGGTGTAGCACTGGTGTAGTTCTGGTTTAGTCCTGGTCTGGTCCTGGTCTGGTTCTGGACTAGTCCTTGTTTATTCCTAGTTTAGGCCTGGTCTAGTCCTGGTGCAGTCCTGGTGTAGTCCTGGTCTAGTCCTGGTGTAGTCCTGGTGTAGTCCTGGTTTAGTCCTGGTCTAGTACAGGTTTACTTATATAATTTACATGTCATTACACACCTCTGCTGAGTCCCTGTTCAAAACCACATTCAGTCCAAGTCCAGTCCAAGTCCTGCCCCTCGGTCTCTGCTCTTCTGCCTCCATCAACACCACTGTCCTCACTCCACCTGCCCGGACAGAGACCTGACACAGACCACCAGGAACTCATTACACAACTGTTAGTCCTGTTATAGTCCTGGTCTAGTCCTGATTATAGTCCTGGTATAGTTCTGGTCTAGTTCTGGATTAACCGTGATTTAGACCTCATTTTAGTACTGGTTTAGTCCCAGTCTAGTCCTGATTTAGTCCTAGTCTAGTCCTGGTTCAGTCTTGGCTCTTGGCTTAGTCCTGGTCTAGTCCTGATTTTGTCCTGGTCTAATCCTGGTATAGTCCTGGTCTAGTTCTGGTCTAGTTCTGGATTAACCGTGGTTAGACCTATTTTTAGTACTGGTTTAGTCTCAGTCTAGTCCTGATTTAGTCCTAGTCTAGTCCTGGTTTAGTCTTGGTTTAGTCCTAGTCTAGTCCTGGTTATAGTCCTGGTCTAATTCTGGATTAACCATGGTTTAGACCTCATTTTAGTTCTGGTTTTGTCCCCGTCCTGATTTTGTCCTAATCTAGTCCTGGTTTAGTCCTGGTCTAGTCCTGATTTTGTCCTGGTATAGTCCTGGTACAGTTCTGGTTATAGTCCTGATCTAGTCCTGTTATAGTCCTGATCTAGTCCTAGTTTAGGCCTGGTCTAGTTCTAGATTAACTGTGGTTTAGATCTCATTTTAGTACTGGTTTAGCCCCAGTCTTGTCCTGATTTAGTCCTGGTCTAGTCCTGCTTTAGCCGTGGTTTAGATCTCATTTTAGTGTTGTTTTAGTCCCGGTCTAATCCTGATCTAGTCCTAGGAGCCGCTTACACATAAAAAGGAGAAAAGTCTACATAAAGAACTTAGAAACATCAGATCAACAGAAGGGACTGGCAGATCAGGCTAGAGTTTGACCTCTGTTATCTTCATTTTGTTGTGTTTCTGTTCACAGTTTTGCCTGGAGTTGTTCAGCCCCAAAGCTCAGAAGGTGAAGGCTTGTAAGACGGAGCACCGTGGCCGGGTGGTGCAGGGCAAACACCAGTCCTACAAACTCAGTGCCTCCAGCGCAGACGAGAGAGAGGCCTGGGTCACCGCCATCAGGTCAGAAATCATCTAAATCATGATAATAAAACTCTTTTCAATCTTCTTAGGCTTAAATAGGTTGTGTTTATGTGTTTATGTAACAAGATAAATCCCAAGGTGCATTTTGTACATTTTTAGGTGCTTTTTTCCATGGAGATGTTACTGCTTTGTCTGGAATGTTTCACAGTATGGCATTAAAGGGATAGTTTGGGATTTTTCACATGAATCTGTATGTCCCCGCCAGCAGTGTCGTGCATTGACACTGACTTACCTCCCGACAGTGTTTCGGTGCTGATGAAAGTGTCCGGCACAAAAAAAGCGTTTTTCTTCTCAAAATAATATGTGTTCAAAAGAGTGAAACATTTGCACCACAAAACCGCTGTCCACGAAAAAGTCAGACCTCATAATCGCTTGGTACTATTTTCTCTGCACTCATATCACTGCGCGCTGCCTCCAGGTGAAGCCGCGAACGAATCCAACACTTTTTTCAGTAGTTCGACAGTGTTTACGTGACTGTTGACCGCCGTGACGTGAGAGAACTAACGTGAGAGCTACAGCCATAAGTATATAAGCTCGTATAAGATATATAAGAATATATATATAAAACTGGTACAGACTTGTGATTCTCCAGGCTGTAACAACAAAAATCCAGCTTCACCTTGTCCCACTCTGTCCCTCCTCTCTCTCTCTGCTGTTCTGACTCCATCTGGTGAATTTGGGCATCAGTATATTCGGGTTCATAAAGATCTCCCCTTGGCTCTGTGCTAAAGGCCAAGTCTTCATCATCGCTGTCATAGTCACACATGCTGGCGTTAACTTTCTGAGCAGAAAACACAGTGAAACAGGCACGACTTCATCTGGAGGCAACGCTCAGTGATACGACCAGAGAGAAAATAGTACCAAGTGATTATGAGGTCTGACTTTTTTTCCCTTCAAGTTTTGTGACACAAATGTATCACTCTTTTGAGCACATATTGTTTTGAAAAGAAAAACGCTTTATTTTCATGACTCCAGACAACTTACCAGACACTTTCATCAGCACTGAAACCGGGGAAGAACTCGGCTCACCGGACGCTGTCGGGAGGTAAGTCAGTGTTGATGCACGACACTGCTGACGGGGACGTACAGATTCATGTCAAAAACCCAAACTATCCCTTTAAACCTTTCTATCTTCATGGAGACCACTACACTATTTTCTGATCAATATTATAATGTTGGTTCTTCATCACAAACATACTTTTGTTTCCATTCATTCACACACGTTTAACACACAGATCCTGCATATTTAGGCTGAGCTCTTCTCTCAGAAAACACTCCGCTGTTCCACATAAAAAAAACTCCATGCACCTTCACCAGAACAGGTTAGGGTGACGAGATTTTCGAAATGAAATACTAGGACACTCTCAGTTTGTAGTGGGTGGTAATTATAAAATTGTGAAACAAGTGTGTAATTAAGAAAAATTGTTCTGCACTCAGCCCATTCATGACTAACATGTGAGTCAGTCACATTTTCTTTGTGTTTTGGTCATTTTAAAGCAGCTTTTCTGTATTTCACTTAAACAAATCACAGTTTATTCCCCTCTTTACTGTTGGCAGGGATCAGACTGGTCAAAAATAAGGACATTTCTTGTATAAAACTGGGACAAATTAGGAGTTTTGGATAAATCCGCTGTGACAGGGGACACATGGCTCAAAACTGGGACTGTCCCGGGTAAATAGGGATGCTCTACTGGTCACTCTACTAATGGTAAAAGGAGCTGTTAGCTTGAAAACTACCACTTCTTGACATCACAAAGTGGAACAGAGCATTTTGAGCTTTAGAGATGTAGACAGACTAATAAACCAGGATGACCCAAAGATGTGAGAATGAAACAAAACACAGCTCCAGGTCTGTTTTTGAGGAGGGAACATTCTAACATGGCCTAAAGCTCACAATTTTAATACATTTAAAGCTACATTATGCAACTTTTCTGGTGAGGGGTATACCTAACCTGCTTGTCTCTGTGGATTTGTTATACTTTGCTTGAAACATTCCTGCATTGAAGTGTATTTACTAGTATCTCCATGGAGACAAGCAGCAGGTGACGCTTCTCAGTCCAAGTGACAGGTCAGATCTGTGGAGAGGCAAGCCCACACACAGTAAGAAGGCAGGTTTTTCAGTGCATTTTTGAGCACCAAGCACCTGTACTTTAATAAATACAAGATAGATTGTTTTAATACTATTCCAGGCAAAGTAATAACATTGCCATGGAGACAAGCAGTTTTCAGACCTCCCATGAGAAAAGTTACACAGCACATCTTTATATTTAAGGATTTTCTAATGGTTTCTCGTGTTGTTCTTTTCATGCATAATTAAACTCCAGTTAATAAAGAAGCAGACTAATTATTATTCTGTTATTTAAATGATTTTGTCCAAATCTTCTGCATCCACACACATTTGAATATTGTGCCCATTTCGTTGCATAACTGAGTGAGATTAGCATCGCAGCTCATGTTCACCGATGATTCACTGTTTGGAAGCTAATTTTGCCTTTTCAGACATAATTATGGTAAAACTACACAAAATGCTCCAACTAAATAAAAACATTCACTTTCCTTTTGCAGTTTATTTATTTGTCTAAAGTTGTTTCCTCATCACAAACAGACCTGGAGTTGTGTTTTGTTTCATTCACACGTTTAACACACAAACCCTGCAGATTTAAGCTTTTGAGTTCTTCTCTCAAACAGACAACACTCTGTTCCACCTTGTGATGTCATGTGGTAGTACAGGAAGTGCTCGGCTGTGTTTTTAAACTCCACACACCTTCACTAGAATCATTTGGATAATTTCAGCCCTGGAATTTCCAATCTCCACTGATCTAAAGGTAAAAATGTGCTCTTCATGACATCACGAGGTGGAACAGAGGAGTTTAAGCGTTGGATATGTAGACAGACGCATAAAAAAAGAGTTACTCAAACATGTCTGAATGAAACAAAACGCAACTCCAGGTAACATTATAACTTGGCTAAAAGCACAAGAGTCAATTTTGCGTAATATTGCACCTTTAATGTAATTTAATTTGTGAGCTGTACCATAAAATACGCTTAATGCTCATAACATTTACAGTAACACCTTAGTTTAATACTACTACTACTACTACCACTACTACTACTAATAATAATAATAATAATAATAATAATACATTTTATTTATTAGGCACCTTTCTGGACACCCAAGGTCGCCTTACAACAACATAAACAAATTAAGTACGATGAAAACATACAGTTAAAAGCTACAGTCAAAGTGGGACAGTATTTAATTGACTGTATTTAGTGTTGTATTTTATTAGTATTTAGTATTTAGTAATGTATTAGACAGTTTAGACAGTTAGGTAATAGTAAGATGCATAATAAGTGCTTGATTACATCTATAAACTGTGTTTTACAAGTACCAAGTCATTAACTATTTTCTTTCCATTAAAGTAGTGGGGATTACAATAGATGTTTTTGTTCATACACTGAAACCTTCAGCATTAACAAGTAAATACTAACTAATATCAATCAATCAAACTTTATTTATTGAGCGCTTTTCATACAAAAATGCAACACAAAGCGCAACACATAGCTAAGTAAAAGTTAATTAGTATACAAATTAGTACTTAGTTAACTAAAGTGTTTTGTTTTTTTTCCCATGGGGCCACATGAGAAACGGAAAATATTGTGGAGGGCCAAAATGCTTAACTCAATTCTGCAAAAATATTAATTGTATTTCATTATAAAAAGCAGTAAACAGCATTGTTTTGACACGCTGGTAAGAGTTTATGTTCACTAAGCCATGAAAAATTTAAGTTGCCTTACAAATTGTCATTAAAAAGAAACATCTATAAAATAAAAGCAATGCCACTTTAGTCCATGCATGAGTTGAAATGATAAAACATGTTTATTAATTCCAATTGAGCGTAAACGGGCCGGTCAAAGAGCTGTATGTGTCCCTGGAGCTGGATAATGCCCAGGTCTGCTATGGACAACTGACTCAAGACAATATAAAATAACATATATGTTTTAGCAAGAATTATTACTATCAAAAGTTATGCACATATGTTATGCAAAATAGACTTTTATAAGCTTTTAAATTGTTTCCTCTTCACATTTAGCCACACAAATTTGCATTTAGAGTGATTCATGCATATTTCAGTAGTAAACCTTTATTTCTCCTGCTGTCATTGATCTAAAAATCCCAGTTCTCCCCTACCCCCCATACACGCCCGCTGCTCCGTACTTAGTTGCTGATTTTATTTCTTCGTTGGGGATACAGGATTCAGCAGTGGTGCAGAGTTGCGTAGCCATTTTAGCACAAATGAACAGAAATCCACTGCTCACAAGCGTGAACTCAACCATAGGAGGGGCTGTTGCTTTGACTGGCAGCGCAGAACTTTACTGCGATGATACTGCAGTTTTCAGGAAGTTTTCAAGGAACTTCTTTCTTTTCTATTAATAAGTCGCTTTACTGTAATTTAGCTTCCATATTCTGATTCAAAATGCCACAAATATAACACATTATAACTTTATATAGCAGAAAGCAGACAAAAGCATATTAAGTCTCATTTATCACAGTTTATATTAAGATTGTACAAAAACTGAACTGAGTTTCCAGTTCCAAACCAGGACTAAACCAGGCCTTGAGTAGGACTAAAACACCAGATAGACACTGACCACTGGAGACACAAGAACACACCAAAAGAGATGCACTAAAAGAGGTCTAACCCAGGACTAAACCAGGTCTAACCCAGGACTAAACCATCCAAAACCGCAAGCAGAAGTAAAGCAGGTCTAACCAGATTTACCAAGGACTAAATCGGGTCTAACCTAGGACTGAACCAAAACTAAACCAGGACTAACTCGCAGCAGGCCCGTCCCTAAGCACGTGAAGACGCGCGCGCAAACGTATATTAAACTTAATATTGCACATCATCGCCAGCGTGTTAAGGGTGCACACTTAGTAGCGTCATTTTGGCCACTCGAAATCGCACAAAAACCCGATCATGCCTCATACACTCGCGCTGCTGCTTTCTCCCTCCACCCGTGGACGTACTGGCAAACCCGGACACATCCGCGCCGGGAGCCTAAATCCCCCAGTTACGCGCGCTCCGGGGGTCATGTGAGCCCCACGTAATTTGCATGTCCAATTATCCCTATTATCAGTATATCTGGTGTGTTCTAAATAGCTTATTTATGTGGTAATAAAGCTACTGTCCATGTGTAACTTTTGCGCACATGAGATTTCCCCATTTAATTGTAGAAATGGTGTAAATAATGGTTTGATCTGTTGTTATGTAATGTGGGAGGGGCGAATGGGGGTATAAAGGTGCATCAGTCTGAGTCTGGTTACAGTGCAGGAGAGAGCGAAACCGAGAGACTTAAAGGGGAAGTCTACTCTATTTTTTTTTTATTTTTTTTATTGGCCTGTAAATTGAACTTTAACTCACTGCCCACTGTAAATATTATTATGCACGTTTTCACTGTTTTTGCACCTTTTTGGCACTGTGGAAGCGCACAATAAAACCTAAGCGTCAGTTTCTTGAAGAATCCCACCACATCAGAATTTAAGCAAATCTAAGCCCTGGCAAATTAAACCGGGACTAAACCAGGTCTAATCAGATTTACCCAGTACTAAATCTGGTTTTACCTAGGACTGAACCAAAAGTAAATTGGGACTAACTCAGAATTTAAGCAAATCTAAACCCTAGAGAATTAAACCAGGTCTAACTGGATCTTACCAAGGATTAAATCGAGTCTAACCTAGGACTGAACCAAAACTAAACCAGGACTAACTCAGAATATAAGCAAGTCTAAGCCCTGGAGAACTAAACCATGTCTACCAGGTCTAACTAAACAAGGACTAAAACAGGACTAATCTACTACTGTTTCTAACTCATGACTAAATCAGGTCTAATCCAATTTTTCTTACATTTGTTATCAATAAAATTTATATTTGATTTCAGCTTGTTGACCTTTCATCTGGGGTCTCATTTAGGCACAAGTTCATAGAATTTGAGCTCAAAATGTTATAAACAGTTCCGTTAATGTGATTTCTTTGTTTTCCTCACAGGGCCAGCATCACCAAGGACCCGTTTTACGACTTGGTCTCAGTTCGGAAAAGAAAAGTCATCAACCACACGCCATCTTGAGGAGAACAGGGGAACTACCGCTTCTGGAGTCCGTTTCCACCTCCACATGCAGATCTAAACGACAAGCTAAATGACTCTTAGAATAAACCTCAAGTGTCAAGATTAATTATACAGTACGGACTTTTCACTCCCGACCACCTTTCATATGCTCTCCTGTTTCGCTGTCAGTGGAATAAGATGTTTTAAGATGTTTTAGTTTTGCTTTTTCAAATCGCAGGAACTCGTATTGTCACTTTTTTTGCTGATCATTGTTAAACTGTGCTGAAACAGGACTAAAACAGGACTAAAACAGGACTAAAACAGGACTAAAACAGGACTAAAACAGGATTAAAACAGGACTAAAACAGGACTAAAACAGGACTAAACTAGACCTAACCTAGGAATAAACTAGACTTAATTTGGGATTAAAACATGTCTAACCCAGGACTCAACCAGGACTAAACCAGGTCTAACAAAGGACTCAGCCAGGACTAAACCAGGTCTAACAAAGGACTCAACCAGGGATAAACCAGGTCTAACAAAGGACTCAACCAGGTCTAACAATGGACTCAATCAAGACTAAACCAGGTCTAACAAAGGATTTAACCAGGACTAAACCAGGTCTAACAAAGGACTCAACCAGGACTAAAAACAGGTCTAACAAAGGACTCAACCTGGACTAAACCAGGACTAACAAAGGACTAAACCAGGTCTAACAAAGGACTCAATCAAGACTAAACCAGGTCTAACAAAGGACTTAACCAGGACTAAACCAGGTCTAACAAAAGACTTAACCAGGACTAAACCAGGTCTAACAAAGGACTCAATCAAGACTAAACCAGGTCTAACAAAGGACTCAATCAAGACTAAACCAGGTCTAACAAAGGACTTAACCAGGACTAAACCAGGTCTAACAAAAGACTTAACCAGGACTAAACCAGGTCTAACAAAGGACTCAATCAAGACTAAACCAGGTCTAACAAAGGATTTAACCAGGACTAAACCAGGTCTAACAAAGGACTCAATCAAGACTAAACCAGGTCTAACAAAGGACTCAACCAGGACTAAACCAGATCTAACCCAAGAATTAACCAAACCTAACTCAATGCTAAAAAAGGACTAAACCAGGTTTAATGCAGGACTAAATCAGGTCTAAACCAGGCCCAAAGCAGGTCCAACAAGGGACTAAACCAGGACTGAAACAGGACTACAAAACAAGCCTAAAGTGCCACAAATAGATACTACTGCAGATATGGAAAAAACCCCTCAAGAGCTGTACAAAACCTGACCTAAACCAAGTCTAGACCAGGACAAAACCAGGTCAAATCTAAGACTAACTCAGTACTGAACCAGGTCTAACCCAGGACTAAACCAGATCTAACCCAAGTAGATCTAAACCGTGACTAACCCAGGACTAAAGCAGGTCTAACCAAGGACTAAATCGGGTCTAACCTAGGACTAAACTAAAACAGGACTAACCCGCTACTATTTCTAACCCAGGACTAACCCAGCGCTAAATCAGGTCTAATCCAAGCAGAACTAAACCAGAACTAAACTAGGACTAACCCAGGACTCAAATATTCCCTCAGGATTCACATATTGAGTTCTTTCACATTGTACCATGTTTGCCTGTACAAAACCTGCTTTATTGTATTGTGTACATTTCACCATGTCTATGTACCTCATTTTACTGTATTTAAGTTATTTTCTGTACATATTTGAAATCTTTATCAACAATATTATTAAACATACTTTTTAATTAACCCTATGTTGGTGTTCTGTGACACTAGATGGCGCTATAGTCCTCCTCTTGGAGCTTAGATAAGTTCATATAAAACAAAGTGATAATAGAGTTGTATGTGAGAAGTACTGAGAAACATTTTGTGATCAAATGTTCTTGTGTTTCGTGTTGTGCGTTTCCTGTTCGCATGTGTTAGCGAGTTGTGGTTTTGGGGTTAGCACTTCCTGGGAGTCGAGCTGAGCAAAAGCATTATCGTTTTACACAGTACTTTTCTGCCAGTGTGCAGAAAAAGGACTTAGTTTATTTTATTTTACTACAAATTATACAAATATGGATACTGTCAAGAAGGCACCAAAAATGATTTTTTTTAAAAATAGGCCAGTTGTCATGGTCATTAACTATGTAAAAGATAATAAAATATGATATCTTTTTAATGGAAAAAAGTTCTCTACAGGTGAGATGATTCGTGCAGCCTCACACACATTTGCACTGCTCGTCTCAGTGACCTTTGTGTCTCAGCCAAAGGTCTCAGTGCAGTTTAACAGAAGGACTGCTCTGAGCATCACAGCAGCCTCCGGGGGCGCCAAGTGAACACAACAGCAAAGGTCTCACTCTTCTAGGGCTTTTCGATTACACTACCATCACGTCACGGCACAGCTCAGCACAGCGCGGCACACAACTACACGGTGAAGCTTTTCCATGCAGTCGTTCCCACCTGGAAGTGGGTGGAGCAGCGGGGTCGACATCGTCATGACGTCATTATTGCTGGTCTTCTGTCCCTGCTCTGTTGTTTATCCTCTGTTGTCGTGTTGCTGTGTGTTTTTACACATGGTGGGTAATTATTTATAGATCCTCACATACATCCCCACTCCAAAGCAGGTACGGAAAATTGTAACGTTCCCAGGTCCAACCCCCAGTCAAAAAGCAAACAAAGCGTGTCGTGCTGTGCTGTGCCACGCTAAACAGTGCCGGTGGAAAAGACCTAATATTCTGTTCTGGTGGTTTCTGTTTGTGATGAAATGGTTCATTTCCTCAAAGTGTTTCCTCTGGAAGGTCTTATGCTACATTTGGTACCACATAAAGTGTAAAATGTCTGTAGCATCTCAAATGTCCATAGCTAGCTCCTGAGATAGCCTCTTGCACAGTCTCCATGGATACGATTTAGTCACTGAAAATCAAACTCCTAAATAGGACATTTACACTTAAACTGATCACAGGCTTCTGTGTTTTGTAGATTTCAGACAAGCTTAAAAAGCTTTTCTGGCTTTGATAATGTGTGCGTTGTGTCACTGCAAACAGTCAGTATAAATTCATGCACAATTCACGTTTTCAAATCCAACCAGTTAAAGTTATCATTTGTAAGGAGTAATCAGCATATTCTCCATATTAATCTTATTTCTTACAAACTGATAAAAGTCAAACATTTGTGATTAAATGAGGACAACAAACACGATTTGATGCTCAAACACTGTAAAAGGAAATTAAAAAGACACATATATATGACTTGTTTCATCCTTTTTATTTATTTTCTTTCCTACAAAAGTGTATTTACATGTCAAGTTGTCCAAAGGCTTCACATTTTTCCATAGTTTTTGTCCTGTATTTGAACACATCTCAGTGCTTCAGATCATGATAGTCCAGGTTTACAGAGTGAGCGCCTCTTTCACACGCTGCATTATTCACGGCCTGTACAACGCCGTCTTGTTGTGTTTCTAAGGGTCTCAGGTAAGGCGACACCGCCCCCAAAACACACCTGATCACTTTTCCTGTCGCCGCGGTAACCAGCACTCAACTCTACCTGTCCGTGTACTTCTGGGTCACACCTGCTGCACACTTCAGCTCAGTGTAAAAGAGTTGAACATAGTTTGCATATATTTACTTGAAAATGCACTCTGTAACTTTTTGGTGGGTTCTGTCACCTGCTTGTTTCTATGGAGATGTCATTGCTTTGCCTGGAATGTTCCGTAGTATGACATTAAACAGCTCTACTTTACATTTATTCAATTGCAGGTGGTTTTATAGCTCAAGAATACCTAGAAAAACAGATATTCTGACTGTGAGCGGGGTCGCTTCTCCACAGATCTGACCTGTAACTTGGCCTGGTTTGGGCTCCATGTAGATAGAAAGGTTTAATACCATACTGCGGAACATTATGGACAAAAGAATAACATATCCATGGAGAAAAACATGTAACTGACCCTCCATTAGAAAAGTTAGGCAATGCACCTTTAAAATACTTTATTTTTATTGCATTTTTTAATATTTTTATTCCACATTTAGTTAATATTTGCTGTACTGGAGAAATATTTATTTCAAATAAAAGCATTTCTAATACAAAATGAGCTTTAAAGTGAGAATTGTTGGCGTTTTTTTCTTAATAATGCTATTTTTGTACCCTACTTTAAACATGCACTGTGTAACTTTTCTGGAGGATCCGTTGTCATTTCCATGCTCATCTCCTTGGTGATATCATTGTTTTGGTTGTAATGTTCCATAGTGTTGCATTAAACTGATCTATCCCCATGGAAATACGCAGGTGACAAGTTACGCATTAACATTACAAAGCTATTTTTCACAATAGAAACAATCATATAACTTTTACAACTTGATCAATGCAAGATCAGTTTAATGCCTTACTGCGGAACATTTCAGTAAAAGCAACATAGTCCACAGGGAGACGAGCAGCTGACGGAATTCCCACAAGAAAAGTTATGCAATGCGCCTATAAAACATCACTTTTCAATATGTGTTTTTATAACAGAAACTATGAGAAAGGAAAAGGATTTGCTTTGTCTGCCCAAGGATGTTATGGCATTATGTGGACACTGCCTATTCAGTCCAGGGAATAAAAGCCTGTACGAGTGACTATTCAACTCTGAATTTCTCTCGTTCTTTCTTTTGATCGCTACATACAATAAAATAAATCCCTTTTTAACATTTGGGACAGGTACAGGTAGGACAGTCTGTTCACTGAGACAAAAGGTGCCGAAAGTGAGTTCAGGACTCATAGAACTGGAGTTATCATACGTAACTGCAACCCGACAATAGTAATCATGTTCATTCACAAAGTCATCAGTGTTTTCCCCAAGACTGGAGGCAAGGTGTGTACAGTGTCTTGCCCAAGGACACAGCAACAGAGTGCAATGGGAATCAAACCACCAACCGAGCAACCGTCATGATGATTGGGCCGTTTCGTTTGATAATATTTATATTTCAGTTCACGACAAATGTATTTCTGTATGAGCGTGCCGTTCATTTGTTTACTTTCTAAATGTTAATTCCCGTTTCTGACAGCAGAGGGAGCTCCACCGCTTAAAAGGCTCATTGGAAACAAGATGAAGTTTAGAAAGTACATTTTGAACTTTTTTTGGGATCAGTAAAGTATCTGACTATTGATCTGCACAGCAAAAAGTGGAGTGTTAAAATCGACTCTCACAGAATCAATTTTAAAATTTTCTCAAAGTCTAATCAGTTCTAGAGTTAATTTAACGTTTTTGGAAATGCAAATTAAGAACCACTGGACCAAAGTTCCTGTTTAACCCCGAAATTAAGAGTTATATTAACGTTTTGAGAATAAACGGATAACACTTTGTAGGGTTATCCTGGTTTAACTAAACAACACACAGAGGTGTTTTATTTTTACACTTTATTTAGTTGATTTAAGATTAAATTATGTACAAAACTGGTTCAAACTGGGCGTGAGAATTTGAAGTGGTGGGTGGGATGTGCCAAATTAACACTAAAGGAAGTTGAATTACCACTAGGGTTAGTTGAATTAACACTAGGGGGAGTTGAATTAACACTAAAGGAAATTGAATTACCACTAAGATTATTTGAATTAACACTAGAGTTAGTTGAATTAACACTAGGGTTAGTTGATTGAACACTAGGTTTAGTTGAATTAACACTAGGATTAGTTGAATTAACACTAGAGTTAGTTGAATTAACACTAGGGTTAGTTGAATTAGCACTAGTGGGAGTTGAATTAACACTAGGGTTAGTTGAATTAACACTAGGGTTAGTTGAATTAGCATTAGGGTTAGTTGAATTAAGGTAAGGTAAGGTAAGGTAAGGTAAGGTTTATTTATACAGCGCTTTACACAGACACATGTCCCCAAAGTGCTTTACACAGCATTTTACAGAGCATTTTTTTCATTCACTTGGTGGTGGCGGGTTGGTGGTGGTAAGCTACTGTTGTAGCCACAGTTGCCCTGGGGCAGACTGACGGAGGCGCAGCTGCCAAGCCAAGTGGCGCCAACGGTCCCTCCGACCGCCACCAACAATCACTCACACAACTTTTACACCTACAGTGCATGTTTTGAGTTGATGGGAGAAACCGGAGTGCCCAGACACGGGGAGAACATGCAAACTCCACACAGAAAGGCCCGGGCGACCCGGAAATCGAACCCGCAATCTTCTTGCTGTGAGGCAAGAGTGCTAGCCAATCAGCCACCGCGTTGACTGAACACTAGGGTTAGTTGAATTAACATTAGGGGAAGTTTAATTAATACTAAGGTTAGTTGAATTTTCACTAGAGTTAGCTGAATTAACACTAGGAGAAGTTGAATTAACTTCAACCACATCAACTCTGGCAAATAACCCCAACTCAAAACACCATTTAACTTTCAAACTGTTAAAATAACTCTTTTTGTGTTAAGAACAACTTATATATTTGACCCTTTATCTATCTATTGTTTTAATTATGCATTATTATTTAAATTTAGAAAACACAGGAGGTTGGCTTGGAGGTTGAGGGTTAAATCTCCATTATTGGGCTAACATTCCCACTATACAGACAGCAATAATGTGTACACTGAAGTGATCATTCAAAACAGAACTGGAATAAGTTACATTTTTTAAAAAAGACATGGAAAAACAATGGGCTGTAACAGTATTCTCAGGCGTGATCGCTCCCGTCCCGCCGAAGCTAATATTTAACCAGTCCTTTCAGGTGGAAGTCATGTGATCAAACTGTTGGTAATTAAACAGTGCCACGCCCAAGGGCACACAGGCAGTAAAGAGGCTCATATCAGATGAAGTGACATCACCGAAACACGATCTGCTGACTCCATAGTTTGCGTTAAAAAATAAAATATAAAAAAAACTTTCATTGCTGGATACAGTTCTTTTTGTTCTGTCTTCGTCGATTTTTTAAACCTGGAGAAAAGATGGAAAGAATTACGTTATTATACAGTATTTAAATTCATTAAAACAAGGTAGTTCTTATAGCTTATAGGGATGGCACGAGGTACAATTTCAACAAAACGAGATGAGACCCGAGATTGGATCTACGAGAATGAGATTTTGACATTATTTAGGCTATAATAAATTATGTTTTTTTAGGACAAAGTACACAAAACCATATGTACAGACATGCAAACTCCAAATACAAGAAACAAAAAACTGAAACGAGGACAATCAAATTTGTTTACATGCCCGAAAAGGAGTGAGAAGAAATAAAAAACTTATTATTAAATCCCACCCCTTTACATTGTGCAATTCACTTCCCTATTTTAGTCTCACCATTTTTTATTTAATTTAATATTTCAGATTTTTTCAATCCAAACATAAAAACATGAGGAAAAAAATCTTACAAGATCATTTTTCTTTTGTGTGCATGATTTTGTGGCAGTTTTGTGGCACGAGATCTTATATCTAATAGTTTACGCTCAGGAATTTAATTTAATTTTAAGATGTAAGTGTTTTAATCTATATTGTCGGTTTTAATTGAAAGTAACAGTTTAAGGTGATTCAGATAGAGTACAGATTTTATTTTAAATTTTAGTAAGTATTTTAAAACTAGTTGATTGAAAACTACGACTCAATACAAATAGTTAAAATGATGTGAGAAAATTTTTATGAATTACACAATCTAGTTTAAATTTAAGTATTTTAATTGTTTGCATTAATTGAAAGTAACAATTTAAGGTGATTCAGATTTTATTTTAAAGTTTAGTAATACAGTAATATAAAACTACTTGATGGAAAACTATGACTTAATACAAATAGTTAAAATTAAGAATTTTAAAATTAAAATCAAAATTGATTACCCCAACCCATAGATCTGCCTGAGCTCTAAAAATGGGGTTAAAATATGTATAATACTGTATAATAAAATATGTATGTTTGTTATAAGAATTAGACTCACAATTGCATCTTAAATTTAAATTAATGAAATACTTCTAGCATAAACTTTAACACTCAGTTATTAACATTAGATAAACATGACACAAGAGTAACATAATAGGTTTATTTAAGCTTAACGTTCTTGAATGTATTTTAAAACAATCTCAGTTATAAATAGTATTGCATTCTCGATAAGTCCTTAGTGATTGGTTTCATTTTGGTCACTAAAGATAATTTCATAGAAAATACCCATGAGTCATGAGTTATCTATTACCGGCTTTTTTCTCTGAGTTTTGGAAAGTGACGTGAGCGCTTGTGAAAACATAAACCGTGTGACTGATCGACAGTGAGTCAGAGCTGACGCGTGCCTCTGTTGTTCTTTCACATTAAACCTCAGGCTCAAGGATGGAACAATCTGATACCTGGGTCTAAGTGGGTGTTAAAAAAAAATTGGTCATGGTTTAGTCTTATTTCATATTATCTAGAACTAAAGTGCTAGAACCAAATCAGGAATAAACAGTCTTAGTTTAGTTCTGTTTAGGTTCTAGGTTAGTCCTGGTTTAATTCAGGGTTTAGTCTTGGTTTAGGGCTGAGTTGCTTCTGGTTTTGACCTGGTTTTGTCATGGTATATTGTACTGGTCTAGTTTAATCCTGGTTTGGTTTTAGATCTGGTTTTGTCATGGTTTAGTTCTGGTAAAGATCAGGTTTCAACTTGGCATTTTGTCCTGGTTCAGTCCTGGTTTAGTTCTGATTTAGCCCTGATTTAGTCCTGGTTTAGTCATGTTTTAGTCCTGGTTTAGTCCTGGTTTAGCCCTGGTTTAATCTTTTTTTAGCCCTGGTTTAGTCATGGCTTAGGTCAGGTGAAGATCTGGTTCAGTCCAGGTTTCATCTTGGTATTTACTCCTGGTTTAGTCCTGGTTTAGTTCTGGATTAGCACTGGTTAAATCCTGGTTTAGTCCTGTTTTAGTTATGTTTTAGTGCTGTTTTAGTCCTGGTTTAGTCATGTTTTATCCCTGGTTTCAGGCCTGGCCCTAACCATTTTGACACCCTAGGCAAGATTTCAGGTGGCGCCCCTTGGATTGCAAAAAATAAAATAAAATACTGCCAGAGTACAGATACTCACAAGAAATCAAACAGTTCATAGTGACGATGTTTTAGACAGTGGAGGATTTTATCCCCCATCGCCGATTTTTGCGCTCGGCGCCCCCTAGTGGAGCGGCGGCGCCCTTAGCATTTGCCTATGTTGCCTAATGGGGGGGCCGGCCCTGCCTGGTTTAGTTATGTTTTAGTCCTGGTTTACCTCTGGTTTAGTTCTGGTGAAGACCTGGTTCAGTCCAGGTTTCATCTTGGTATTTAGTCCTGGTTTAATCCCGGTTTAGCTCTGGATTAGCCCTGGTTTAGCCCTGGCTTAGTCATGTTTTAGTCCTGGTTTAGTCATGTTTTAGTCCTGGTTTAGCCCTGGTTTAGTCCTGGTTTAGTCCTGGTTTAATCATGTTTTAGTCCTGGTTTAGCCCTGGTTTAATCATGTTTTAGTCCTGGATTAATCATGTTTTAGTCCTGGTTTAGTCCTGGATTAATCATGTTTTAGTCCTGGTTTAGCCCTGGTTTAATCATGTTTTAGTCCTGGATTAATCATGTTTTAATCCTGGTTTAGTCCTGGGTTTGTCCCTGCATTTCCTGGAACAAACCCAATAGATTTCAGCTTTTGTTTCCTGGTGTCGTACTTGATTACCCGGTTTGTCTTAGTCCAGTTAGTTCAGATTTAGTGTTGACAGAGTTAGTTTGTATGTTTACGCCAACATAAATTCATATTCTTAGTGAAATATACTCAAATGCACAGCTAAAACACTCTCTTTGTTATTTTAAATCCAAACAGAAACAGACCGGAGCTTAGTTCAAACCTCTAACGATTATTCATGAGGAGTCGTCGTGCACGGGCCTGTTCATATAAGCTGTGGCCCCCATTGGCTTTGACTGCACTTTTGAACGAAAACTCTGTCTCAACCTTCACGTGTTCAAATTTCATCAGAAGAGTTTCCTGCCAAGAAAACGTGGCCCCCAGAAGCAGGTCTATAAAATGAATGAGTCAGCCATCTCGGTATGCTTAAAAATAGACTGAATTTGAATCCGCATATGCTCAGGAATACATTTGAGTCATAGTATTTTCAAGTAGAAAGCACTAAAACAGCGGGTTCAAAAGGGTTTATTTAAATGAACACTAAAGCTTTGGAAGTGAGATCTGTGGTTTGTAATAGTTTTTAGCTCAGAAATGTTTGTAAATGTCTAAATGTATGCTTATTTTTTTGTACCCGTGTTGCAGTTTCGGCCAGAACTCCCATGAAAAAGAGTTTTCTGGATAAATAAAGGTTAAATACATTACTTAAAGTTACGTTTTCAGTAGGGGCCCACCACCTGCTTGTTGGCATGTTTTTGCTTTGTCTGGAATGTTTCACAATATGGCATTAAGCTTATCTCTATGGAGACAAAGCCAAGTTACAGGTCAGATCTGTGAAGAGGCGAATCCATGTATAGTAAATAATAAAACACTTGTTTCTTAAGGGTATTGTTTTAGGTACAAACGCATCTGTAATGGAATATGTAACATTGATAGGTTTAATGACATACTATGGAACATTTCAGGCAAAGCTATAGCATCTCCATGGCGACAACAGGTAGTGGACTCTTCACTAGAAAAGTTTCTGTAGCTTTAACAATGAGAAAAGAGACTCTGACTTGAATAAACTGTTGGATTCTCGAAACACTGTAGGTTTGTCTATAGATGACTGAACTTGTCCCTTAATTTAATAAATTTTTACATATTTATTTATTTATGTATTTATTTATTTTTAACGTGTGTTTTCTTACTCTATTGGTAGATGATAATGAAAATAAACTGATAAAATTAATATTCTATGACTTAATCAGTATGCACCTTCAAAACAAGATCACCGTTTCAAATTCAGTCTTTTTTTTTTTTTTGTTGTTGCAGTTTTTTCGTCTTTTTAAGCTCCTATATATCTATTTTTTACACCGCATCTATACAACATGACACCGACATCTGTATAAATAAAACATCTACCCACCGTCTCCCAACTCCCCTGCACCGACGTCAATGGCCTGTAGGGACACGCTCCGATGCACGAGCTTCCCACTCTTCTTGCTTTTGTTCCTCTGCGTTCCGGGTTTCTCCAGGATCTCAAACCCATCTTCAGATTCGTTCCCTCCGTTCGCATCCACCAACAGCACCTTCCCGTTCTGGACCGGACTGTGAGACGTTCCAAGCTTTCCATTCTGTACCGGACTATGTGACGTTCCCAGTTTACCATTCTGAACTGGGCTGTGCGACGTTCCCAGTTTACCATTCGGTACCGGACTACTCTGGACCACCACGCCCTCCGTTATAGTCTCTGGTGGTGCATTGTGGGTGTGCTTCCCTTTGAGCAAATTCTTGAATGACGTTAGCTGCTTCTTGTTGTGATGTTTCTTCAAATTTGGCTTCGATTCGTGCTCATCCTCCCCCATATTCGACGTCGAGCTTTCCGTCTCAGTTTTGTCCAGTTTAGCGTCCTTGCTACCGTACGGAAAACTGCTGTGCACACCGCTTTTTTTGGCGTTGACGCTAACGACCGAGTCTTTCGTGGAGGACAGGTCTTGCAACGATGTCGTCAAACCTGTGCTATTTCCGAAAACTAAGGAATATTTGGGATTATGATACTTATGCGCCGGGACTCTGACATCGATTTTCTTCGTATCGCCGACCGAAACTTGGAATCGTGATGTGGAGACGGGAATTGGCTTGATAGGCTCCACTTTTTTCACGTGGGTGGTCACGGGCGGTTTCGTGATGTTGAACTCGCGATAAAGATCCACTTGTTCGGAAATCGCATAAAGTTCTCGGAAATCGTGGTCGAAGCTGTCCACCACCTGCCCCGTCATGACCGTGATGATGTTTCGGTCCATACGAGAAGAACTCCAGGTGAAACTGCAAAAGAAAAGAAATAGCGTTAAAGGTGCACTGTGTAACCTTTTTGTTGGGGGTCCGATACCTGCTTGTTTCTATGGATACGTCATTGCTCTGCCTGGAATGTTCCACAGTATGACATTAAATAGCTCTACCTCGCATTTATTCAGTTACAGGTGGTTTTATAGCTAAAACATACTTAGAAAAACAGACATTCTGACTATGAGCGGGGTTGCCTCTCCACAGATCTGACCTGTAACTTGGTCTGGTTTAGAGGAAAGCATTTAAAAAGTTGCACAATGCACCTTTAAAGTGTCTGTATCTGATGCTAATTTATTCTTGTCAAGATAAATCCTCTTTGCATCGTGAATTGTATGTTAAAAGTGCATTGGTGGTTTTCTCCATGATGTTACTGAGATGTTACTGCTTTGTTCTAAATGGTTTAAACCTTACTATCGTCATGGAGACCAAACAAGGCCAAGCTACCAGTCAGATCTGCGGGAAGACGACCCTGTTCACAGCCAGAAAGCCTGTTTTTCCATCCAAGAAAACCACCTGTAACTGAATAAATGTAAGGTAGATGTGTTTAATGTCACACTGTGGAACAGGCAGAGCAATGATGTATCCATAGAAACAAAGACTTTTCAGGTAATAACTAATACAGAAATTACAAAGTCACCTCTTTTCATCCAATCAAATTTATCGAGCTCGACAGTGACCTCTTGTCGTTGCTCTGCCTGGAATGTTCCACAGTATGACATTAAACAGCTCTACCTTATATTTATTCAATTACAGGTGGTTTTATAGCCCAAAAATACCTACAAAAAGAAGCATTTTGGCAGTAAGCGGGGTTGCTTCTCCACAGATCTGGCCTGTAACTTGGTCTGGTTTGGTCTCCATGAAAAACAGAAAGGTTTAATGCCATACTGTGAAACATTTAGGAACAAGATAGTGAAATGAAAAATTCAGGATCATGTAAAGCAGATCCATACGAACATTTTAAGATCAGAATGACGAGGCTCAGTACAGCAGGTACAGAGAGAGGGACGATAAGATCACAATGTAAGAGAATGGGAAAAAGGGAGAGAAGGAGCCGGAAGAGTGTCCTGGAGCACTTCCTGTTTGGTGCTTTAGCCACTCATATACGGTTTATGGGACTGCTTTAGGAAAAGTGGAAAATTAGTACTGTTTTTAAGTAGAAGTGGACTTTTAGTACTGCTCTTAAAGAAACGTGGAATAGTACAGTCCTAACGAGAGTGGAAAATCAATGTCAGTAAATGAGTCATATGAGTAATTGAAATACAGATTTTCGTCCCAAAACGTGTTTGTGCTTGTTTTGTGGAACGTTTCGGGGAAAAACATACTTCCTGACTAACAAAAATTAACCACTTTTGTATATCTTTAACGACTTGGTGATCCCTAAACTGAAGCAGACCGTGACTGATTTTTGTTTTATTAAAAAAGTCCCAAAGTCCAAAATCGAATTATCCTCCACTTGATCCTTGTTCATTTTTAACCAAGTACAAAACAGCACATAGCTCCACTGTAGCTCCACTGTGCTTTCAGGCCACTGCGGCAACATTAACAAAGAGACAAAGTACAGAAGATTGCATTTAAAACTTCAAAATGGAATAAAAAGCTGTGATCACTTCTGTATTCAGACGACCACCTTTTCTCACCAATGAACCTTGGGGAAAAAAGTATAAAAAGAAAAACATTAAAAGCATGACAGCCATTCAAACATCTGTCGTCTGTCAAGGTTAGCTACTTTGCTAACTTTACATGAAATTCGAAATGTTGTCAACTTTTTTTCACTTTTTTTTCTTGTAAATTGTACAAAAACACTACCAGAGATAAATATGACTGGTTGTTAGTGCTTTTGTAGACGTTATTGTGTCTAGAATGGTTCACATTAAACCTTTCTATCTTCATAGAGACTAAACTAGACCAAGTTAGAGCTTGGATCTGTGGAGAGGCGACCCCGCTCACAGTCAGAATGGTGTTTTTTTTTGTTTTGTTTTTTAGGTATTTTTGAGTTATAAAACCACTTGTAATTGAATACATGTAGGTAGAGCTGTTTAATGCCATACTGTGGAACATTCCAAGCAACATGGTGATGAAACTTCCACCAGAAAAGTTGCACATCGCACCTGTGTACCTATAATCAACCTACTGTATAGAAACTAATACTAATACTACTAATACTACTACTGCTAATAAAACAACTAACAGCTACGATTACTACTATGAATACTGCTACTATTACTACTGCTACTACTACTACTACTACTACTACTATAACTACTGCTACTACTACTACTACGACTACTACTATAACTACTGCTACTACTACTACTACTGCTACTACTACTACTACAAACAACTACTATTACAACAATGGCTACTAGGATAACTACTACTACTACTGTTACTACTACTACTATTACTACTACTACAGCTAGTACTGCTACTGCTACTACTACTACTGCTACTATTACTACTATTACTTCTACTACTTCTACTATTACTACTACACTACTGCTACTAGTACTACTACTACTACTACTACTACTACTGCTACTATTACTACTACTGCTACTACTACTATAACAACTGCGTACTATTACTATAACTACTACTACTACTACTACTACTGCTACTAATACTACTACTACTACTACTACTACTGCTACTAGTACTACTACTACTATTACTACTACTACTCATTCACATGTCAACTGCGACTATTACTTTAACTACTACTACTGCTACTACTGCTACTACTATTACTGCTACTACTACTACTGCTACTACTGCTACCTCTACTACTGTTACTACTACTGCTACTACTACTACTGCTACTACTAATATTACTACTACCTATAACTTAAGGTCTGACCTGTACCTTTCCCTAGTCGCTCGTCTCCATGGATACAGATATAGAGGTTTAAGTGATCTTGTTAATTCCTTCATAAAGGAAACACGACACAAACACTGAAGTCTCTGTGTGTTTCTCTCCAGCGTCTCTGGTCCCAAATGCTGATGTGACATTTGCCTGGACAGATCTGATCCACGGCTGTTTCCTGATCTCATTATAAAGCTCCACAGCCGACAGCTATAACACCCCGAACAATAGCATGGATTTATCTGTCAGCTCTCTGTGTGCCAAACATACAAATCAGATCTGTAAACAATGGAAGACAGTGTAAGCTTTGTGTCAACCCCAAGCACGGAAAAATGTAAAAGGTTGAATCAGGAAGGATGTCTAACGATCATTTTATGTGGTTTGCAGTGGTCCAAAGTTTTCCTCACTGACCTTATGCATTCAGCGCATTGTAATTATCCACACTGATATATATTAAATTTAATATATATCAGTGTGGATAATTACAATGTGGGAAGTGGGATGATGGAATGTGGGAGTGGGAAGAAGAAAACTTATTTATAAGTTTTCTTCTTCCCACTCCCTTTCAGGTAGAACTGGCATGTTGTGCAGTATGTTGATATTTTGTTGTTTTGTGATTGCTGCTGCCTGAAATGAATGAATAAAAAAAAACAAAAAAAAAACTGATGAGTTTATAAGAGCTTTTCACAACTTGCAGAGCGAAGTTTTGTGATCACAGGAATGCTAAGAACAACTAGCATGCTAACACGCTCTTCTTGATTACTGGTAGGGTGACCAGACGTCCCTATTTATCCGGGACAGTCCAAGTTTTGAGCCCTGTGTTCACTGCTTTGTCCCAGTTTTATGCACGAAATGTCCCAGGTGTAATTTCTCTCCAGCAACTAGTCAGGAATCAGAATACACTCAGCGGTTTGCAAGAACCCCGGAAGTTGTAGTTGACGCACAGGCAAATCACTGAAGAGCTGTGAAGCCGTGACGTCAAACTTAAGCACCTCTGGGTCCTTTTGTGGTATAGAACAACAGTAAACAAAACGGTTGAGATGGATGTAAACAAACCCAAGCATTTGGTCTTGGCAACGATTCCCGACATCGAGGATTTAAAGCCGAAACAAAGAGAATGTTTGGTGAATTTCATCAACACGTTATTGCCCTTCTTCCTACGGGATTTGCTGTTGTGGCAGTAATTACTTGGACACCACTGAGCGTTCCGGCGCATTACAAACGTCATAGCAGCGACTGGTTAAATAAAAAAAGTACCCGCCTACCGTCGAGCGAATGAATCCTAATCCTGCGAGGTCGGACGATTTCCACGAAGTGAAACAGTAAAGAGAGGCATAAATCATTCAAAATATTTGTTTTGGTAAAATACGGAAAAATCTGCTCAAAAACGACCAAAACACAAAGAAAGCGTGACTCTGCTGGCGCATGTTAGTTATGAATGGGCTCAACATAACAATTTTCCTTAATTACACACTCGTTTCACAATTTTATTATTACCAAGCACCAAAAATTCTGGCCACCCTATTATTAGGAAAGAAAACTCCTTATAATTAGACAGTAAGCGGACTTATTTCTATTGCTTTCACAGTCTGTACTGGGACAATTTTGCTCAAACGCACAAAAATTTGGACTTAAAATGAAAAAGTGGCCAACTGCAAAACAATATTATTCAAGATGAAGTACAAGGTGTAAGTAGTGGCGCAAGAAAATACTGAAATAAAAGTTTATAAAGCACCTGGGAAAACTACGACTCAAATATGATTAATTCTAAGGTTAAATGTCAGAACTTAACATCTGATTTGTAATTTGAAGTTATTGTACAGTGGAAAACTTAAACCAAGATGCCCTTTCTGTAATACTACCTCATTTATCCAAGCTCGAGTGTCACAGTATGTCCTAATTCGTGTTTTTATTGCAATTCTTTGACCACAAGTTACAAGTTGAGCTGCTTCTTTACGTTACTTCGTAATACCTCACTATTGTTTGAAGCAAAGACTGTGTGTCTTGAAGCATTAAAAGCTAAAGCAAGTAAATTACAGTCATTTTAAGAGGTAATTTTGGATCAAACGGAGCTCTCACAGGAAATAACTGTAATTGTCCATGTTCTTAAGATCAGAAAAGAACGATTGAGAACCATCTGCTTAGTTGCCATAACATCAACCGTTACTCTATAAGGAAAAAAAAACACTGGTCTTTGGGACTGTGGATTGCAATTTAACAAATATAAGATGTAGGCGGAGCAGTAGCTGAGTGGGTTTGTGCAACAGCCATTAAAGGGCCCATATTACGCTATTTTCTGACCTACAGTATGTTATAAAGTTGTTTCCTCATCACAAACAGACCTGGAGTTGTGTTTTGTTTCATTCACACATGTGTAACACACAAAACCTGTTGAGAGTTCTTCTCTCAAACACAAAACAGAATACAGGAAGTGCTTTTAAAACTTCACTTTTAAACTCCACTAGAAAAGTAGTAGTAGAAGAAGTAGTAGTAGTAGTAGTAGAAGTAGTAGAATATGTCTCAGTAGTAGAACTAGTAGTAGTGGTAGTAGAAGAATATGCCTCAGTAGCAGTCCATCCATCCATCCATCCATCTTCTCCCGCTTAATCCAGCTGGGTCGCGGGGGCAGCTTGCTGCTCAATCCTCATAGCACCTGACCCCCCCTATGAACCCCTCTGCAGGTGGTGAGCCCACAGGAGGGTGGACAACATGGTCCTTGATGTTAGTTCATAGGGGTGCTGGCATGTTTTGGGTTGATGGGGGAAACCGGAGTACCCGGAGGAAATTCCAGGTACCAGTAGCAGTACAAGTACCAGACAGTACCAGTAGCAGTAGTACTAGTATTAGTAGTAGTATTAGTAGTTGTAGTAGTAGTAGTAGTATTAGTTGTATTAGTAGTAGTGATAGTGGTAGTGGTAGTAGTAGTATTAGTATTAGTATTAGTATTAGTAGTAGTAGTGGTAGTAGTAGTAGTAGTGGTAGCAGTAGTAGTAGTAGTAGTAGTAGTAGTATTAATAGCAGTAGTACTAGCACCAGTATTAGTATTAGTATTAGTAGTAGTAGTGGTAGTAGTATTAGTAGTGGTAGTAGTAGTAGTAGTGGTAGTAGTAGTGGCAGTAGTAGTAGTAGTAGCAGTAGCAGTAGCAGTTGCAGCAGTAGCAGTAGTAGTAGTAGTAGCAGTAGCAGTAGCAGTAGAAGTAGTAGTAGTAGTAGTGGTAGTGGCAGTGGCAGTGGTAGTGGTAGTAGCGGTGGTAGTAGTGGTAGTAGCGGTGGCGGTGGTAGTAGTGATGTGGTAGGCGGTGGTAGTGGTCGTGGCGGTGGCAGTGGCGGTAGTGGTGGCGGTGGTAGTGGTAGTGGTAGCGGTAGCGGTTGCGGCGGTAGCGGTTGCGGTGGTAGTAGTGATGATGGTGGCGGTGGTGATGGTCGTGGCGGTGGTAGTGGTAGTGGTAGTAGCAGTGGTAGTGGTCGTGGCAGTGGCAGTGGTAGTGATGGTAGCGATGGTGGTAGCGGTAATGGTGGTGGTAGTGGTGGTAGTGGTAGCAGTGGCAGTGGCGGTGGCGGTGGTAGTGGTGGTAGCAGTGGCGGTGGCAATAGTGGTAGTGGTGGTGGCGGTAATAGGTGGTGGTAGTGGCGGCGGTGGTGGTGGTAGCGGTAATAATGGTGGTAGTGGTGGTGGTAGTGGTGGCTGTGAGTGGTAGTGGTGGTAATGGTGGTGGTAGTGATGGCAGTGGCGGTGGCAGTGGTAGTAGTGGTCGCGGTAATGGTAGTGGTGGTAGTGGTGGTGGTGGTAGTAGTAGTAGTAGTAGTAGCAGTAGTAGTAGTAGTAGCAGTAGCAGTAGCAGTAGTAGTAGTAGTCGCAGTAATAGTAGTAGTAGTAGTAGTAGTAGTAGTAGTAGTAGTAGCAGTAGCAGTAGCAGTAGTAGTAGTAGTAGTAGTAGTAGTAGCAGTAGTAGTAGTAGTAGTAGTAGTAGTAGTAGTAGTAGTAGTAGCAGTAGTAGTAGTGCACTTTTAAATATAGTCTTTTCTTATGTGTTTTAGAGTCTATCTTATCTGTATCGTCCATTCGTCGATTATCAAAACATGAATGTATTTTTATATACACGAACACAAATGGTCAAATACAAATAGAACATATAACAAACCCATTGATTATTGTATTGGAACTCACCTGTAGGATCCAAACATGACCTTCTCTCCATCCACCAGCATGTACTTAGAGCAGAGGGCCCCGGGCAGCCTCCCACAGGACAGGGCCAGACCACAGCCCCGCACCAAACGCACACGCAGGTTCTGGAAGAGAGGGAAATACACGTGTACTTTAATGTATACAAGTACTATTATTAAAAAATACTGCAAACACGAAGTAGAAGGATTTAGCAACAGTCATTGTATTTATTGATCTATCCAGTACTACTATTACTAATATTTACAATTTTAGTGATAGTACATGTGTTTGCCAAACTACTGCTATTGATAAAACAGCTACTGCTAATATTACATCAACTACTACTACAACTATTCTAATACTGCTACTACTACTGCTACTGCAACTACAAGTACTACTACTCCTAGTACTCCTACTACTACTTATACTACTAGTACTCGGCCATGTGTCAACTACTACTAATACTGAGGCATATCCTACTGCAGGCGGCACGGTGGCTGAGTGGCAACACTCAGGCCTCACAGCAAGAAGGTTGCGGGTTTGATCCCCGGGTCGCCCGGGCCTTTCTGTGTGGAGTTTGCATGTTCCTCCCCGTGTGTGGATGGGTTTCCTCCGGGTACTCCGGTTTCCCCCATCAACCCAAAACATGCCCGCACCCCTATGAACTAACATCAAGGACCATGACGTCCACCTTCCTGTGGGCTCACCACCTGCAGAGGGGTTCATAGGGGGGGTCAGGTGCTATGAGGATTGGGCGCGACCCAGCTGGATTAAGCGGGAGAAGATGGATGGATGGATGGATGGATATCCTACTGCTACTACTACCACTACTACAACTACTACTACTACTGGGACAGATTCTACTACTACTACTACTACTGCTACTACAACTACTACTACTACTACTACTGCTGCTACGGATACTACTGAGACATATTCTACTACTACTATTACTACTACTACTACTACTACCAAGGGATATTCTACTACTACTTCTACTACTACTACTACTACTACTACTACTACTACTACTACTACTACTACTATTACTACTACTACTACTACTACTACTACTACTACTGCTACTGTTACAGCTACTACTGAGACATATTCTACTACTACTATTACTACTACTACTACTACTACTACCAAGGGATATTCTACTGCTACTTCTACTACTACTACTACTATTACTACTAATAATACTACTACTACTACTACTACTACTACTACTGCTACTGCTACAGCTACTACTGAGACATATTCTTCTACTACTATTACTACTACTACTACTACTATGACTATTACTACTACTACTACATAAATTACACATCCACAGTAATTAAAGCTTAATGAGAGAACATTTCTTCTGCGTTTTATTCTCCTGTACTTAGACTTTAGACTTAGACAAACTTCATTGGTTCACAGGTGAAATGATTTTTTACTTTTTTCTTCTTAAATAAACTTGTGTCAGTACAGTTGGAAAGAGGACGTGCCTGGACAAACAGAACAGTCACACCTTTATATATAAGAGCCAAAGCCCGAGGCCTGTTTGTTTAAAGGGGAGAAACCGGGAGTGTACAACACACACTCACTCAACACGACCTTCAGTGTCTTGATGATTCAGGAGAAGGAGGACATGCACTTTTTATTACCTCTTAATAATGATATCAGAGGAGGCAGTTAGAAAGTAAATATTGTAATGTATTCATGCCACTTCAATAGGAAAGTCCATTTTGTAAAAGTACTTGGTGTTTTTCAGCTTCTAAAGTGTGATGATGGAGGCAGTTTTCTATTGATAACTTTTATTAATATTATTACTACCTCTCGGACCACTACACAACACACACACCACATTTAGAGTTGTTCAAATTTGACTGGACACCAAACACTGACCTCCTCTATAAAAAGAGTCAGGCAAGGCTGTATTTTCTGAGGAGGCTTGGCTCTTTTAACATTTCCTTAAAGCTACTACATATGTTCTATCAATCGGTAGTGGCCAGTGCACTTATGTATGCTGTTGTGTGCTGGGGGTGCAGTACCAGCAGGAGGAATATCAACCGGCTGAACAAAATCATCAAGAAAGCAGGCTCTGTGGTGGGGCTGAAGCTGGCTCCTCTAGAAACAGTGGCTGAGCAGAGAACACTGTCCAAACTTAGAGCAGTGATGGACAACACCAACCACCCTCTCCACTCAGCCTTCACACAGAGAAGGAGCAGGTACAGCAGCAGACTGCTTTCTCAGAGCTGCTCCACAGAAAGACTGAGAAAGTCATTTGTCCCTCATGCCATCAGACTTTATAATTCTGTGGAGGGGAGGGGGAGAGGGCACTAAAGCACTTTGAAACTTTGGATTTTAAGTATGATATATTTATGTTTTATCTATTTTAATATTGCATCATATATTTTATTGTATGAATGGTTTTAATGTATGTGTGAAGCAGCTGATCATCACAATGAATTTCCTTCGGGATTAATAAAGTTCTATCTATCTATCTATCTATCTAATGTAGGTGAAGTGTCTTGCCTCAGGACACAACAACAGGTTTTGCCACTGGCGCCTTCCCAGCAGCCTCCCATCCAAGTACGACTACTACAACTACTTAGTCCTACTGCTACAACTACTACTACTACTACTACTACTACTAGTACTAGTTCTATTACTACTATGACTACTACAACTAATACTACAACTACTGCTACTGCTACTACTACTGCTACTACTACTACTACTACTTCTACTACTACTACAAGAACTAATACTACACCTACTACTACAAATACAACTACTGCTACTGCTACTACTACTACTACTACTACTACTACTATTATTACTACTACTACTCCTACTACTACTCGTGCTACTAGTATTACTACTAATAATAATTACTCTTACACTACTATTACTAAGTCTATTACTTCTCCTACTACTACTATTACTTATTCCTACTGCGACTACTACTACTATACTATGCGACTAGTACTGTTACTACTACTACCACTACCACCACTACTACTACTACTACTACTACTATTACTGCAACTGCTGCTACTACCTACTACTAAGACTCATACTAAGCCTACTACTGCTCGGCCTAACACTAGCTCTACTAGTACTACAACTACTACTTCTACCATGTCTACTACTACTGCTACTACTGAAGCATCAAATGATAGATATTTTTTCTAAAAGAGTGTTCTACTTTCTCTTTCTTCTTTTCTTCTTTCTTTCGTTGTATTCTTCTTGTTATTTCCTTCTTAGAACTGATCTATTATGAGTCGTTGTTGTTCATTGTGGATCTAGTTACAGTCTACCTCTAAAGACCTGTTTGGAGTTGATGAAAGCACATTTGTCAGTGACTGAGCGGTGAAAGACCTATTTAAAGCCTGATCAGGTGACAGAGGAGACTCAGCATAGACGCGCTAACTGAATCTAACCAGAGATAAGCCGAGTGCTGTGTCTCCAGTGCGCCTATAATCACAAGTCCAATCTAGGCCAGCGTTTACTTACCGTTTTTTAAGGTGGATTATGTAACTTTTGGGTGGGGGGTTGCTACCTGCGGGTCTCCGTGGAGCTGTTATTGTTTTGTATGGCATTAACCTAGGGTGACCAGAATTTCTGTTTCTGTTTTTTTGGTGATTGGTAATATTAAAATTGTGAAACGAGTGCGTAATTAAGGAAAATTGTTATGCAGAGATCATTCATGACGAACATGTGAGTCAGTTTAGTTACATTTTCTTTGTGTTTTTGTTGTTTTTAAGCAGAGTTTCTGTATTTTACCTAAACAGATGACAATGTATGCCTCTTTTTACTGTTAGCAGGGATCAAAGTGGTCAAAAATAGGGACACCAGGGACATTTCTTGTATAAAACTGGGAAAAATCAATGTTTTTGGATAAATCCGCTAGGACAGGGACATGGGGCTCAAAACTGGGACAATAAGGGTGACCAGACGTCTCTATTTACCTGAACTGGGTCTACTTTGCATTTAAACAATTACAGGTGTTTTTATAGCTTAAAATACATTGGCTCGCCTCTAAATAGATCTGGCCTGTAACTTAATTTAGCCTCATCTGTTTAAAAGTGTAGCATGTTTTCCTGGAGGAGAATCTGCCACCATGGATGAAATTTATGGAGATGTATCTCAACCAAACCAAGTTCTAAGTCAAATGGAGAGACGGAGCCACTCGCGGAGACTTTCTGAGACTTTTTGAGGACCAAAAACATGTGTAATAGAAATAAATGGAAGGTATATCATTTTAATGCCATACAGTGGAACATTATAGGCAGAAAACTAGCCAGCAGACGCGACGCAAAAAGAGAAACCATGACTCTTTTTAAAAAATATTTGGCGACATAATTTGCTTTTATGTGTGCTTTTTTTTTTTATCAGATTAATCACACTTTAGAATTTTGATTAATTATGATTAATCACAGTTAATTATTCTTCAAAAAAAGACCTAAATATTTTGACAAAATTGCATTTTATTAGCAAAAAGTGATTTGACATTTTTATATCGCTGGTAGTTTTGTTGACAACATTGCCGTTGTTTGTCGTGCTCGGCTTGTTGTTGGTACAAGTAGCGTCATTACTGCCGCTGAATCAAACACGTGTTTTGCTTTAAGATGGTATTTTAAACTTGTGCTTCTGTGAAAAGAGAGTTCATCGCTGCAGTATCTGCAAACTACTTTAGTTTTGTCCAAAGTCGCATATGGACAGACCTGATCACTGACCTAATAACCTGCACCGCCTTTCAGGTCACATCCCCACTTTCGATAGAGGAGCATGTGTGTTCAAAATAAATTGTGATTAATCTGTGTTAAAAAAAAAAAAAAAACATTAGTGCGATATTTTATTGTGATTAATCGCATGTGTTAACGCGTTAACACTGACAGCCCAAAAAAAAATTAAAAATGCGTTTATTCCCTGATGGTGTATTCTCATAAGATAGCTGCAGGGGGAGCTCTAACGCTTAAAGTGACTTAGTTCCGCTTTAAAAACTGGAGTAAAAAGAGGAATAGGCTAAATTAGTCATAGAGAGATCACTATCCTCAACCAAACCCATCCTGTGGTCTTACCCTGAGATGCACGGCGCTGATCTGGAGTCTGGAGCACATGTCGAGGAAGTGAGGGACCCCGCCCTCGTCCAGAACTATGTAGACGGCCACAGAACGGCGAGAGGAGGCGTCCAGCAGGTCCTGGAGGATCTGAAGGTCTGTCAGGAGGTCCATCGCAATCGCCAAGACCTGGAGATGAGAAAAGAGGTGGGTGAAGTTTTGTTTTAGAAAAGTCAAGGAATCTTTACAGGTTACAGAAACATACACAATATACCAAAGAAACCCCCCAAAAAAACCACAATAACACAATAAGGAACAATGTGCAGATCAGATTGAGATCAAATTTAGTCGACAAATTCCTTTCGTGTTTATTCATATTTATCATTCTCTGGAAATTCTCAGACCCAAAGCATTGTGGAAAAATACCTCCAGTGTCTCCAGTAACATTATCTTATTTCATATCTGTTTTTACTGAGTCATAACGTCAAGCAGCAGCGCATTAAAATGTGTTCTGGTGCCACAGGTAATCACCAGCTCTTCATAAACAAGGAGCCAGTCACCAGAATCTTTGTGGAAACTAAATCATTATGTTTATATGCAAATGAAGCACAGTGGCAGATGAGGATACTTTATCAGCATCATAATATTTAAATACAGCAATATTCAAAGACAATGATGTGTTAGGTCATTGGTCTGTGCCAAAAACTCTGTGGTTTTCTGATTCACGAAAAGGGCTAATGATGATTAATTGTCTCATTATGACTAGTCAAGAAAATAAATAAATAATCTTAAACACTTTATATATTATGTAATAGTCTCTATCTCGGATTCAGCCACTGTATTTCCACTTTTATTTGTTTGATAATGTATTTAAAAGCCTGGAGGTGCAGTAGAAGTTATTGTTTAATCTGCTGACTATCAAAAAATTAATTGCTGTCAATAACTAAATCAATTATTAATTGCAGCTTCATTAATGATTAGAAATACAAATACTGAATCAGGGACAAACAGTTCCAGGATATTGGTTCAGTCCATAAACTGTTTAAAGAAGTGGACTAAGGGAGTATGACACCGCCCATAGAGTTCAGCTCCAGTCAAATGAAGCTCACTGAGACTAGCAGTTATAGAGGCTATAACTATTAGAAATAGTGAAACCCCAGAATCATGTAGAGAGGGTTAATACAAACATTTGAAGACCAAAATGACCAACAAATGTTTGGAACAGGGTGGCAAGCAGGTTTGCTCTATCCATTTATATATAGCATATGGGTTAAATGACTGAGCCAGTAGTTGATACCCAGATACTGATCGATACAAAAACAAGTATTGACACTAGAGCGTATTTATTATGGCTTATTTGAACAGGTGTTGTAAAAATTATAATAAAATTGCAACAGACTAAATTGGACCATTATTAAAGGGCCGACATGATGCTTTTTTCTGATCTGTGATGTTTTTCATCACAAACAAACCTGGAGTTTTATTTTGTTTCATTCTCACATGCTTTACACACAAAGCCTGCATATTTACAATCAACTGGATAATTTCAGACCTGGAATTGCCCATTTCTCCCAAATAAAAACTGCCACTTCATGACATCACAAGGTTGAACAGAGCATTTTGAGCTTTGAAGATGTAGACAGACTAATAATAAAAGATCCGTGAATGAAACAAAACACAACTTTTTATGAGATATTTAAGATGCTTCAATCTACACGTCTATACTATTACATCCTTTTATTATTATATGTTTGAGTCTACAATTACATGTAAATCCATATTTTTATCTAGGTCGCACAGGCTTGTCGTGAAATCTTTCAGGTGAATTCCGAAGCCATTTAAACACTCAGGTCTGCTGATCTGAGTTTATCCAGACGAACACGTCAGACAGGCTGTGCAGTGGGAACTGTAGTAACAGTGGAGTTTCACATTTAAAAAACACAGAAGTTCCTTGTGATGTCATTTTGAGATCTTTGAGCCAAAAACAAAAAAAAGCATCCATCACACCCACTCAGTGTAATGACAAACACAAAGATAGGATTCAAACAGGTCCCAGGTATAATCAGCCTCAGTGTTTACGAGCTGGAGCACAAACTTGTTCTTCTTGGCAATCGAAAACGCTGAGTCTACAATTCTTCACTAACCGCCAACAGTTTCTGATCTTAAACCACAAATGCTGTTTCACCTCTGTGACCCGTATGTGTCACTCACATATTTATAAAAGTTACTCAAAATACTAGAAAACTGAAAAGATAAAATACATTAGGGCTTTTAATGAAAGACTGAACTGGACTGAACTGGAATTAAGCTAGGACTAAACCAAGACTAAACCAGGACTAAACCAGGACTAAACCAGGACTAAATCAGTTGTAACACAGGACTAACCAAGGACTAAATCGAGTCTAAATCAGGACTAAACAAAAAGAAACCAGGAGTAAACCAGGGGTAATCCAGTACTAAACCAGGACTAAACCAGGTGTAACCTAGATCTAACCTAGGACTAAACCAGGACTAAATCAAGTGTAAACCAGGACTAAACCAGGTATAACTTGGAACTAGACCAGGACTAAACCAGGAGTCAACAAGACTAAACCAGGCATAACCCAGGACTAAACCAGGAGTAAACCAGGACTAAATAAAGACTATATCAGGACTAAGCCTGGATTAAATCAGGTATAACCCAGGACTAACCCAGGACTAAACCAGGAGTAAACCAGGAATAAACCAGAACCAAAACTGAAAAGGTAAAATACATTAGGGCTAAACTAGGAGAAAATCATGACTTTTAATGAAAGACTGAACTGGACTGAACTGGAATTAAGCCAGGACTAAACCAAGACTAAACCAGGACTAAATCAGGTATAACACAGGACTAACCAAGGACTAAATCGAGTGTAAATCAGGACTAAACCAGAACTAAATCAGGACAACAAAGAAAAAGTAGTGCATTTTTTATTTGGCACATTTGACTAGTGGTGAGTGCCGTTTTAATTTACAGGAAATGGGTAAAAGATTGAACAGAGCAACACCTTTTAGTTTCCCAGAGGAGGCACATCACCTGCTTGATTGATATTTCAGAACGTTCTCCATGGAGACAGACACGTTTTATGCCAGTGGAAGATTATAGCCAAAGGAACAACATCTCCATGGAAACAAGCAGAAGCAGGCCCTCCTCCAGGCCAAATACGAGTCAGGTTTGTGGAGATGCAAGCCCACTCACAGAAAAGGACACTTATTTTTCAGTGAAATCAAAACATCCAACATTTTCGTCTTTTTTCTTTGTTTGCTGAAAGTTTTGAAAGTTCTAGAAAGTTACACGGTGGGGCTTTAAAATGTTACAGCCCTTCCATGTGAGATAATGGTTACTCGCACCACAGTTTGGAAACCTCTGGTAACTCTGTAATATTTAAAGCTGCATTGCGTGACTTTTCTGGTGGAGGGTGCTGCTGGTCTCCATGGAAATGTTATTGCTTCGTCCGGAATGTTCGACAGTACGGTATTAAACCTTTCTATCATCATGGAGACCAAACTAGACCAAGTTACAGGTCAGATCTGTGGAGAAGCGACCCCGCTCACAGTCAGAATGTTGTTTTTTCAAGGTATTTTTGAGCTCAAAAACCACCTGTAATTGAATAAAAGTAAAGTAGAGCTGTTTTAATGTCACACTGTGGAACATTCCAGGCACAGCAACGACATCTCCATAGAAACAAGCAGGTGAAGGACCCCCAGCCACAACATTACACAGTGCAACTTTTCATCTTTCACCTTTCGCCTCGATCCAAATCATGCAGAACGTGGTAGAAACATTTGAGATAACGTTCACCTCCTTAAAGTCAAAAATGCTTGGCTCCCATCCCAGAATCCTTCACTGTATTTGGACCTGGCACAGCGCACAGTCATATCCATCATAATCAAAAACTGGCTGTGAAACCGTCTTCAGCGCCAAGAATAAGTGGTTTGTAAAAGCACAATTGGAAAGCAAACAGCCAATGAAAACAGAGAAATCCACCTGTATCACCCAAAGGAAGTCATTATTAAAGGGCCGTGACACTATGTGACTCTATTTTCTCATCTGTGGTATCATGTTTCCTCATCACACACATCCCTGGAGTTGTTTTGTTTCATTCACACATGTTTAATTAACTCACAAACCCTGCATATTTATAATTTGGAGTAAAATGATTGTAGAGTAAATGCATTATTCATCTTCTGAGAGTAAATGCTACTCTATTTGGTGGAGAATGCCGGCAGAGTAACTTTATTTCTCTTCAAATAAACGTATAATTTCATCATTCAGGGTAAAATAAATACACGAAATTGAGTAAATTGTACTCTCAATTATTTAGTCTATCGAATTAGTAAATTTTAATATTTTTAGATAGAGACCAAATAGTTTTTTTCAGAGTAAAAGTTTCTTCAATTAGAGTAAAATGTACTCTGAGAAGTTCTTCTCTTCAAACTGCAAACAATCTCAAACTCTGCACAGCTTCACTGGAATCATTTGGATGATTTCTGCCCTGGAATTGCCCATTTCTACTGAACTAAAGGTAAAAGGTGCTGTTAACCCATTAACGCCTAAAACGCCTGTAAAAAATGCTTATAAATGCAGATGCCTGAGGGTTTTTGAAGAATAGGCGACTTTTCTACGGCAAAATACCTGTGGAAAAGTGTCGCATATTTTCGAGCAGCTTCATAAATCTACCCCCACACCAAATGTTCATCCAACAAGGTCGACAAAGAACATGTTCTGTCCATGAGGAATTTATCTACAACTATCAAGGGAAGAACGACGAAAACTTAAGGTGAACAACGACAAACATTAGTGAACTGTTCTTTGTCGACCTTGTTGGATGAAGATTTGGTGTTGGGGCAGATTTATGAAGCTGCTCAAAAATATGTGACACAGGTATTTTTCCGTAGAAAAGCATCGACCAAAGTTGCGTGACTGAATCGTGGCACTTCCTGTATTGTGATAATAGCCTATTGTCAACGTTTATGAAAACCTCAATATCTCAGCCTTGGAAGCACAGAAAAACATAGAATAATATTGCATTTAAAAGGTAAAGCTCTCAGCTTTTATTAAATTGTGTCATGAAATTTGATGAAATGAGAAATGAAATGATATTTGCGTCATGAAAAAGTTAAGACAAATCAAAAGACAGGGGAGATGTTGCTGGCATAAATGGGTTAACTTGAAAATTACTTCATGACATTGAGCTAAGGAGATGACAGACTAATAATAAAATCTTATTCAGACGTGTGCGAATGAAACAAAACACAACTCCAGGTATGTTTTTGAGGAGGTAACAGCATTCTGGCATGGCTTAAAGCTCACAATAGTCGATTTTATGTAATATAAGACCTTTAATATTCAAATATATTCAGCGTAACATAGTAGTACGCTGATTACTGTAGATACTTCTGCATAATTACAGATTAGAATCGTGTCTAGAGTTTCACTGAATTTTAAAAACTAGAAATGCAGCTTCGAGCACGTCTCATCTTTCGCTTCGTATCACGGACACATTTTGTATCTCAGCAGGGAGCAGATAGCAGAGAAGTCGACCAATCAGCACGCAGCCTGCAGACAGGAGCCAGCCCCCGAGTCTGGCACAGGTACAAGCAGGGGCAGATAAGAGCACACTCACGCACATTTTTGAGGCAGGTTTGGAAGTAAAGTGAAAAGTGAACTGAATCCAAGAATGGTTTTATCACACTATGAGAAAACGTTTATCTAATTCTGTCTTTCAAAACTTGGACCGAAGAAGTTAATGGTTTAAAATATGAATTACAACTAAAACAACTTCTTTTCATTTGAATATTGTTTTGAGTATCATTTTGGTAACAATGAAACTGCTGAGTTTTGTGTTGTAACTTAACTAAAAAGAGTTCAGTCTCATTTTTCCTGTACTGATTAATGCCACAGTATTAGGGGTGTAACAATAACCAAAATATCATGATATCGTATCATCAAAGGTCCAATAAAATCGTGGACCATCACAATATATCGAATCACAAGTTTCTCTGCTTAAATGAACAGTTCTGATGCAGAAATAGCTAAAAAAAAAAAAAAAAAAACAACAGAGGGAACTACATAGACCATGATCCTTTGCTCCATTTCAGTGCAGACGACATTAAGAAATAACTTCTCTAAGCACTTTGAAATCTTCATTCTTTGGATTAAGTCTTGTGAAGGCATTTTTAGAGGAAAAAGTAGCTTTTTCACAGTTTTGTGCCTCCACAAAATATTGCAATAAATATTGTATATGGTGAAAATATCGTACAAAGAGATTTGGATATCGTTCCATCCCTAATGACAATAAATGTTGTACCAAATGACTGGTCAAAGCATTTTAGAATGTCGGTCTTGTTATTATGTAGAATATCATAATATCGTGAGTTTTCCCATGATATCGCAATAAACATCGTACCGTGAGGTTCATACTGTGACGATATCGTATTGTGAGACTTGGATATCATTACAATCATTGCACCGCTACACAATCTGTAACTTTTTAACTAAAAAATAAAATAAAAGCATGTTTTTTATGCTTTTTTCCTTGGAGATGTCGTTCCTTTGGTTATACTAGTCCACAGTATGGCACAAAACATATCTATCTACTTGGAGCATGTTCTGAAGTAAAATTTGATCTTTCTGTTTCCGTGCAATCCTGCAGGTGACCTACAGAAAGTTACATACTGCACCTTTAAATAAATACAACTAAGCACTTTTCACACTTTTGTATTTGCGCCACATTCTTTCTACAGACTAATAAATGTGAGTTTCCATGGTTTGATTTCACTTAATAAATACAGTAAGTTTTCCTTGAGAAAAGCTCCTGTTCCTCCCCCTCTGCACTCGCGTGATGACTGACACAGAGGTTTGAGTGAGCCTGTCGGGCGGCAGGTCCGCACCTGCCCCTGACCTGAGTAACACCGATGACGAGGAGCGCTAAAGGCCACGGGCTACAGTTCAAATAACTCCAACAAATAACTTTCAACGTATGGAAAATTACGCGGAAATACTGTACAGGCAGAAATCTTAGAGGAGTTTCTTATTTAAAAGCAGAAACTAAAGTACAAAACTCTTACATTTGCAGATACAGGATAAAAAATATTGAAACCAAGTCAAAACAATCTATCTGTAGCCTTGGAAGACATTCATATAAATACACTCTCTCTCCCCTTCACCATAATACAGTTCAGCTACATCCGCCTCCAAATAAAAAAGTATAATTAATAAAGCTGCATGATGTAGATTTTCTGGTGGAGGGTCTTGTCTCTTGGTATGGCATTAAACAAATCTATCTCTATGGAAACGGGTAGGCGACGCCACCAGGTCAAGTTACGGACCAGATCTGCAGGATGTCGAGCCCACTCAACATAAGAAGTGTGCGTTTTTGAAGGTGTTTTTGAGCAATTAAACACCTATAAAAGGGAGATACTATGTTCAGTGCTCTATTGTGGAACATTAGCGATGCAATTCCTTCGATAGAAATGTTACATAGTGCATCTTTAGTTAATCTCAGTAACATCCCAATGAGAATATTTGACATATTTGTTAAAAGGTGCCAAAAAGTACTTGTAAATTGTGTAAAATGTGGTGATGCAAAAGACAAACAGATTTTCAAATGTTAACACAAAATCTACAAAAAATACAACTTAAACTAATTTTTCTATAGTAAACACGCCGGACAGATGTTTCCTTTGCATGATGTATTATTTTCTGTGGGAATGCAGGAAACAAAACAAAAGCCAGGTTTGTTACTGGTGTTGTTGAACTCACGGTTACATCTGAGATTTAAAAAAAAAAAAAAACTCCTCCCAAACAGCATCGCATTTAAATCCCCTGATAATGACAGTAATAGATGAAGTCTCATTAAGTAATTTGGGGTAAACAAGTTAAAACGTGCAAATAAAAACCACCTCGGGATGTTTTTTTAAATGATTTTGTTTTGACAATAAAGATCATGTTTACATTTAAGAGTATTTCTAATAAAGAAGGCCAATTCCCAGACTGTGTGTAAACTGATCTCTGACACGAATGATTCCCAAACTTTCAAACCACAACTGTCAAAATACCATGATAAAAGGGACATTTGCTAAAGGCTCATAATATCAATAGGAATAAATGCTGCCAAAGTGTAATGCCATGCTGTGGAACATTCTAGGCAAAGTAATAACATCTCCCTGGAGACATGCAGTTACCCTCGAACAGACAAGTTACATGCCGCAGCTTTAATTTGACTCCAGTTTTGGCCATTTAATCCTATACTTTCCATTACGTTACATGTTTACGCCGATGTCAAAAAACGGCACAGATCAGTGTTGCCTCGGCGGAGATACTTTAACCCATCTTACAACAGCCACGAGTCTAACAAACAAGACCCTCTGCCTGGTTCACTCATTAGTGTCTGGAAACATTAGAAAACAACTTTATAAGCAGCCTTAGTCTTACCTTTGTTGATTTCCCACTGCACATGTGAAAGCCCAAAAGACTCAATCGCCGATGACATTTCAAATACCATTTATTTACGAGTGAATTATATTTTTTGAAAACGCTAAAAAAATATATTCCTGAACCATTTTCTTTCAACAACTTTCAGTTTCTATTGTTCTTCACCGTCAGTAGTTGCTCTTCACTTGTTGCTTCTGGCCGCTCGTTGCCGCTGGAGTCGGCAATCGAGTCTTTTGGGGTTTTGCATATGCAGTGGGAAATTAACAAGGTAAGGCTAAGGCTGCTTATAAAGTTGTTTTATAACATTTCCAGACACTAATGAGTGAACCAGGCAGAGCGTTTTTTTGTTAGACTCGTGGCTGCTGTAAGATGGGTTAAAGTGGTGTTAAGCCTCTTCTGTGTGAAGCAAATTGCCATTTTACTTGGAAACGAAGACCTTGCCCCCATCACTACACTAGTTTGTTGCCTTGACAGACTCACTACCACAGCGAGATCTCCTCCTAGAAAACACTGATCTGTGCCATTTTTTGGCTTTTGACAGTATTCGACCACCTCTAGCAACGGACTGTAGCTTCAAATTTGCCGGAGTTCCCCTTTAATATTTTTTTTATAATCTTCCACAGTATGGCGTATCTAACTTCATGAAGAATGTTGCGAAGTACGATTGAAATTAAAAACTATGTGTCCTCTCTCCACAAGCCTGACTTCTATTTTACCATGGCCTTCTCCTGTTTGCTTCCATGGAAATGTTGCTTTGGCTATAATATTCTACAGTTTGACATGAAACATATCTATTTCCATTGTTAGGATTCTGTGAAAACATGCAGATGACATGCAACCTCCAGAAAGGTACATACTATCCATTTAATAACAGGTCTATAAAACCTGTTGCATACCTGAACCCATAACATCTTTCAACACTTGTAAAATTGGCAAGCAATGTATGATATGCAAATGCTGAGTAGAAGGCTGTAAATAAAAAGCATAAACAGAAAATATAAAATATGCAGTGGTGGGAGTTACTCAGGTGAAACTGAGCTGGACAAAAGCAGCTGCTGTCAAACCCCAAACCCCAAACTCAAACCAACAGTGTAAACAAGTCTGTCTCATTTCAACCGGACTCTGAAAAAAGCAGTCATGTTGGCAAAGACGGTGAGTCTGATTCATTAGCCGGTTTCACTTTGTGGAGACCGTCTGAGCTCGCAGTATTAAGATTTGTTCGCTCGACGGTAGGCGGGTACTTTTTTATTTAACCAGTCGCCGCTATTTGGTCGTGACGTCTGTAATGCACCGGAACTCTCAGTGGTGTCCAAGTAATCACCGGCACAACAGCAAATAAAGCAGAGAGTGAACATGTCTGTCCACAAGTATTGTTGTTTCTGCGAGGTGAACTTGCAAATTAAAGGTACGATAAAAAATGTGAAGATATTATTTGATGACAAAGGAAGTCTAAAGGAGGATAGCATCTGCAGCTATCACAACTCGGGTTGGTTCTGGCCAACACATCGCTTCTGAGTGGCCGGTGCGGCGACTACAACTTCCAGGGTTCTTGCAAACCGCCGAATGTATTCTGATTTCTAACTAGTCGCTGGAAAGAAATTAAATTGAGCAAAGGCACTAGGTGGCTCCAGCCTGGCTAAAAGAAGGTAATATCTTGCAAAAAATAAAGATGCACTATGTAACCTTTCTGGTGAAGAGTACAACACATACTCATCTCTCTCTTTGCCTGGAAAGTTCCATCGTGTGACATTAAAATTTACTTTTACATTCATCCAGTTATAAACGTTTTTACTGTGAGCAGGATCGCCTCTCCACAGATCTGACCTGACCTGTTGGCAACACCTGCTACTCTCCATGGAAACAGATACGTTTAATTTTAATTTTACATTTCATTTATTTAAATTAATCTACCCCCACTAATGTCCTGATGTTTTCCTGTCATGTACTATTTGTACTGATTTGTTTTTAATTATGTCTTATTTGCTGTTTGTACGGTGTCCTTGAGTGCCCAGAAAGGCGCCTTTAAATAAAATTAATTAGTAGTATTATTATTATTAATGGTAAGGTAAGGTGAGGTAACTTTATTTAATGCCGTACTGTGTGAAAAATTCCAGGGAAAGCCATAAATATCTCCATGGAGACAAGCAGGTGGTGGACCATCCTCCAGAGAAGTGACACAGTGCAGCTTTAAGATAATATCAGTGTTTTTACTTTGATGTGGGCATGAAAAAAAATCAATGTTACAATTTTGGATTCCGTTTTATACAGATGTTTTTCATTATTTCTTTCCTGAATGAGTCTTTTCATTTTGTGTGAACTTTGCTCCACACATCGCGCTTGAATCTCTTGATCACAAAGCTTCACGTTCATTATTAACAAAATGAAAGTATAAATCACAATTTTGAACCAACAACAAAAATTCCAGGAGAGCTGGCGGAAAAGAAAGATCCGTATTCTGTTTTTCGTACAATGGAGTGAACTTTCGAGGGAGAATTTTAAACAAGAATGAATTAAAACTAACTTCCAACATTCAATCAGCAAAGGCATCAGGGCGGAAAATATCTAATAAAAGGATTCTGCTCAAAGTTCAGGTTTGTAAAAATTGACAAAAATACTGAAAAATTAACTGAGAACAGAACAGAATAACTGAACTACAAGGTTAGCTTCGCTGGTGAGTCAATAAAACACAACATTTTGTTTGTGGAGGAAATACTGGTACTTCAAAAACTGCAGCCTTTGCGATTTGTTAATTGGGTCAATTTAAATCGTAATTTTGGTTTGATTGCTTAATGTTACAGCCCCAAAAAAGGTAGTTTATATGAAAAAAATGCTGGGTGTGTTCTTGGATACCCATGGCGAAATGTGCAGTAGTTACCATGGTGACATACTGTAATAACACATTAAAGGGATAGTTTGGGTTTTTTGACATGAATCTGTACGTCTGACTTACCTCCCAACAGTGTCCAGTGAGCCGAGTTCTTCCCCGGTTTCGGTGCTGATGAAAGTGTCTGGTGACTTGGCTGGAGTCAGGGAAATAAAGCGTTTTTCTTCTCAAAACAATATGTGTTCAAAAGAGTGATACATTTGCGTCACAAAACGTGAACCACGAAAAAGTCAGACCTCATAATCACTTGGTACTATTTTCTCTTCAGTCGTATCACTGCGCTGCCTCTAGGTGAAGCCGCGCACAAATCCAACACTTTTTTCAGTAGTTCGGCAGTGTTTACGTGCTCAGACTTTTGACCGCCGCAACGTGAGAGAGCTAATGTGAGAGCTACAGCGATAAGTATATAAGCTTCTATAAGCTTTATAAGAATATATATAAAAATGGTGCAGACTTGTGATTATTCAGGCTGTAACAACAAAAATCCAGCTTCAATTTGTCCCACTCTGTCCCTCCTCTCTCTCTCTGCTGTTCTAACTCCATCTGGTGAATTTGGGCATCAGTATATTCGGGTTCATAAAGATCTCCCCTTGGCTCTGTGCTAAAGTCTTCATCATCGGAGTCAAACATGTTGTTGTGAACTTTCCGAGCAGGAAACACAGTGAAACAGTCGCAGCTTCACCTGGAGGCAGCGCGCAGGGATACGAACCGGAGATAAAATAGCTCAGAGAGATTATGAGGTCTGACTTTTTCGTGGACAACGGTTTTGTGATGCAAATGTATCACTCTTTTGAGCACATATTGTTTTGAGAAGATAAACACTTTATTTTCATGACCCCAGACAACTTGTCGGACACTTTCATCAGCACCGAAACCGGGGAAGAACTCGGCTCACCGGATGCTGTCGGGAGGTAAGTCAGTGTTGATGCACGACACTGCTGACGGGGACGTACAGATTCATGTCAAAAAACCTGAACTATCCCTTTAAAGCAAAAATTACCAAAAAAGATTGTCTGAAAACTCACAAACGCACATTTTCAGGAGCCTTTAATCAATACAAAGGTTAAATGTTCGGTTTAGTTGTCTCATTTTTAATAAAAACCATGAGCATGACTAACTGAAAAACCATTGGAGAATTCTTGCTAGCGTGACTGCAATTTTATACTTGTTTTTCAGTTAGTCAGTCAGTTTTATTGTCTGAAAATAAAGGTAAAATTTAACTAACAGATCTAACTTGTGTAATAGATCTTCAGACAAAGCAGTGCTTACAGTTAGCATTATGTAATGATAATCAAAAGTATCAAAAGACTATAATTCACCTCACCCATGTCAACCTTGTGATTTGTTTACCTTTCTTGGCCGAGTAAATCCTTGTAATAAATAATTACACAAAAAGACCTCTCCCTTTAATAATCCAGCGTAATTACAAAGACCAAAATTACATCTCACAATGTCAGCAGATTTCATTTTCCGCTCAGGGCATGTGAAAATAACGGTTTGCAGAGTTGAACGAGCTTGTTTTCAAAGTTTACTCATCTTGTCAAAACAAATGGGGCTCCTTATTTGGGCATACCTCTTCCTTTTTTTGCCGTTTCATCAGCGCAGTGGCAAGGCGTGTTTAGAGCCTGTCGTAACCTCGCCCGCTTATCCAGGATCAGCAGCTAATGCCAGATAATTATTTGCATGACTGTATTTCAGACGGGGAGATGACTCATTTTAAATATACTTTGCCTTCACAGCGTAATAAAACCGCCTGACCTATATTAGCGCCGCTGTAAAGTCTCTCATTATTGCCGACCACGAGTTATCTAATAAAGTATAATGGTTTACTCGCATCGTGTGTCGATAAAAAGAAAAAATATGTAAAGAGAAAATATGTAAAGGCAAATTTGTTGTTGTTGTCGTGTTTTTTTGTTTTGTTTTGTTTTGTTTTGTATGTGTATTAGATGTATATTTTGTTATGCAAATGCATTCTTGTTGTGCTGTCACCTCTCCACAGATCCAACCAGTAATTTTAGCAGCTAGGCCTATGGCAGTTAATACTATATTGACTTATTTTTAACAAAATGCAATATTAAACATAAAAACAAAACACAAAAACATAAAACATTCCCCACAAAAAATATAAAAGAACAAAACTGCACACCTCTAGTCTACCCCTACGCCCAAACACACACACAAATTGAATTAAATAAAACAAAAGTAAAGTGGTAGTGCAGCATAACCACTGCTAGGCCGCCTTTTATTTATATTTTGGCTAATTTATAATTTAATTTCCCTTTCTCTCAGTCTTTTTTTCTTCTTTCACTTTTAGTCACTATACTTAACTAATATTATTTTCACTATCGTTATTTCCTGTCATCATCTTTTACTTTTTACTACAATCTTAAATTCTACAATCTGCAATCTGCAATCTTATTGTTTCAGTGACAGATGAAACCATTTTTTTTCATGCAGTCTGCGCTGAAATGAAGCAAAGGATCATGGTCTATGTAGTTCCCTTGGCTTTTTTAGTTGATACTGTACTATAACAAAGAATTTAAGCAAACAGAATTGTAATTCGATATATTGTGATGGTCCACAATATTGTGAGACTTTTAGCGAAACAATATCACAAAATTGGGTTCATCAGACTTCAGGGTTATAAATTAATTTCAGTATTGTCATGTATTTTCTCTATTTTCTTTAACAGTATATCCCACTTTAAAATGTGTTGTAGTGACAGGTCTTTTGGCTGGTGAACTCTCCTACTTGTCTCAGTGTGTAATGCCATACTGTGGAACATTTCAGGCAAAGCAGTAACATCTCACAGGCAGACCCTCCGCCAGAAAAGTTACACAGTGCACCTTTAAATACTTTGGAAAGGCATTTTTCAGTTGTGTTAACAGTTCATATTCTATGTAATATATTCACGATCAGGGACGTGCACAGGAATTTTGAGGGGCAGTTGCTCTGACATGAAGAAAGGGGAATCGCGCTGCCCGCTAAACTTAAATGAAGTGTAATAAAACTTATTTTAGTTTTATTCTCCCTGCATTCTGGCATTTCCAAATAGATGGCGCACTCTAGATGAATTGATACATTAAATCAAATTACCCATGTAAGACCGTGGTGCTGTGCCCAGGGGTAGAACTATATGTTGAACACGTCTTCCTCACTCATGATCTGAAAAACTTCCCATAAAGCACTGCGGCCAAGTATATATCTAGTGTGCCGCGCACACCGCATCTCCTCTTGTACGGTGTGGACACTGCGCGTGGATTGTGTCTTGTCTCGTACGCTGTGTGGACCGCGCGTCCTCCTGTGCATCTCTAAACCAGAACTAACACCCGGAGTAAAACAGGTCTAAAGCAGGTTTAAACCAGATCTAAAACCAGGACTAAACAAGCATTAAATCAGGACTAAAACCAGGTCTAAACCAGGACTACAACCAGGTCTAAACCAGGTCTAAAACCAAACAAGAATTTGCAGGAGGTGGTTGCTGCATTCATTTAGTTTTTAAAAGCACGACAATATCAAGTAATCCAAAGTATTCAGATTACGTTACTCACTTAAGTAATTTAATGGATTACGTTACAAACTACATTTTGGGGAATGTAATCTGTAATCTGTAGGGAATACAGTTTAAAGTAACCTTCCCAATACTGTCAACAGAATCATCAAATGTGTCACAATGAAATGGAATTCAAAACTTCTGAAACGGAAAATCATTGGCCCTAAATATAGTGCACAAGTTGAATTGAGACGTTTGAATATGCCACATGTAAATCGTTGGATCCTGCAAGTTATTTTCAGTTTAGGCCTATTTGTTGGGCTGATGTAGTCAGACCAGAACCCTCCATCCATCTGCTCCTGCTCCGGCCCTTCCTTCAAATTTTAGAATCTTTGTGGCCCTCCAGCCAAAAAGTTTGCCCACCCCTGTGTTAGAAGTTGAAAAAACTGAACTTTTGGAGTCGGCCGCGGCTCTCCGCAGAGAGCTTGTGGGTAATTTCTTTTTACTTTGCGCACACAGGCTCAGGTGCTGGTCGCGTGCAGCTCTGTGGCTCTGTAAACAGAACAGAGCTCCTCCCTCCAGACTCGCACTCGTGCGGTGCCCTAATGTAAGTGACTGAGGCGACAATTTTATTTTCAATTTCAAATCTAGGCATAGGCATTTTCATACATGAAAACCTGTATGCTTCGACCGATAAAAAAAAATATATATATATAAAAAAAAAAAAAAATTCCCCTGGAAGGGCAACTTCAGTCAAGGAGGCCATACGGGCAGTTGCCAGGGCAACCAAAGCAACCCCCCTCTGCACGTCCCTGTTCACGATAGACTTACAATGTCACAACTTCTGTTACTACTGATTCTGGTACTTCTACGACTACTACTACTACTGGTACTGGTACTGGTACTACTGGTACTACTACTACTACTACTACTACTACTACTGGTACTACTGCTACTACTACTACTACTACTACTACTTCTTCTACTACTACTACTGGTGCTTATTGGTTTGTGTACTTTCAGTATTCTACTACTACTACTACTACTACTATTACTAGTGGCACTACTACAATAGTACTAGTACCAGTAATACTACCCTCTATTGGCACTACTACTAGATCCGGGGCTTAAGGTAAATAACAACAACAGAAGCAGTGCTGTTCGAAAGATTCACAATTATTCCAGAAACATTTTGTCCTGAACTACAACAGAAGATCCGGTCTTTTGTTCCAAAACCTGTCCTGAAATAAAAGTAATAATTGTGTTTCTTTCGCCGTTGGACAATCCTACTTAATACATTGATTTCAAATATAATCGCAGTGTTTGATAGAAACATTGTACAACTATTTTCTTCTATCAATCATAAATAATCCTCATGCATCATTTGTACCATCAAAACCAATAGATACTTTCTCATTTCTAGATTAAATTAGACACTTTCCATAGCCTCTCTGAGTTTCAGTAACTTTCCATTACATCACTGGATACTTGGGGTCACCATCGCGTCCCTTTCACTAGTCACCTGACCCCCAGCGGCCAATCAGATTCCTGCTTCAGGCAATTGATTGCGATTGGCTAAAGTAGGTCAGAGACTGTGAGAAGAAGTGATAAAGCTGTGTCCTCCTTTCCACAGGTGTGACTGGACCAGGTGCAGGAGTTTCTCTTTAAAACGCAGGAGTTTTGTTTTCCTGTGTTTGTACAAACACTGGGGCTCCTGTTCAAGAGTCCTGATGGGCTATTCACAAAAGACTGTGATATTCTGTGATAATATGATGACATTTTGCAGTCTAAAAGGACTGAACTCAAAAGTAAGGACGCTTCTTTGTTTGTTTGTTTGTTTGTTTTACACAGAGCTGCTCTTTATCTCTCTATGATTAGACTAATGGCATTTCCCATGATGTACGGAGCAAGTGAAACAACCTTTTAACTCAAAAGAACCGTAACAACCACGTGAGATGTGGAAGAGAAATGAAATGAGACAGTTCCCCCCAAAACAACATGAAGAACATGATCCAATCATTCAGGTTCAGGTTGAATCTGACAGATGTGTAATAGATGCGGCCTGTGTGTTTCTAATAAGACTAGAGTGAACCTATATCCTAAGATATAAGATAAAACCTCCTGATGAGTGGACCTGGCTCCCGGCCTACTTCTCTTTACTGTAACAGTAACTCACAGCATCAGAACACTCGTGACCGTCAGCTGAGATGCCGCGGCTCTTCACGTACCTTGTGCGCCTCTTGGATGAGTTTGCGGACCACCTGCTTGATGTGGGGTGCGGACTCTTTGGCGGGGTGCGTGTACACGTGTACGCGTGTCACCCCCTTGTACAGCCCGCTGTGGCCGGGCCAGCCGATGTCCAGCGCCGGGACCTCTGTGTCGGACATCTGCGGCCAATAGGTGGAGTGCACCCCGGAGTCTGCGCTGCTGGAGCCCTTGGAGGGCTCCTGCGGCGCCGCCTCGCCGTCACTGTGCTTGTCGTACTCTCGGAAATTTTTGAGCAGAGTCTTGACCTCGCGTGCGGACAGAAAGTCCTTTATGTTGTCTTCTTTCAGGCGCATCTTGAACGGGCCGTCCCCGTTCTTCACCAGCTGCTCCAGAGCCGCTCTCTGCTCCTCACTGTAGTAAAACTCGGGCCGAGTCTCCGGGACTTTCTCGTTCACGTGTTCGTCATCCATCACCGCGAGCTGGGACTCCGCCATGGCTCCGCTGCGTGTGCTTCTCACTATGTCTGGAAGCGTCTACCTGTGCGTCAGGTGCGCACGGAGCTCAGGTAGCACAGGGGGCGGGGCCTCACGGTACCTGACGACAGCCCACGTCCTGTTTGCGCTTTTCATAATAAACGCGTCATAGCGTTTTAATACATGTGTAATAAAGACGTGATCTCTGCGCTCTGGGGTGGGCTACACACAGGAAAGGCTCAGGTTCAGTGACTACATTCTTACATTTAAAAGATCTTCTGAGAAATTATTGACCGACATTCAGTATTTTCAGGTGAGACACAGTTGAGTCTGATTCTTCAGTCAGATGTCTGGATCCTAAATGAAAACACTGCAGTAAAGTGGACTGAAAAGTACTCTAGTACTATAAATGATGTGAAGTGAGAAAAGCACTGACCTAAATATCTACAGGACCAAACCGGGTTTAAACCAGGTTCAAGTCAGGTTTAAACAAGGACTAAATTAAATCTCATTTACATACCATCAGAACAATATTGATAACAGATATGTGACAGATCTGGCAAAGGAACAACAGTTGTGTATGCAAATTTACAGCACAATGTCAGGATTAAAATGGATCTACACCAGGTCTACACCAGGTCTAAACCAGGATTAAACCAGGATTAAACCAGGATTAAACTAGGATTAACACAGGACTAACACAGGACTAAACCAGGAGTACACCAGATGTGAACAATTTAACATTTTAGCAACTTTTCTTTCTAATGGAAGTGCACTCAAACATGATATTTTTAAAGAGTAACTTCTCCAGAAACTAGATAACAAGTACCCACATGTGCAGAAAACATGTAGTAGTATTTTGAAGCAGACACAGTTTTAGTACTTTTTAATGTGTACAGACTTAAAAATACATTCTGTCTTTTCAACCAAAATCTAAAACATCATTGCCCCATATAAAATCCACCCTTAGGTGAACATTCAGTCTTGCTTGTTATAAATGGACTCCAGGTTGTCACAAAGCTTGTTTTTTCCATGACCATAGAACAACACATAAAGTACTGCATGTTTTGATCCTCTTCTGTTGACTTTTCTTAGCTTCAGACAAGTTTAGCAAACACGGATACAGAGACTACATTGTGTTTACCCCTGCTGTTTTCTCCTTGGCCTATTATCGGACTAAATGTTACAAAAGGTTAGTTCAAAGATACATATTTACGACACTGATCATTTGAAATTTTACAAATGTGTTATAAATAAAAATGAAAGAGATTGCGTTATGTCTACGTCTGTTTTTACCTTGGGCTGTGAGCAGAATAAAAGTTACAAAAGGTTCAAAAGCTCTAAAGATAAACACGCACATGAATAGCATTACGTTCTGAAACTTGTATGGAAATAGAAAGTTAAAGCCATAGTTCAGTACTTGGATATAAGTTTTATGCCGAACTGTGGAATATTATAGCTAAAGGAACAACATTTTCAGAGAGTCAGTTTTGGGGAGATGCAAGCCCGCTCACACCCATGTATTGCTTTTACTTTAGTCTGTTTTTTAGTTAAATTTACAGATTGTGGCTTTTAAGTACACAGTATTTACCATTAGTACTATTACTCCTAGTAGTGCAGCTGCTAGTTTTATCATCAGTGCAGCATATTGGCCATACATACCTGAAAATGTACACACACAATCCCAAAAAACACATTCAGTACACTCTGGGACTTCTCTAGAACACAGAAACTGAGAAAAATCCTGCACACTTTCTCCCAAACTGTTTTTAATCACTGACAACGTTTCGCTCAGTGGATCTTCGTCAGTTCATGAAACGTTGTTATTTACTAATAACAACGGCCTTCAGTGTGGACTAATGTTGACAAATGTCTTTCTATTGATACAACCTTGTAATAGAAGATACACAGTAAAAAGGAAAATATCAAAACATTCAAAAAGACACAAAACAAAAATAAGAAGGGTTTTCAACAACAAAGATTATATATATATATATATATATATATATATATATATATATATATATATATATATATATATATATATATATATATAATAAAAACAAAGTTATGCCAGTAAAAAAAAATACATTTTGAATAGAAGTCAATGGGACAAAAATGTACCTAAGGGAGTGAGTATTTTGATTAAAGACCGTTTAATGAATGTGATCTTGGAAAAAAAAAAATACACAGAAATTAATAATAAATCAGAAAAAATACACAAACTGGCTAATTTTGGTGCTATTTGATGCCAGAGTTATGCAAAAAAGAAAAGTTGTGATGTCCAAAAATGTACTTAGAGGTGTAGGAAGTGAATATGCATAAACACTGATAATTTGAAAATACATTAAATTCAGTAAAAATAGAAGTTATAGACTCAATACTCAAACCAATACTGATAGAATGTGATTTTCAACATTAAATTGTAGTATTTTCTTTTATATTCCCATGTGGTCTTATATCAGTGTAATCCCTCAGTGCTACATGGGTTTATACTCGTCTATGTGCTCTTATATTTGTTCTGATACAGTTCAAGATCATTCTAAAGCTATTCAGGTTCATTTCTGTCCTGTGAATGTGACTTTTTTAGTATCAATCCCTGCTCAAATGGGTATCTAGTTTTGATATTAGTTTTAGTATTTTAGTATTGATTAGTATCTGATTTTGATCATGGTCACATCTTTATATCGCGCTTTCCCACCTTCAAGACACTCCTCAAGGCGCTTTACAACAATAAACCACACACACATTCACACACCAGTGTATGCAGACACTGGGGGCGAGGTGGGTGAAGTGTCTTGCACAGCAATACCAGGATCTGACCGCTCACCAAGTCGCACTTTTTTTTAGGGTTTGGGTGCTCAGGTGCGACTTATATATAGATCAAATAGATGAATCCAATATATGAATCAAAAATGAAAAAACAAATCATCCGCTTTTTCATTTTGGTTTTAGAGACAAATAATAAAGAAAAGAGTTGTTTTTTCGTTTTCTTATTTTTAGTTCTATATTGAAAAATGAACAAACTAATGATACACATATTGTTCTCTATTCAGTTGTTTTTATTACTAAAACTTCGATAACTTGCCTTTCAAGATGAAATGTCAGTTCTTGTTCTTTGATTTTATAAAATAAATTTCCCTCAAAATTGCGACTTATGTTTTTTTCTTCTTCATTATGCATTTTTAGGCTGGTGGGACTTATACTCCAGAGTGATTTATAGTCCGAAAAATAAGGTATGCCTAGAGCGGGATTCAAACCGCCAACCTTCGGATCAGTGGACAACAGTTTAGTTTCAGTTTATTTGCCATTTGCAATATATATATATATATATATATATATATATATATATATATATATATATATATATATATATATATATATATATATATATATATATATATATATATATATATAAAAAATTTGCAATATTAAAAAAAACTGAGCTAAAGCTGCTCCGGTTTTCCATTCATTTTCCATTCACTCTACAGTCAAGTGTCTGTTACATTACAAAAATAACTTGCGTATCATTCATCGTAAATATAAATATAATGTACATTTCACCACTAGTTTGAAATTACGTTGTTTACAGGCAAAAAGGTACGTACAATTACTCTGAAGAAACAACAGTCAGGTTTTGTGAAAATATATTTTATTTTGAAGGGCTACAAACCGGTCCTACTTCCTGTACTAACAATAGCTTTAGACTGTACTTGTGAGGCTCATTACTTTTGACAGTTTTCATACCTTTCAGTTCACACCCGCCTGTCATGTAGATCACAACTCATTTTCCAACTGAGTAATTTTCACCAATGACATAATGTGTTTATATACAAAACTTAATACAAGGTTTTTATAGTAGTTTTCTGTTTACAAAATGATTCTGAAGGTAATACAGTTTTAGATGTTGTTTGGTGTAAAAGTTTTAAAGGTGTGTTGTGTAACTTTTCGTGTGGAGTGTGTGCCAAATGCTTTTCTTCATGGTGATGTTATTATTAATGTGATTAGCCCAGTTTCGCAGTATGGCATTAAACCTTTCTATCGTCATGGAGACCAGAGCAGACAAAGTTACAGGTCAGATCTGTGGAGAGGCGACCCTGCTCACAGTCAAAATGCTTGTTTTTCTAGGTATTTTTGAGCTGTAAAATCACATGTAATTAAATAAATGTATAATAAATGTAAAGTCGAGCTGTTTAAAGTCACACTGTGGAACATTCCAGGCCTATTCCGGCAATTACATATCCATAGAAACAAGAAAGCGACAGACCCGCCAGTGTGGCGGCCTCACAGCAAGAAGGTTGCGGGTTCGATCCCTGGGTCGCCCGGGCCTTTCTGTGTGGCGTTTGCATGTTCCTCCCCGTGTGTGGATGGATTTCCTCCGGGTACTCCGGTTTCCCCCATCAACCCAAAACATGCAGCACCCCTATGAACTAACATCAAGGACCATGTTGTCCACCCTCCTGTGGGCTCACCACCTGCAGAGGGGTTCATGTGGGGGTCAGGTGCCTGCGACCCAGCCGGATTAAGCAGGAGAAGATGGATGGATGGATATATGGGACTACGGATGGAAATTAGCACTTGTGCTAAATCCAGCGTATTTACATCAATGTGTGATTTCATACAAATTGTATGTTCATGAATATGCATCGTCCCACCCAAATAAACAAGTGGAAAAGTTGCACAATGCACCTTTAAAGCTGTATTATGTACCTTTTTCAGGTGTGTATGTGTGTGTGGGATCTGTCCTGTGCTTGTTTCCATGGAGATATAACATGTTGCTTTGAAGATTCCGCAGTGCAGCATTAAACGATTTGGCATTTGTTAAACTACGGGTGTTTTACTGCTCAAAAATAACCTCGACAAACTGCATTCTTAGGCTTGCCTCTCCACAGACCTGACCTGTAACTTAGTGCCAAAGAATAAAACAGTCATGGAAACCAGCAGGTGTTTGACAATCCATCAGAAAAGTGACGTAATCCACCTTTAATTGCCTACTTCAGACCACATTATGAAGCACAGAAAAAGTCGAGTAACATTGACCTTTTAAAGCTCTTCATATAATTTTGTTTCATCACGATAAGCGACTACTTCTTACTCTTGGGCTTTCAGGTGTTATGGGCGCCATTTTGAGGACTTTTAACTATTGATCATTTTTTTCCATCGCTGTTGGAGACTTTTTGACCCCAAGACTCAGCTAACTTTTGACCCGCATTTTGTTTTGAAAAGTTATTTGCATCGGTACTACTACTTTTTCATGAAACATTAAAAAATCTATGGTCATATGGGTAACTTTGTGTAATATTTTGAAGACTTTTTAAAGCCAAGACTGTGTCATTTTTTTGGTTAGGGGTCCGTCACCTGCTTGTTTCTATGGATACATCATTGCTCCGCCTGGAGTGTTCCACAGTATGACATTAAACAGCTCTACTTTACATTTATTCAATTACAGGTGGTTTTATAGCTCAAAAATACCTAGAAAAACAGGCATTCTGACTGTGAGTGGGGTCACCTCTCCACAGATCTGACCTGTAATGTAGTCTAATTTGGGCTCCATGAAGATATAAAGGTTTAATCTCCAAGGAGAAAAGCGTTTGATGGATCCTCCACTAGAAGTTACACAAGTTTAGTTCAGTTCTCCAGCGGTGATTCGAGGAAATGTTTGGCCCAGCACAGCCATCCTCCTCGGAAAACAAAAAGCTAAAAAAGATCTCCGAGCTGTTGGTGGAAAGTCCCTGGTTCAATACGTTCAGAGAAACCAGCTTTGCTATATAAACTTCCTTTAAAACATATCTTGTCGATGTGGATTCCAAGATCGCAAATTAATATGTGATAGGTGTATTTTTGATCTCTTAAAAACTACTAAATAAAAAACAGGCATTCTGACTGTGAATGGGGTCGCTCTCCGCAGATCTGACCTATAATTTGGTCTGGTTTGGTCTCTCTGATGAAAAACATTCCAGATGAAGCAAAAACATCCCCAGGAAGAAAAGTAAAATTACACAATATCCCTTTAAAAACTATTAAGGCTGCGTTCCCACTTCAGTTTGGTCCCATTTAAAGGCACAGCACCTGAGTTTTACTTCTTAAAACACAAAAAATGCTTTAGAAAATAACGACGGAAAGACAATGTTTTTAAAGACTACGTGACATACGACATTTTAAACAATTTATTCTTTTTTTATTTGTGCTGCTGTTGACCTGGACCTGAGCGCAGTGTTTCGTTTGTGTACTTTTTGCACTGAAATGACAAATAAATTCTGAAAAACAGCAAGTTTTAAACAGTTTGCAGGGGTCCAAAGTTATTCCTCACTTACCTTATGCATTCAGAGTATTTTAGTTATTTCTCAAGAGCTGCTTATACAATAAATCTGTACTGGGGCAAGATTAATTTTGATCAAATACATGGAATAAAAAAGTCAGGTGCATGTCCTTAAAAGAGGGGGCATTTTACTTCTATGGGGTATTAACTGCTCACACATAACATTTAGATCACCATATTACATTTCACTGCTTTGAAAATCTTATATACGCTGAAAACAACGTATTAACATTAACGTATTAACAAAGTTTCATTTTCATTTCTGATTCTCCGAGTTTCCCTGGAAGTCACATCCCCTTCAGAGCTCTATCACCACACAATCTTCTGCACATCGCATCAGGTCTGTCAAGTTGCTGTGTACAGTTTTGCATCAAGTTTTTGTATATTTAAGGAGAATTGTCACGTAGGAGTGTGGATAAGGTTGACTTATGGTAAAGAGCGTTCGAATAGGGCCTGGGAGAGATCGCTAAATTACTCAAAAAAAACCTCCTCAGGCATGACTTTAACATGGAAACATTATAACATGGTAGAAAAGCTAAAGAAAATCAGTTTTGCACAATACCGCCGACACTGTAAACCCGAATAAGTTATTAGAACTCAAAAAAATTGAAGCAATCGATCAATTATTCCTCAATGCCTCAATGATTTATTATTAAGTTGATTAAGTTGATGAACGTAAACGTCACAAAAACTTTCCAAAACTTAAAAGGCTGGACTTGTACTTTTTGAAAACAGCTGAATTAAAAGTGATCATTTACCTCAACTCAAATATTTGCAGTTAAAATGACTCAGTTTTTTGTTAAGGCAACTCATTTTGAAATTGTACATGTACGATATAAATTTAAGTACATTTTTTAAATCATCTCTATTTGAAACAATAGAAATAACAGGACTTTTCATGACTAAATTCTACTAAGTTGTACCTCATCTACGTTTTTAAGTTATGCTCAATTATACCCACAATATTTCACTAGTTAAAATTACTCAAAAAGACGAACATGTTACAGCAACTGGACAAAATTAAGTTAGCAGGACTATTTCTAAAACTTTGAGTGTACAATATCACCTATTTAATTACAGTATTTTTCAGACTATAAGTCACGCTTTTTTTCAGGGTTTTGGTGGCTGCGACTTATACTCAGGAGCGACTTATATATTACATGTTTCACACAGACAGCCTTTCAAGATGAAATGTTGGTTCTTGGTCTCTGATTTTATCAAATAAATTTCCCCAAAAAAGTGCGACTTATATGTTTTTTTTTTCTTCCCCATTACACATTTTTTGGCTGGTGCGACTTATACTCTGGAGTGACTTATAGTCCGAAAAAATATGGTACTTTGAACATTCAGGTTTACGGTGTATTTAAGTCCTGATATAGACTTGGTTTGGTCCTGTTTTAATCCTGGTTTAGTTCTGATCTAGTCCAGTCCCAGTTTTGATGTGGTGAACGCAGCCTAAAAGTGAACTTAAGATGTTTTTTTTTTCAATTACAGCACAAGTTTTTAAAGCAAATGTTTATTAAAATGTAAAATTGTATAAAAATGCAGTCCTTGAGCTCAGTTTTCTGAAGAAAAACACGATTAGAAGACGACAACCCTGCATATATAAATAAAATATCCCTTCTACGACACCTGGTTTGGTCCCAGCTGACTGCGCTGTAGGCCCAGTCTGATGAATACAACATGAATCATATATTTTAAATGCTGCTGTGGTGGTGTGTTCGTGGCTTGTGGGAATTCTGGGCCTCGTCACAGCTGCTCGGTGTAGTTGGCAGGGAACAGGCCGGTCTTGCCCCGCAGTTTCCCCGACCACCAGGAGGGGTCGTTGCGGTCCAAAATCTCGATAATGTCTCCGGCCCTGAACTCCAGCTCATCTCCCTCTTCGGCCTTGAAGTCGTACAAGGCCCTCACCTGCAGCGTGTTCACTCGCTGTGGGGGAAACCACACAGAATTGTAAGTTAAAGGTCTTATACAATGCAAAATTCACGTCAAGCCATGTTTTATTTGGTAAAAAAAGTTACATACTGTGGCTTTAAATGACGTACTTCCACAGCCAAAGAGTTTTAAATTAGTATTGTTTATACGAGCAAACACCTACAGCCATAAACATCATAGCCTACCATGTTTAAAGGTGGACTATGAAACTTTTTGGTCAGACATCCGTCACCTGCTCGTTTCTATGGAGATGTCATTGCTCTGCCCGGAATGTCCCACAGTATGACATTAAACAGCTCTGCCTTACATTTATTCAATTACAGGTGGTTTTATAGCTCAAAAATACAGAGAAAAACAGGCATTCTGACTGTGAGCGGGGTCACCTCTCCACAGATCTGATCTGTAACTGGAAAAGCACTATATAAAAATGTAGAAGATGGAAAATAGAATGGAAAGGTTTAATGCCATACTGCGAAACATTCCAGATGAAGCAATAACTCTATGGAGAAAAGCTTTTGACGGACCCTCCACCAGAAAAGTTACACAATGAACCTTTAAAGTAATGTTATGAACTTGAATTAAATGAAAAGACTAATAAAACTGTAATAATTATTTAAAGTGACAAATGTATTGCATCAGGTTTTAATGTCTCTTTGAACAGGCTATTTTATTGAGTTATTTCACACACAAAAAACAGCGTCATAGTTTTACAATCTTATCTTAAAGGGACAGTTCTAAATTTTGGACATAGGGCCTCATTTCTTAGTGAGTGTTGGAGATGTGGGGAGACACTTTTTTTTTTAAATCTTCCATCCAGTCCTTGTATTTGGAGAGGTTGCTGGTGCTAGGCTAGTGCATGTCATGGGCATAGGTGTCCTGCCACTAAAAACAGCCCTAGCCACTCCACAGAGCACCTGAGGTAAAACTATTATAACTCCAAACTGTCCATGTGAATGTCTGTATTGATAGAATAATAACTGAAATAAAACTAACCTTGCATTGCATAAATCGTCGCATGTTGAGGGACTATTTTCTCATATATCAGTCCGCCACTGCCGAGCTTTCTATCAGGAAGTACAACTCACTGCTGCTGCTCAGACATAAATCCTTCAAATGCAACGGTTGGTTTTACTTCTAAAATTATTCTATGGACACAGACATTCACATGGACAGTCTGGAGTTCTAATAGTTTTGCCTCGGGTGCTTTGTGGAGTGGATGAGACTGTTTTTAGTGGCAGGACAATTATGCCCATTGACATGCACTAGCCTAGCACCAGCAACCTCTCCAAATACAAGGACTGGATGGAAGATTTAAAAAAGTGTCTCCACACGTCTCCAACACTCTGGCTCACGGGGAAATGTGTCCAAAATTCCCAGCCGTCTCTTTAAATCTTGCAGCCGGACTTTGAGACTCACTTCTCTCTAATACGAGTGTTGTCTGTGTTTGTACCTGAGGAGGAGGCAGAGGCTCAGAGGGTCTTCTGGACATAGCCAAGTTGTTGGGGCTGCGACTGCGCGGGGCGTGTCCGATGGTGTGTGCGCGCTCCTCCAGACCCAAACGCCCCGCCTACAAACACGCAAAGAAACATCTGTAAACATCTGCATCCAGAGAGCAGATTTTGTTTCTAAGCAGAGGAGCTTTACCATTTGACTGGGAGGCTGGTCTGAGGCTCTTCGAGGAACGTTGGAGTTTAAATTGGGAGAGTTACAAGGCTCCGGGAGACTTCCTCTTTTTAACTGTGAGAAAAAAGTCACATGGAACATAAATAAAAACAATTAATTTAATGTACAGTAGTAAAATACCCTGGTCTTGGACTGGGCTATTCTAATAGACTTATTAATCATTTTTTAGATTAGATTTAACTGATTTTAAAATGTCATATGTTGTTTTTTTTTATTGCACTCTGCAGATAATTAATGCAGTTGTTTCTTTTACAATGAAATTCATAGATTAATCTTCACTAAATCCTGATATAGACTTGGTTTGGTCCTGTTTTAATCCTGGTTTAGTTCTGATTTAGTCCAGGTGTAAATTCAGTCTCAGTTTTGATGTGGTGTGTAAACGCAGCTTAAAATGTTAACTTTTTTTTTTTTTAATTACAGCACAAGTTTTTAACTCTGCAGACAAATGAGAAAGTCGTTTCTTCTACAATGAAATTCATAGATAACACTTTATAATAACTACACCTTACTTAGCCTTAATAAACCATGAACAAGGACTTGATTAATGATGAACAAACATTTAATTAATGATTCACACTTAGAAGCCATTTAACTATTACCTTAATCAGCACTTAACTTGCAATTAATTAGCCTGTGCTGTATAATAAATAAATACATTAATAATAATAATAATAATAATAATAATAATAATAATAATAATAATAATAATACATCAGACAGTGTTTTTTTGGACACTCAAAGATGCTTTACAAATAGGAAGCAACACTGTAGAAAATGGGGAGAATCATGGGGGGAAATACCAGACTGAACAAGTAAGTTTTAGTGATTTGAAGTGCTGCATATAGTAAATAATTACTCATAATTACTCATAATTATTTCACACTTACTTACTCATTAACGAACCATTTGTGTGTGTATTTGTAGATGCATATTTCAGTAATAAGAATATTATTATGTTTAAGTGTCTTAACCCTGATGTACCATTGAATTCAGAATTTACCAGGGCTATAACCTGTACACACAGAGCTACTACAAGAGGTGCTTCTAGTGTTAACTGTGTTGTCCCAGTGCACAGGACACTCTTGGTCATCGTCATCTTTTTTCGCCAAAGGGACTGGACTGATTTAAAATAGGAAACAAATTTAAAAGTAAATTATTGTACATTTCCAAACAAAAATGCTTTCACTGAAAATCATAATGCTTTTTATTTCTTATCTGTTTGTAACTAATGTGTTTCGTCTGTGTTTATACCTGTAGCTTATAATTTTTCTAGGGACAGCTGCTGAAAACGTGCTAAAACACTCAAAGCCGTGCATCTGGTTTGTTTAATGCGATTGTGATGTCCTTAGTAAACATAAACAAAATATAAGATGATGAATGGGTCTACGATGGAATGATTTACTAACACTGCCCTGCAATGACTCAGGCAGCTATTATCGTTAGTTAAGTGTTTTTGAGAGTTTTTCTAAAGTGAAGACTTAGTGCTTTAGAAGTGCTTTAAGTATTTGTTAAGAATTTTGCTTAAGAATTTTCACATTATTGAGGCATTTCTTAGGCAGCTCATCTATTATTTTTGCAGACTTCACTGAATAGACTTGTTTAAGTACAGAGTGTTATGATATAATAACACAACTGAAACAGAAAATGCCGCATTCTTGCAAAGGTGCAAATGCAAAGAGCAGAAATTTAAAAGTGAAAAAATGCAACGCACACTCACTCTGGGGGGATATGAGCACCTGGGCTGGCAACGATTCTGAAAACTGACGAAGGCTTTTGTTGAACTGTTCTTTAGAATTTAAAAAAAGCTTTTGGACGTCTGAGTGTGCTGTGTTTTTCACTCAATAATAACTTGCAATGACGTCTTGAATATAGGAGAATAAAGATGATTCAAACACGCATGAATCACTCCAAATACAACTACGCAAGAACAAAGTGGATTTTGCAGAATGTTTGCTTCAAAAAACTATTAACTAACCAAATATTAATGTGTAAAAGTGTAATTATTTATTCTAAAGTGTTACCACAATATTATAAGATTAAGAGTTCTAGTTTCAGGTTGTAAACGTCATTATCGCTTCATGTTATTTGGGTCGATGACGATGATTTTCAGTAGGCAAATTTTAAAATATAAAAAAAAATATTAGTTTCTATTGAACTTTGTCAAATATTTACAGTGTCAGATGCATAAATCTACATTTAACATTTATATTACCGTATTTTTCGGATTATAAGTCACACTTTTTTTCATGGTTTGGATGTGAAAACTGAGAAAGACTGAAGACAAATGCACCAAAAAGAAAATCATATTCTACAGATTACAAGCTGCAAGAACTGAAATATGCATCTGAAAATGGTGAACGAGCAGCAGAAAAAAAGTTTGGAGTGAGAGAGAAACTTGTAAGAGACTAGTTAAAAGCGGCGGATACTCGAACCGCAACAAAGAAAACAAAAAAAGCTGTTACTGCTTCATGCAACTCCACCGCCTCTATCAGAGCACGGCCAACGTTGTCCCAAAAACTGCAGCAGACTTCCAGGCCAAGGTCGACAGTTTGAAGTGTTGAAATGAGATTTATATATATATATAATTTTTTTTCTTCTTCATTGTGCATTTTTTGGCTGGTGCCACTTATACTCCAGAAAATACGGTAAGTATTTTTAGTGTAAAATGTCATGTGGTGCGACTGAGAATAAACTTAAAATTGTTTTATTTTCTAAAATATGGTTGGGATATTAATCTAAGTTCTGAGTCATATGAAGTGTATAGAAACAAACTGTTGCATGTCTTTAGATTTTTAATACATATTGATATTTCTTTTACTGTCCACCTTGCTTGTGTTTAATGAACAAACTACTGCCCTGTAAAATGCATCAAATGAAGAAAAATGCCTAAAGAATCCCATTCACCCAAGTCGACTTTGTCTGTTATTAAACTTCAGCCATAGAATTCCTGCTGTTATTAGTCGCACCACATGATGCACGGTCACACCACATGACATTTTAACACTTTACGTACAAAAAACATGCAGAATAACTCATGATTTCTGAAAAAAATGATTTGGTTCCATGGAGGTCAGAGGTACTACAGAAATGTGGTGAATCATTATCAAATTTGAACCTTTTTAACATTGGAAATTGCAGTTGCACAGTGTCATGTCATTGACCCATATGCGAAATTTTGAAGATGCGATATTTGGCTTGAATCATTAATCGCTACGGCAACAGTAGGACAGTAAACGTGCGCTGACCGGTGGCATGGAGGAGGGGCTGCGAATTCCCGGGGTGCCGTCGTTGAGGTAGATCTCGCGCGTTTTGGAGATGCTGGTGCTTTTGTAATATTCCACGAGTTTGTTCAAGGAGGTGAACTTCTCCGACCACAGGAAGTACTGGCCCTTGTTGTCCCGCATCACTTTGAAATGCTGCACGTCATTCTCGTGTCTGAAAAACACAGATACAAGGTTTGGGTTGAATAGAGGCTGATATTTGTGGTTTATGTGAAGGTTACACTATGCTTTATACTGCAAATGAGAGAAGTTTTGCAGTTTTTGTTTGCAAAGTAGGATGAAGTGCACATTGTAAACGATTCTAGGAACGCTTGAGAGATTTGAAATTTTGAGACTGAAATATGAATAAATACAAGAATTGTGCGTTTTAGAGCATGTTTATAGAGATCCAAACTACAACACAATATGCAGTAGTAGTACTTGTAGTAGCAGTAATAGTAGTAGTAGTAGTAGTAGTAGTAGTGGTGGTGGTGGTGGTAGTATAAGAGGAGGAGGAGAAGAAGTAGAAGTAGTGGTAAAAGTATAATTAATAATGTATCATAATCAAGACGAGTTGTGTATATTTTTGTGTTAATGAAACTTGGAGTAGTAGTAGTGGTAGTAGCAGTAGTAGTGATAGTAGTAGAAGCAGTAGCAGTAGTAGTAGTGGTGGTAGTAGTAGTAGAAGCAGTAGCAGTAGTAGTAGCAGTAGTGGTAGTAGCAGTAGTAGTGGTAGTAGTAGAAGCAGTAGCAGTAGTAGTAGTGGTAGTAGTAGTGGTGGTAGTAGTAGTAGCAGTAGTGGTAGTAGCAGTAGTAGGGGTAGTAGTAGTAGCAGTAGTAGTAGCAGTAGTAGTAGTGGTAGTAGAAGCAGAAGCAGTAGTAGTAGCAGTAGTGGTAGTAGTAGTGGTAGTAGTAGTAGAAGCAGTAGCAGTAGTAGTAGCAGTAGTGGTAGTAGCATTAGTAGTGATAGTAGTAGAAGCAGTGGTAGTAGTAGTAGAAGCAGTAGCAGTAGTAGTAGCAGTAGTGGTAGTAGCAGTATTAGTGGTAGTAGTAGAAGCAGTAGCAGTGGTAGTAGTAGTGATAGTAGTAGAAGCAGTGGTAGTAGTAGTAGAAGCAGTAGCAGTAGTAGTAGCAGTAGTGGTAGTAGCAGTAGTAGTGATAGTAGTAGTAGAAGCAGTAGCAGTAGTAGTAGTGGTAGTAGTAGCAGTAGTGGTAGTAGCAGTAGTAGGGGTAGTAGTAGTAGCAGTAGTAGTAGTAGTAGTAGTGGTAGTAGTAGTAGTAGCAGTAGTGGTAGTAGCAGTAGTAGGGGTAGTAGTAGTAGAAGCAGTAGCAGTAGTAGTAGCAGTAGTGGTAGTAGTAGTGGTAGTAGCAGTAGTGGTAGTAGCAGTAGTAGTAGAAGCAGTAGTGGTAGTGGTAGTAGCAGTAGTAGTGGTAGTAGTAGTAGTAGTAGCGGTAGTAGTAGTAGTAGCAGTAGTAGTGATAGTAGTAGTAGTATAAGCAGTAGCAGTAGTGGTAGTAGCAGTAGTCGTGGTAGTAGTAGTAGAAGCAGTAGCAGTAGCAGTAGTGGTAGTAGCAGTAGTCGTGGTAGTAGTAGTAGAAGCAGTAGCAGTAGTGGTAGTAGTAGCAGTAGCAGTAGTGGTAGTAGTAGTAGTAGCAGTAGTGGTAGTAGCAGTAGTGGTAGTAGCAGTAGTCGTGGTAGTAGTAGTAGAAGCAGTAGCAGTAGCAGTAGTGGTAGTAGCAGTGGTCGTGGTAGTAGTATGAAGCAGTTAGCAGTGGTGGTAGGTAGTAGCAGTGGTGGTGGTAGTAGTGGTAGTAGCGGTATTGGTGGTAACAGTGGTGGCAGTAGTGGTGGTAGCAGTATTAGTAGTGGTAGTGGCAGGTAATTGGTAGCAGTAGTAGCAGTAGTGGTAGTAGCAGTAGTAGTGGTAGTAGTAGTAGTAGCAGTAGTGGTAGTAGCAGTAGTAGCAGTAGTGGTAGTAGCAGTAGTAGCAGTAGTGGTAGTAGCAGTAGTAGTGGTAGTAGTAGTAGTAGCAGTAGTGGTAGTAGCAGTAGTAGCAGTAGTGGTAGTAGCAGTAGTAGTGGTAGTAATAATGCCAAGTGATAACAGCAGCAGTAGATCACAAAGTGTCAGTCGCTTGCATCAACAGTGGACACTTTTTTCCTCCTTTTCTTCACAGAACCATTTCCTTATCTGGGCCGCCCTCTGCTGATCATACGGTGTCACTGCGGCCTGTATTTCCCCTCACAGTCAGAACAGGACAGAGGCTGCGGTTTTGAGGGGGTGGGCGAGGTGTGATACAACAAGTGCATATTGTTGGAAAGCAGCCAGCGTCTGAGTGTGCACATTCGATAACTCACATCCACGTTATTTAAGGGAAATTGTACTGCATTTCACAAATATACAGTTAAAAAAGGTATATATTATGTACAGTTTAAGGGCGCACTGTGGTTCTGCTGTATCCAAGGTGATGTTATTGCTTTGTTATATTAGATTATATTTATTGTATTTACTCAATCACAGGTGCCTTTATTTCTCAAAACTACTGCAAAAACACACAATATTACCATGGTTTGTCTACGTCTAAGTGAGCAGGTCCACTTTTTTACACGTTTTAGATAAATTTGTAGTTTTTTTGCATCTGATTTTGCCCTAGTAGAAGGAAGTAGTAGTAGGAGTATTATATAAGCAGCTCTTGAGGTCAAAATAAGTCAGCTGTGTACTGTCTTCATCTCATTATAAAGTGTTTTACTGTCAGGAAGTGCGTGTTAGCATGCTAGTTGTTACATAATCTCATTGTGGTGAATCATCAGGATGCTCAGAATGCATAAGGTAAGTGAGGGATTACTTTGGACCACTGCAAACTGTTGAACTAGGAAGAAACTAAACTAGAGCTAGCTTTGTTTTTTACGTTTTAACACAGTAAAAACTTATTTTATTAAGTTTTAGATCAATACTGTGATTTAAATGTCCAAAATATAACATAATGATCCACAGGTGTCAGAGATTATAACTATAAAGCGACACAAGGTTAATAATTCTTCTTTAAAGGGTCCATATGATGCTATTTTCTGATCTGTTATGTTTTTTCCTCATCAAAAACATACCTGGAGTTTTGTTTTCTTTCATTCACACATGTTTAACACACATGTTTAGCAGTGAAGTTGAAAATTACCGCTTCATGACATCACAAGGTGGAACAGAGCATTTTTTAGAAGTTGTTTTAGGTCAATATTGCACTTTAAAATCTCCAAAATAAAACATAATGGCATGATGGGCGACATAAATTATAACTACCGTAACTGACAAAATCATAATACCGGTAGTCCATGTTTAACACACAAACCCTGCATATTTACGCTTCTGAGTTCATCTTTCAAGCAAAAAATACTCCCACCTTGTGATGTCATTATGTGGTGTTACCTGAAATGCTCTACTGTGTTTTTAAACTCCATACACCTTCAGTGATAGAAACATATCGAAAAATTCAGCCCTGAAGTAGCCAAACTTTGAAGTCACAGCCGTTTGAGCCTTGTTAAAACCACTTTGCTTCTGCAGATTCCACATTTTCTGACACAATCTCATCTGAACAAAAGGTCAGATACAAATGTATGTTTAATAAGGCAGTATGGGGGCAGTTTTGTTCCTTTTTTATTCAAACAAAGAAAAAAATCCAAACAAAATATACAGCTTTGAAAACAAAAAAAAACATGTTTACATTTTTAAGATGGAAAAATATTTGATTGAGTTTTGATTTTCTTTCATTTTAAATGTGAAATCTTTGATTGCGGGCCAAAGTTTTGTTTGCAAGTTGAAAAGTTTTGAACCTCAAAATCTTTTGCAAACCAAGAGCGTTTGCTTGCAAGTTCAAATGAACGCGATGGGTAGTTTTGTTCCTTTTTTATTCAAACAAAAAAAAAAAATCCAAACAAAATATACAGCTTTGAAAAAAAAAAAAAAACATGTTTACATTTTTAAGCTGGAAAAATATTTGATTGAGTTCTGATTTTCTTTCATTTTAAATGTGAAATCTTTGATTGCGGGCCAAAGTTTTGTTTGCAAGTCGAAAAGTTTTGAACCTCAAAATCTTTTGCAAACCAAGAACGTTTGCTTGCAAGTTCAAATGAACGCGATGGGCGGGATCTTAAAGAGGAGAAAGGGTGGATTTCTATTGGTAGCTTGCCTCTGATTGACAGTTGGGCTGGTGCCTGCCAGGCCCTCCCACCAACTCTTCTACTGCCTATCTACCAAGTTACCCCGCCCCCTGAAGGCGATGTGTGTGAATGGGAAGAAGTCCGTTGGTGGGAAATTGGAAGGTAAGTCGCTATAATGAAATAGTTTAAAATTCTAAACAGCAAGACCATACGTTGTATTGTAAAGATATTTGAATATAAATGTTTCCCTTGTCAGTGATACCTAGAATGCAGTGGTGCACTGTTTTGCGCAAGCAAGACGGTGCACCAATTTACCCATTTACTGGGCTAATACTAGAGGCGTTACCTAGCTAGCTACCTAGAGAACCCCAGCACGGTTAAACTTAGACCTTGTTGTGTAAGAGCTTCAGCTATTTTGATTTGGTACAGAAATTACTAAAACCCGCTCAGTTAAGAAGCGAGCTAGGCCTCTTACATGCTACCCAGCTAACACGGTTACGTTGTCACAACATTGCAGATTAGTGAATTCATGACCACCGCGTGCGTTGTAGCTCACGGTACCTCCTGACGTGGTAGTAACATTGCAAGTGAAGGAGGTAAATACGTGCCCTTGGCGTAACTTGCTCAGTTAAGAGCGAGCTAGGCCTCTTACATGCTAGGATTTATAAAACATGGCTTTTGGGTATTGCTTTCAACGGGTAGAATCTGCTCTGGTTGCTGCATCTTAACCTCACAGACAGAAAGGAAGCGAAAACTGAGTGACAAGGCTTGTTGTGCTTTCAGCGTTACTACCACGTCCAGGAGGTACCGTAGCTACAACGTATGTGTGGTCATGAATTCACTAATCTGCAATGTTGTGACAAGCGTGGCAACGTGTTAGCTGGGTAGCATGTAAGAGGCCTAGCTCGCTCTTAACTGAGCGGAGTTTAGTAATTTCTGTACCAAATCAAAATAGCTGAAGCTCTTACACAACAAGGTCTAAGTTTAACCGTGCTGGGGTTCTCTAGGTAGCTAGCTGAGTAATGTCTCTAGTATTAGCCCAGTAAATGAGGTAAATTTGGTGCACCCGTCTTGCTTGTGCAAAACAGTGCACCACTGCATTCTAGGTATCACTGACAAGGAAACATTTATATTCAAATATCTTTACAATACAACGATGGTCTTGCTGTTTAGAATTTTAAACTATTTCATTATAGCGACTTACCTTCCAATTTCCCACCAACGGACTTCTTCCATTCACACCGTCTTCAGGGCGGGATAACTTGGCAGATAGGCAGTAGAAGAGTTGGTGGGAGGGCCTGGCAGGCACCAGCCCAACTGTCAATCAGAGGCAAGCTACCAATAGAAATCCACCCTTTCTCCTCTTTAAGATCCGCCCATCGCGTTCATTTGAACTTGCAAGCAAGCGTTCTTGGTTTGCAAAAGATTTTGAGTTCAAATTTTCTGACTTGCAAACAAAACTGGCCCATAATCAAAGATTTCACATTTAAAATGAAAGAAAATCAGAACTCAATCAAATATTTTTCCAGCTTAAAAATGTAAACATGTTTTTTTGTTTTCAAAGCTGTATATTTTGTTGGATTTTTTTCTTTGTTTGAATAAAAAAGGAACAAAACTACCCATCGCGTTCATTTGAACTTGCAAGCAAACGCTCTTGGTTTGCAAAAGATTTTGAGGTTCAAAACTTTTCAACTTGCAAACAAAACTTTGGCCCGCAATCAAAGATTTCACATTTAAAATGAAAGAAAATCAAAACTCAATCAAATATTTTTCCATCTTAAAAATGTAAACATGTTTTTTTTGTTTTCAAAGCTGTATATTTTGTTTGGATTTTTTTCTTTGTTTGAATAAAAAAGGAACAAAACTACCCCCATAAGGCAGCAGCTTGTGGTTATTCTATTAAAATGTAGAGAAAATCAGTTCAGTTGAAGCTAAACTGAAGCACTGCTCTGTCTGAAGCTTTGTTACTCAGGTTAGACTTAATTTGCACTTTAACTTTAACACAAACAAACCAGAAACAGCAGACGTGATTGGAACTGCAACAGGTGAGCAGGTTTGTGCTCTTAAACAAGTCTCACACACACAGGGTGACCAGATATTCAAAATTAAAAACTGGGATGGCCAGTATAAATAAAATAGTGAAAAACTATCGACTCATGTGGGTCAGTGTTTAATCTGAGACAACTTTTGGCTATTGGCATAATTTGGCTAAACAAATGCAATTTATGTTCCTCTAGTTTAGACTGGTTTAGACCTGAAATAGTCCTAGTTTAACCCAAGTTTAGTCCTGCTTAAGACCTGAAATAGACCTGATATAGTACTGCTTGATTCATAGTTTAGACCTGGTTTAGACCTGAAATAGTCCTGGTTTAGTCCTAGTTTAGACCTAGTTTAGTCCTTGTTTAGATCTGAGATAGTTCTATTTTACCCCTAGTTTAGACCTGGTTTAGACCTGGTTTAGACCTGGTTTAGACCTGGTTTAGACCTGGTTTAGACTTGAAATAGATCTGATATAGTCCAGGTTTAGTCCTAGTTTAGACCTGGTTTAGACTTGAAATAGATCTGATATAGTCCAGGTTTAGTCCTAGTTTAGATCAAACTGGTCCAAAACAGGGACTTGTGGGACATTTCTTGTGTAAACTGGGGCAAATCACTGGTTTTGAATAAATCTGCAAAGTCAGCACAGTCTGACGTCCCCCACAGCGTCAGTGCCACAAATGAGGCTCACGATACTCACGGTCACAGAGGCAAATTTGGAGTCAGGCTCTAAATTCTGAATAGGATATTTTTAACGGACAACATAACAAAATAGGATCATGTAGAGCGAGTTAATACAAACACTTCAAGACACTTCAATGACTAAAATCACTTTTAAGGGCAATTTTGTTACAGAGACTTAATCATACATTTTTTTTATTGTTTTGGTTGTGTTTGGTTCAACAATGGTTTATTCAAGTGCATTTTTGTTAACAAGTCCTTGCTGTAAGCCAGACTCCATTAGGTCATTCTTATGTTAACAAGTCTATTTTATTTTTTAGGTCTATTGTTTTTGGTTGTCTTGCAGTTCCTGTGTTAAATGTCCTTTAGAAAGTCAAGTTTATTGATCTTTGAAAGGGGGTATTTGCATTTTTATTCCATCGTCATTAGTTTAGTTGGTCTCAAAATATCAGTATTATCGTTTATCGCAATCATTTCTTGGCCAGTTAATCGTCCAGAGAAATCTGTTATCATTACAGGTACATTTTTGATGAGGAAACAGCATTTTAACACAACAAAAAGCTCAATTGTGTGTAATATAGGTCCTTTAAGATTAAGCACAGTCTCCGGGAAGTGAATGCAACTCTGTGATGTCCCAAATAAGGATAAGAACTCATAAAACGTTTGTGTGTGTGAGCGCAATGTGCAGCAATGAGAGATGAGTCAGATACACTGTGGTACGAGTTGCAAAAACACAAAGCAGGAACTCAAACCGAGCCAAACGACATGAAACCGGGCGATGTGGTACAGTGCAAATGTGGTGCAAACACATGAACAAGAGCGCGCACAGAAGACATGACATACACAAGAGTTATTTTAGATATAAACTACCACTTAAAAGTTTGGATACACCTTTGCATCCATTGGTTTTATGTTCTTTATGTTTACTACTTCCTAAATTGCAGATACAAGGAAGACCACGGACGTAGCTCAATACATGTGCTGAAAATATGCATCTTTAAAAGGTTCTATATTGCAAAAACGTGACTCCTATGAGCTTTAAGCCACGTTATAATATTTCCTCATCAAAAACACACCTGGATCTGCGTTTTGGTACATTTACACATGTTTGAGTTATCCTAGTTATCTGTCATGAGTTGGTCTGTATCTCCAAAGCTCAAAATTTTAAGATAACAGCACCTTTTAGCTTCTGTTTAGTAGAAAGGGGCAATTCAAGGGCTGAAAACATCCAAATGATTCTAATGAAGGTGTGAGCGTTGTCAGTTTGAGAGAAAAAGAGCCAAAATGTGCAGGGTTTGTGTGTAAAACGCAATTTATAATAACAGAGATCTGAAAATGGCATAATATGGGCCCTATAATTGTGAATAATTGTATTCTGGTACAGTTACTTTTTCATTTGAATTGAAAATTGCAGTACGTTAAGCTTCAAAATGCACAATATGAGCAAGAAAAACAACAAAAAAACGCTGCTCTTATGGTGTTTCTTATTTTGTGCGATTTTTCTTTCACTAAAATGCAAAAAGAAATAGTGAAACAAACAATCAGCCGTCTTTAATCCTGTGCTGTGTTTTAAATCTGTAACTAAAATGCAAAAAAACTATTCCAAGTTTTCAGAATGAGAAGGTTCAACATTTGTGGGTCATAAGTTTGGATATTTCTCTCAAACCCAGTGAATCAGGCCCCGGCTCCTGAAACTGTGTGAGTGAGTTTGCAGCTGTGAGAAGTGAAACTGCCCCCAGAGAGGACAGTTTATCTGATCTGAACCCAACCATGTGTTAGACAGAACTACAGTGTGACAGGAGTGGAAGTAGTTGTGTTAGTAGTAGTAGTGGTAGTAATAGTAGTTGTAGTAGTTGTAGCAGTAATAGTAATAGTAGCAGTAGTAGTAGTAGTAGTAGTAGCAGTACTAGTAGCAATAGCAGTAGTAGTAATGGTAATACTAGCAGTAGTAGTAGTAGCAGTAGTATAATAGCAGTGGTAGTAGCAGCAGTAGTAGTAATAGTAATAGTTGTAGTAGTAGTAATAGTAGTAGTTGTAGTAGTCAAAGTAGTAGATGTAGTAGTAGTAGTAGTAGTAGTAGTAGTAGTAGCAGTACTAGTAGCAATAGCAGTAGTAGTAATGGTAATACTAGCAGTAGTAGTAGTAGCAGTAGTATAATAGCAGTGGTAGTAGCAGCAGTAGTAGTTTTTATTGATTTATTTTCTTACTTATTTATTGGAACAGGTCACCCTTTTGGAATGTTTTCTTTTGCATTTTTATAGATATATATATCCCCTTCCTTTAACTCTGGTCTTGTATGTCTGTATGTCTTGTATGTATGTCAATTGCTCATGTTGTTTGTGGAGTGTATGTTGCTGTTGCTGCTGCGACACATGAATTTCCCCATTGTGGGATAATAAAGGGCATACTTACTTAGTAATAGTAATAGTTGTAGTAGTAGTAGTAGTAGTAGTAGCAGCAGCAGTACTAGTAGCAGTAGCAGTAGTAGTAATGGTAATAGTAGCAGTAGTAGTAGCAGTAGTATAATAGCAGTGGTAGTAGCAGCAGTAGTAGTAGTAATAGTAGTAGTAGTAGTAGTAGCAGTAGCAGTAGCAGTAGGGGTAATAGTAGCAGTAGCAGAAGTAGTAGTAATAGTAGTAGTTTTGTTAGTAGAAGGAGTACTAGTAGTAGTAGCAGTAGTATAATAGCAGTGGTAGTAGCAGCAGTAGTAGTAATAGTAATAGTTGTAGTTGCTGTAGTAGTAGTAGTAGTAGTAGTTTAGTAGTAGTAGTAGTAGCAGCAGCAGCAGCAGCAGCAGCAGTAGCAGCAGTAGTAGTAAAAGTAGTAGTAGTAGTAGTAGTAGTAGTAGTAGTAGTAGTAGTAGAAGTAGTAGTAGAAGTAGCAGTAGTAGTAGTAGCAGCAGCAGCAGCAGCAGCAGCAGCAGCAGCAGCAGTAGTAGCAGTAGTAGTAGTAGTAGTAGTAATAGCAGTAGTAGTAGTAGTAGCAGCAGCAGCAGCAGCAGCAGTAGTAGCAGTAGTAGTAGTAGAAGTAGTAGTAATAGTAGTAGTAGTAGTAGTAATAGTAGTAGTAGTAGTAGTAGCAGCAGCAGCAGCAGCAGTTTACAACTTTCTACATTTCAGACGCACTTGGACGACATTAAAAACATGATCCAAAATACTGTATGTGGGCACTGTGGGGAAATAACTGAGTACATGAAAATAAGCATTCTTTAAGGTCCTATATTACAAAAAATGGTTTCTGGTGAGCTTAAAAAAGAAAATACTTCAATAGTGAGTACATTTGTCATAGTAGTGACGGTACTTGTAGTGTTAACACAATTCTGCTGTCGTCCTTAGTGGCACTTCCTCAAACCCCATCATTTTGCTAACATGCACTTTTCTACATTTCCCCTAAACTCATGAATGAACCGAATGTTTTTTATTTTGTTAATTTCCCTTTTGCGCAGCCCGAACTTGATCTCTTTCCACACGAGGGACTCAAACTGCCGCCACCGTGCAGCATCAAAATCTATTTTGTTTATTCATGCAAGGAACGACTGTCTGAACCACGTGCAACTCTCGAACCGTTCATCCGGCTGATCTCAGATTCGGAGGGTGTCGTCCTCATGGTTCGGGCGTGTGCAGCGCCAAGTTTTATGTTGTTAGGGCAAAAAAGGCCAAAGATATCGGTCAATCACGCGACTTTTGGATTCTTCAGTTTGACCTGCTCTGTCACGTTCAGTCTCTGACACACAGTGCAAATCCCTCCATAATTTTGACATATTTTCATTTGTGCTGTTCCATAACAAATCTATAACATTATTTTATTGTTAGGTCCTGCTTCCTTTTCAACAGGATGTGCACTAGTACGAATAAATAGTAAATAGTAAAATAGTAACTGTTTGCTTTTAAAGGGTCCATATTACACTATTTTCTGATCTGTTATAATGTTTCCTCATCACAAACAAACCTGGAGTTGTGTTTTATTTCATTTGTTTTTAACACATCCTGCATATTTAGGCTTCATAGAGTTCTTCTCTCAAACAGAAAACGCTCTGTTCCACCTTGTGATGCCGTGTGGTAATACAGGAAGTGCTCCACTGTGTTTTTAAATTCCAAACACCTTCACTAGAATCATTTGGATAATTTCAGCCATGGAATTGCTGATCTCTATGGAACAAAAGGTAAAAAAAGGAGCTGTTAACTTGAAAACTACAAGATGTAGAAAGACTAATAATAAAGGGTTAGTCAAACATGTGTGAATCAAACAAAACACAGCTCCAGGTTAGTTTTTGATTAGGTAACATTATAACATGACTTAAAGCTCACAAAAAAACATTTTTTGTAATATAGGACCTTTAAAGAATATTTATTTTGTATTCAGTTACTTCCTAACAGTGTCCACGTACAGTATCTTGCATCTTATATTTAATGTCATCCGTGTGCATCTGAAAAGTAGAAAGTGGTAAACAAAAAAAACCAATGATTTAGGTGTATCTGTATATCTCCTACTGCTACTAATATTACTATTACTGCTACAAGTACAACTGGGCTGGACCAGAGCATTTTGAGCTTTGGAGATGTAGACAGACTAATAATAGAGGATTAGTCAAACATGTGTGAATCAAACAAAACACAACTCCAGGTTAGTTTTTGATGAGGAAACCAGACTGTTGACATGAATGTCTGTGCCGGTAGAATAATAAAACTAAAAATAAATCTAACCATGAATCGCATGAATGGTCGCATGTTGAGGGACTATTTTCTCATATATCAGTCCGCCTCTGCCGAGCTTTCTATCAGGAAGTACAACTCACAGCTGCTCAGACATAAATCCTTCAAATGCAAGGGTGGTTTTACTTCTGAAATTATTCTATGGACACAGACGTTCATATCAACAGTCTGGAGTTCTAATAGTTTTGCCTCAGGTGCTCTGTGGAGTGGGTGAGACTGTTTTTAGTGTCTCCACACGTCTCCAACACTCTGGCTCACGAGGAAATGAGGCCCTATGTCCAAAACTCCAAACTGTCCCTTTAAACCAGTTGAATACATAAACGTTGCTGGAGGTAGGACTCACTTGACAGAAATGGAGAATTCTCCCGGTGAACTCTGGCAACTGCGGATCACAAACTCTCCCACCTCTTTGTTTCGGAGCAGCTCCTCGGCTCGGCTGCGATTGGCACTTTCCTGGAACCACCTGCGAACGCACAACACATAATATATATTAAAACTTTAAAGGTGCATTGCGTAACTTTTTTGGTGAAGGGGCCATTACCTCCTCCACTTGTTTTTTCATTTGAATACCAAGACCATCATTTTTATTTTATATTTATCTATTTATTATGTTTTTCTGTGTTTATTCTATTGTCCTTAATGGTGCGCTGTGTAACTTTTCTGTATCCATGGAGATATTACCATTTTGCCTATTATTCCACATTACAGAAATAAACTTGGTAATCACACTGGAGACAGGTTAGATCTATGGAGAAGCAAGCTTGTATGTGATAAAATTTATGTTTTTAAGGTATTTTTGAGCTAGAAAACACCTGTATTTGAACTAATGCAATGGAGAGAGGTTTAAAGCAACAGTGCGGAACATCCCAGGCAAAGAAATGACAAGAAAGTCTCACACCAGTAGTTTTTATAATCGGTGTTTATTATTCTAAGTATTGTATTCAGCGTAGGTGAATTCCCAGGCTAAATTTGTGATGCATGAAATGAAAATGTGAAGGTCTGGTCTACAAGAATGAGAAGTCGTAGAGTTTGAGGAAGTTTGTGGTTTGTCCGAATGTACACTTTAGGGCTGTGGTCGATTAGTCAATAATTTGGTTAATGTGGTATTAGGTGACTCATTATTTTATTTAGATTATAAAGATTTATATGAGGCAACAGCAGTGTGGTGGATCCCTCTGCCGCCACTCCAGTGTCAGTATTTTATTAAGTTTATATTTACATTTTCATGTATACCTCATAGTTTAATTTACTTACAATTGGGTTTTTTCCTTTTTTTCGGTTTGGATCACCCGGACGGACCAGACCATCGCTGAGCCAAGGGGGAGCACTATTTAGTTTGTTTTGTTAAGTTAGTTTAGTTAATGTTACTTTATTTGCGTTCATTTTCTGTAGTATAATGATTTGTTTATGTGTTGCTTTAATTAAATTACTTTGGACTTTATTAAATTTAAACTTATTTTTATACCTTGATAGGGTATTGTTTGGAATTTATATGTTAAAAGGCAGATTTCTTAATGCTTTTTTACTGTATTAGGCATTGACATGACGCCTACATTTTCTGTCCAATTACAATTTCCTCAAAAGGGTTCAAAAGGGTTCAAATTTCATAATAATTCAGCACATTTCTGTAGTAGTTCTGACTTCCAGGGAACTAAATCATTTTTTTTCAGAAATCATGAGTTATTCTGCATGTTTTTTATGCTTAAAGTGTTAAAATGTCATGTGGTGCGACTAATAACAGCAGGAATTCTATGGCTGGAGTCAAAAGAAAAATCTAAAGAAATGCAACAGTTTGTTTCTATACACTTCATATTACTCAGAACTTCTTCATTACTCAAAATCTTTATACGTCATTGACCTATAAATAGTTGTTTTTTGCATGAACTCCCTCTGCAGGTGCAGTTTGAGTCACATACACAGGGACAGTTTTGAGAGCTTTTCGGCAGGACATGTGTTTGACCAATAATTTCTTTAGTCGACTAGTTCACTTTATCTACAAATGAGATCCCTGAGTTTTCACATGAGGCCCGTCCATGCACAGAGTGAGAAAAACCTGCACGTTTCCTCTATCAGTCTGAATTAAAATATACTTAATCCCACTGGTACCTGGGCATATTGACCTCAATGTAGTTCTGAGGCACAAATCCCTCGTGTCCGTTCAGCTCGGCTTTGTACCACTCGTCCTGACGACTCAGGATCTGAAACGGAGAAAACTTCAGTCACAGGAGCAATTCTCTCTGTCAGGATTTTCATTTTGACACATTCTAACACACTTAATATCGACTACAAGAGAGTAGAGATGCAATGCAATAATAAAGATGGAGGAGCTATAACATTATAATCAATCAAACTTTATTTATAGCGCGCTTTTCATACAAAAAATGTAACACAAAGCGCTTTACAGTGAAAGCTAAGATAAACAGGTGAGTAACAATAACGATTATACTTATATCTTTATATTTAAAGCTCCTTTATTACACAAAATTGACCCTTGTCGCTTTAAGCCATATTATGTGTTATCTCAACAAAACATTTGAATAACCTATTATTAGTCTGTCTAATTCTCCATTTCCATCTTACTGCTGATGAAAACTAGGGTTTTAGCTGATTCTTGTACATTTACATTATTATGTTTATTAAAGTACACTATCCTACTAAATCCTACTAAAACTAAATACATAAAATCAAAGCCAAATGAAAATGAAATGTAATATTTGTGTTTTCGAGTTATAAAGTGGTTGTCAACATTGTCATTTATTTTCATTTTCGTCCTGAAAATGTTTCTGAAAATGAAAATGTTCGTTTGACGGGTCCTGACCTTGAGGATGTCTCCTTTCCTGAAGCTCAGCTCGTCTTCATCGGTGGCGTTGAAATCGTACTTTCCTTTGGCCTCCATCACAAACCCCCAGACCACAGCTCCAACCAGAGACCCGACGGTACGCCCGAAACAAAACCAGAACTGTGGAGAAGAGGGGGAGGAGAGAGGGAGAGGAAGAAGAGGGAGAGGAAGGAGGGGAGGAGAGGGAGAGAGGAGAGATGAGAGGAGAGAGGGGAGAAGGGGAGAGATAGAGAGGGAGAGATACAGAGAGGGAGAGAGGAAAGAGGAGAGAGGGGGCGAGACAGAGAGAGAGAGAGCGAGAAAGGGAGAGGAGAGAGGGAGATGTGAGAGAGGGAGAGGAAGAAGAGGGAGAGGAGAGAGAGGGAGGAAAGTGGGAGAGGAGAGTGAGAGAGGAGAGAGAGATGAGAGAGGGAGGGGAGAGAGGAAGGAGAGGGAGAGAGGAAGGCGAGGGGAGAGATGAGGGAGAGGAGAGGAGAGAGGGAGGAGAGGGAAGACACACAGATAGGAGAGAGAGAGGGAGGAAGGAGAGACAGAGAGATGGAGGGACAGAAAGAGAGAGAGAGAAGAGAGGTGGCAGAGAGGAGAGAGAGACACACATACATAAGTGAGGAATGACATTATCTGATGCATTTTTGAGCCCGTCTGTGGGTTTCAGCTGTTATATGGTTGACCATTCAAAAGATCATAGTAAAGATAATACTTTGTTTACTTTGTTAATCGCTATGGGAACGGTCTTTTTCAACATTCACACCTCTCCCCTGGATAAGATGCATTCACATAACAGCACAACAGCCCAGAATCTCCATAAATTAACACTGAGCTGGAAAACAGGTCGGAATTTGCCGTTTTACTCAGACCTGGTTTATGGTTAATATTTCTGTATTTCCATGAGACAAAAACAATTCTTTGTTGTGTTAACCCGATACTAAAATGTCAAACTCTTTCAATACTAAGGAATAGTTTATGTTCTCAGGAAAGGTTTAATTTATATCTGTAGTATCTGATTTTCAGTGACAACCCTACTTCTATTTTTTCACAATAGTCAAAAAAGTGATGCCATTATTCAGCTCCAAAGACGCGATTGTTGTCAGGTGAAAGAACTTAAAGCCATAAAGATAATATGGCAAGTTTGAGGAGCTAATTCTTAAAAACAAAGGATAAAATTCAACATTTGTGGTGAAACAGCGAATCACCCACAGTGTTAAAAAGTCCCCCTGCCTCCATCTGAAATATTACATCAAATTATAAAACGTGAACACAACAGAAGGAGGGCAGGAGTCTGTGTCACTCAAAACTTAAGATCCACAAATGTTGAACTTCAGACATCAGACAGTATTAGAAACAAGCAGAACTGAACTAATCAGCTAATGTGAAAATGACCACACTTCGTGGTTAGACCATTTCCTCTACAGGCCACACTCCCGTTAAAGAGCTCTATGATACGAGAAAAGTACTCAGATAAAGCACAACCACCAGGCCGAAATAACAAACAAATCAGTATCGGTTTGGTAATGAAGATGTAGCTGATAATTGCCACTGATATTTTTTTCTATGAGAGAGTTTATTGATCCTGAGGGAAATTCAGGTTGTCTCAGTGGCTTTTGTGTAACAGATGGACTGGTCAGGGAGGGTCTGGTGTTTCGACTCGTGCTGAAATGGCCCATTCCCTCAAAGTGTTTCCTCGGGAAGGTCTCCTGCCACATTTGCTGCCACATATGGTGCAAAAAACCTGTAGCATGATAAATGTCCATAGTCCATGTTTATGGGAAAAACAAAGCTCATTTCACAAAGTCTTTCACATGTGCAGTGGGAAATCAACAAAGCTAATGCTAATGCTGCTTATAAAGTTGTTTTATAACATTTCCAGACACCGAGTGAACCAGGCAGAGCGTTTTGTTTTTTAGACTCGTGGCTGTTGTAAGATGGGTTAAAGTGGTATTAAACTTCTTCAATGTGCAAATTGGCGTTTTACACCGAAGTTAAGAACTTGCCCCCATCACTACACTAGTTTGTTGCCTTGACAGACTCACTGCCACAGCGAGATCTCCGCCGAGACAACACTGATCTGTGCCGTTTTTTGGCTTCTGACAGAATTCAACCAGCAACAGACTTTAGCTTCAATTTTAGTTCAACTTTAAAATTAAACTTTGTTCCATATCCAGAAATAAGCGAACCATTTTGGTCCTTAACAGCTCCATTAGTGATACCAAGATCAGCAAATACTGGCAAGAGCAGATAGAAAATATCAGATATCGATATCGGCTTAAAATAATTAACTCATTAAAATCTGGGTCCATCTCTAACATGAACTGTCCTCATACGGCCCATGTGAAAATGAGACTCAAGTAACTGGAAAACTATTTGCAAAAAGCAGGAAGAGCTGACTTCCCTGACGATCAGTGTAAACCACGATCTTTAAATAGGACAGACAGAACCAGAGGAATAACCGTTTCATTTAGGGGAAATACATTCAATATTTACACATAAAATAACCACAAGTCACTTACAGCTTTGAATAATTACAATATAACATTACACAGACACAATATCACGCAGACTAGATTCACAAATGATTTTAAAAGAGTGGATTAAAGGTACACTGTGAAACTTTTTTGGTTGAGGGTTCGTTAGTCAGTGTGGAATGTTCCACAGTGTGACATTAAACAGCTGTACCTTACATTTATTCAATTACAGGTGGTTTTAACGCTCCAAAAAAAGAAAAAAGGCGTTCTGACTGTAGCGGGGTTGTTTCTCCATGGATCTGACCTGTAACTTGGCCTAGAAAGGTTTAAAACACTGTGAAACATTCTAAACAAAGCAATAACATTTCCAAAAAGCATTTAACAGACCCTACACTGGGAAAGCTACACAATGCACCTTTAAGAGGAGAAAAACAGTCTTAGGACCTGCAGCTGGACCTGTCACAATACCACATTTTGAAGTGAGATCTTGAAGTGAAATCTTATTGTCGTACAGAACAATAACAAAAAGTTCCCACTAGTACAAAGAAACCCACAGTTAATATTGTTCCCAAAAAATGACTTTTTCATCGTCATCTACTGGGCAATAAGTCTAGATCGTAATCATCATGACAGGCCAAGGCTGCATTTTGATCCTGATTTTGATTTGTGTGTAAAATTATCTCCAACCTCATATAATTGAATTCAACCTATTTAAAAGCTTATTTTGGGGTGTTTTTTATATAAATAAGTATATTCATTGTATTTTTTTAAACAGAGATTGTAGAACAGCTGGATATTTGGTTTATTTTGGATACATTTATGTTTTTCTATGCCTTTGCCTTATTTCATGTTCCATAAGGCAAGGCAGGGCAAGGCAAGTTTATTTGTATAGCACAATTCATACACAAAGTAATTCAAAGTTCTTTACAGAATAAGAAATACATTAAAATCACAATACAAACAAATGAAAACATAAATAATCATCATAAAATAGAGATGGGACTTTAAAGTAGAGAGAATTAGAGAGAAGAGTAGAGTGCAGAATGGAAAATGAAAACCTTTCAGTCATTTGCACAGCTAAACAGAACCGTTTTTAGCCTGGATTTAAACAGAGTCAAAGTAGAGTCTGTCTCACATGTTCAGACTGTTCCAGGTTTTAGCTGCATGAGTCTGAAACTCTGACTCCCAAAGTTTAGTCCTGACTCTGGGCACCTGCAGGAGGCCGGTCCCTGAGCTCCTCAGAGTGCAGATGGTTCATGTGGCACTAACATGTCACAGATGTATTTTGGTGCTCGGCCATGGAGAGACTTGTACACAAGCAGAGCTGCTTTAAAGTCTATTCTCTGAGCCACAGGAGCCAGTGCAGAGACCTGAGCACAGGACTTATGTGCTCGTACTTCCTGGTTCGAGTCAGGATCTGAGCTGCAGCGTTCTGGATGTTCTGTAGCTGTTTTACAGCTCGTTTGGAGAGGCCAGTGAGAGGCTGTTACAGTAATCTAACCTACTGGAGACAAATGCATGGATAAGTCTCTCCAAGTCTGCTTTAGACAGTAGACCTTTGATTTTTGCTATGTTTTTAGATGGTAAAAGGCTGCAGATGTTATTGATTTGATGTGGCTGTTAAAGTTCAAAGTCTGAGTCCATTATTACCCCTAGATTTCTAGCCTGATTTGAAGGTTTTAGAGAGAGAGACTGGAGGTAACTGCTGACACTGTCTCTGTTTCTGTGGGCCAAAGACTATGATTTCTGCTTTTCTGAGTTTAGCTGGAGAAAGTTGTTTTGCATCCACACACTGATCTGTTGGATGCAGTGGCAGAGTGAGTCCACTGGTCCATAGTCTCCTGCTGCAGTGAGACATAGATCTGAGTATCGTCTACATAGTTGTGGTAGGACACATTAGTGCTGCGTATTAACTGGCCTAAAGGCACCATGTAGAGATTGAACAGAAGTGGGCCCAGGATCAACCCCTGGGGCCCCCCACAGGTCAGGGCCATGTGATCTGCGACACAGTTTCCAATTTCAACAAAATGCTTCCTGTCTTCTAAATAGGACTTGAACCAGTTTAGTGCAGTACCAGAGATGCCCACCCAGTCCTCTAGTCTGTGTAAGAGGATCCCATGATCAACAGTGTCAAAAGCAGCACTCAGATCTAACAGGATCAATACTGAGACTTTGCCTGCATCAGTGTTCAGGCGGATGTCGTTTGTCACCTTGATCAGAGCAGTCTCAGTGCTGTGGTGGGCTCTAAAACCTGACTGGAAAACATCGAAGGAGTTGTTCATTTGGAGAAAGTGAGTAAGCTGTTGGTAAACAGCTTTTTCAAGGACCTTGCCAAAAAACGGCAGATTTGAGATGGGTCGGAAATTGTTCAGCATTGTGGCATCAAGACTGCTCTTCTTTAGGAGAGGCTTCATGAGTGCAGTTTTCAAAGCTCTTGGGAATGTTCCAGATTGAAGTGACATGTTAACTATGTGAGCGAGTGGTGAAAGTAAACTGTGGAGGACAGACTTTAGAAATCTAGTGGGTAACACATCCAGGCAGCATGTGGGTGAACTCAGACTGGAGACGATCGCTAAGACAGTTTTGTCAGTCACAGGTGCAAAGTGACTCAGCTCTAAGTGTCTCTGTGGCTGCGTGATTGTTATTTGCGTTGTGGAATTGATGGCATTTTTGATGCCCTGAACCTTGTCATTAAAGAATACTGCAAACTCATTGCACTTAAATGTGGAAATCAGTTCTAACGGCAGTGGGGCTGGAGGGTTTGTTAATCTGTTCACTGTTGCAAACAGGACATGAGAGCTGTTACTGCAATTTCCAATAATGTCTGAAAAGTACCTCTCTCTTGTTCGAGCCAAACTGTGGCTGTACATGTGCATCGCTTCTCTGTAACTCTCGTAATGAACCTGAAGGTTTGATTTTTGCCATTTCCGCTCAGCTCTTCTGCACTCCCTTTTTTGTGTCCTGACAGAGTCATTGTTTCTCCATGGTGCTTTTTGCCTATTTTTATAATTTTAACCTTCATCGGGGCAATAGTGTCCAGAACATTCAAGACACTCGAAGTCACAGAGCTCAACATATCATCAACATTAAAACATGAGGCAATTTCAAAGTGCATAATTTCCATGAAGAGTGCACTTGTGTTGTCATTTATGTGTCTCCTTCGAACAACTGTAGGAGGAGCCGGTGGTTTGGGAATAACAGAAGGTCAAAGAAGACACAGAAATGATCAGACAGAGCAACATTAACCACACTGACATGAAATATTTGCACCCTTTGTAATGAGCAGGTCCAGAGTGCCCTCTGTTGTTTCAAGGACAGTGCTGAACTCTTTGGCATTTTTTCTCAAACACATTATCCACATATATAGTATATTTTATTCATTTTGTTTTATACATCGCAAAATTGCTCTAAGGTACATATTTGTAGCCTATATTTGTTTTCCGTTTGAAAGTTTTTGCATAAAATATCACAAAGGTTTTTTGTAAGAGAGAAATGCTGAATAAATGCATCGTGTAACTAAAAAATAATTGTCTGAATCATCGTAATAATGATTTTTTCCCTAATCAAGCAAAGGATGACAGGCCAATACATGCAGATGCACTGATCCAGCGTTTTAACTCCGATATTGATACACTGGCGTTATGTATTAATACTGTTAACACTGTAGTTTAAATGCGTTTAAATGCATAGGGGTCTTATATTGTCTGAAATGTTGAAATTAAATGTTAAAGTTCTTGGATACCTTTCACTAGTGTGATTCATCAGCCGGTTTCACTTTGTGGAAACAGTCTGACCTCGCAGCATTAGGATTCATTTGTTCGACAGTAGGCGGTACTTTTTAAATTTAACCAAATTGAAATTGAGCGAAGGCACTAGTTGGCGCCAGCCTGGCTAACCAACCTTTTTCCTCCAGTGAGCCTTTACAAAACAAAAAATGCCTGAGAGCTACTTATTTTAATGGCTGCAAGAAACTGAGAAACAGTGCGAGCCTGTGGGTACAGTTAGATGCCTATAAAACATATTATTGTATTACTGTCCATTTATTAGTGCACAAAGTTGGGCTTCAAAATGGTATATCTACAATGGTAGAATGGCATCTAATTAACCACATTTTTGTTATTCAGCACAGCGGTATAATTCAGAAATCCTTTGGCGAGCTACTTGGAAAGGGGTAGAGATCTACAGCTTGGAGACCCCTGTTTTACACCGTATATGGACTCATTCTGCCCTATAACCTATGATTTCTCATAGGTTATAGGGATGCTCCAGATCACATGATTTTCCTGACAGCGTTGGCTATAGACCTCTTGATGAAAGGTCCTATATTATGCAAATTTTATCTTTGTGTGGTTAAATCATCTTATAATGTTGTTACCTCATCAAAAACATACAGAGAGTTGTGTTCTGTTTCATTCATACATGATTGAGTAATCCTGTATTATTAATCTGTCTGTATCTCCAAAGATCAAAATACTCTGCGGTGGTTTTCAAGTGAACAGTTAACCTTTTACTTTTTGTTCAGTACAGTAGATTCCAGAGCTGAAACATGTTTGTGAGGAGGAAACAACATTATACCACAGATCAGACAATGGCGTAACATGGCCCCTCTAACACTCGTAAACGCTTGTAAAGAGCAGAGCGCTGCTGCAGATAGAACATGCACAGTGCAAATTTTGGATGTGCAGCTCCAACAGGACGTGAGGTCTCTGTGATGGTGACAGCAGTTTCCTCCATTTCTGTCAAACTCGACTAGAAAGTGTCAAACTCAGGGAAGTGTGCGCTGACTGTACGCTGAACTAAAGACCAAATGAGACTTTAGTGTGTTTACAGACGGGGTCATCGTCCTGTCACGATAATTACTGACTTATGAAAGTGAGAACAATATATTCTGGGGTTCAGTTTTTATCGTGTGTACATTTTCTTTGCAAGAGTCGGAAGGTTTTTGCCATTTTTCTCTTCTATGATGAGATTTGAACTGTAGATGGTACAACAAGTAACTTTGAATTATATGGTTCATTCTCTTGTTTATTTTCTTTTTTTCCCATATTGTATACAGTTTTAAATTAGTTTACATTTGTTTTAGTAACAAATAGTAAAAAATTCCAGTCAGATGTTTGGACTCAAAATCTTCTATGTTTTTTTTTCTACTCTCTACATTTTTGATACACACAGAAGACATGAAATATATGCGGAATTATGTAACAAAGAGAAAAAAGTAAATAACTCCACTTTATATAAATCCAAAAAGTAGACACCTCAAAAAATTTTGCAGACTTATTTAACTTTTTTTCTTATTTTCCATAAATCTTATTTCATATATTTTGTCTTCTAAAACATCAAACGTAGTCAACATATAGAGAAAAAAAATCACTGAATAAGAGGGTTCACTCAAACTTTTGACTAGTAGTGTATATGTTGATAGGATATAGAATTTTGTAGCAAAAAAAAAAAAAAATTATAAAACTAATTTTTATTAGATATATTTTATAATCAAATCTATCCACATTTTGCTTTGTCAAAAAATATTTAGTAGGGTTAGTTAATGTTTTTGTTTGCGCCATAATTCCATATATTTTAATTCATATGTTTGCTGTCTTCTGTGTGTATATAAAATGCAGAAAGCAGTAAAACAAAATAAACATAGAACTGAGCGCATGTCCAAACTTTTGACTTTTGGTCGTGTATTTCTCAGGATATTTTGGTACTTGTATTTTTTCTTGAATAAATGTAGAAAACTTTTTATGATGGACAATATATCAGTGCTGATAAATGTCTATAATTATTATTTAGAAATGAACACAATTTTAAAGTTAATTTGTGAACTTTTCTGCAACTTTACGTCTGTGAGCTTAAGAAAATAAAAAATCTGCAAATATCTGTTATCAGGCAGGTGAAAAGTAGTAGTAAAGTACTGTACTTAAGCGTATATTTGAGGTACCTGTACTTTACTTAAGTCGATTTTACAGTGGATACTTTTTACTTTTTTACTTTTACTACAATACATTTGAGAGCAGCTGTACTTCAACTAAACTGAAAAGTATTTTTTATTATTATCTGAGACCTGTTGAAAAGGCTCAGGGTTTTTTTTTTTTTTTAATCAAATTCATATTTTGAGCAAACAAAAATATACAAAAAATAAAAACGGCTAGAAAAAAATGTATTCTGTTTTTTCATTGAACAAAATTCGGCAAAAATCTGTGTCAAAATCACCACATTTGAAGCTTTTTACTTTGATTTCAAACTCTGCGTGACATACTTTTGCTTTTTACTCTTTAAGTAAATGTTTAAACAGGTACGTTAATACTTTTACTTGAGTATTTTTGTTCTGGTATATGTACTTTTACTTTAATATTAAAATTGAGTACTTCTTGCACCGCTGTCAGGTACAAAAGCAAGACAGGCTTATTATACAACCAGCTGAAACTCTATATTGGATCAAATTTCTGTGTTTACCATCTAAACCAATATATACACACTACAATTTTTATTTTTTAGCTTTTATACCGAGAGAACTGTTTTATCACAAATGAAAACTCTGTGGGTTTAACTGAACTGAGACACACCAAACATCAAACAGATCATCAGATCTTGTGGTTTGGTTGGACTCTGGAAAAAAGGATCTTTCCGGTAATACAGAGATACATAAATGACTGTAAAATTATCTTTAATGAAGAGCGTTTATTCTGGTTTGACTTTATATACTGTCATAAACTGCTGACCATGCGGTTTCTTCCAAAAATAGAGAAAGGGGAATTACATTGTGAATATTAGAGGAATAAAGATTATGAATAATCTGATACAGAACTGAAAATTAAAGGAAACATAGACTTATAGATCAGTGATCAGGGCGATATTTGGACTTTTTAGTGTGTTTTGTATCGGCTTTAAATCTCCAGCACAGATGGATATTTTGTTTTGGTCGATCTGCCGCCTAAAAAATACACACAAAGCTTCATATTAACACTTGAATACAAAGACACACAAAACATGTTTTTAAAGCTCTTTTTAGTTGTGTGGTTAAAAAAGGGGCTTCGTTGGAGCTTGGAGTGAATTGAAACGACATAACTTGAAATCTACAATCATTAAAAGGTGTATTGCGTAACATTTCTAGTGGAGAGTCAGTATAGTCTAAATATGTGTATCACGAACAGGTTACAGCACTAGGCTACATTACAGGTCATGTCTGTGGAGAGGCGCCCCTAATCACAGAAGGAATTTTTGTATTTTTGAGCAATAGAAACACCCGTAATGAATAAATGCTAGATGGATGTGTTTAATGTCATACCGTGGAACATTCCAGGCAAAGCTGTAACACATGGGAACAGTGCACCTTTAAGATAACAGAAAGTCCTCTGCAAAAAACAAAATATCCAGTTTTTATTGCAAAATCTTGTTGCAGCTGCCGTTTCTGCTACACACTTTTTTAAATTTTAAAGTTTTATCCAAATCAAATGTTAATGCTCCTGGAGGTGTTTCAATGTGTACTCTGAACAGAATCCAACTTTTTAAACATACATCACAACTGCAATATTTGTCCGAAAAGTCACAATTACTTTTTGTCCCCCTCCAGATTTTAAACTAACCTTGGTCAGGAGCATTTTGGCTGGAGAATTCTGGGAGCATTTATTAGGCTGAGGAGGAAGACCCAGCCCAGTACCAGCCCGGGTCTCCAAACTGGGACCTTCTCATTCAGCCACTGTGCCCCCCACGCACACTAGACTTACAAGGTTATTACATTAAAGTGGCTATGACAGGCTGAAGTACATTTTGATAAAACACAGTTAAGATCATTACTAGGAATATAACAATAACCGAAATATGGTGATATCGTATCGTCAAAGGTCTCACAATAATATCGTGGACCATCACAATATATCGAATCACAAGTCTCTTTGCTTAAATGAATAGTTCTGCTGCAGAAATAGCTTAAAAAAACAGAGGGAACTACATAGACCATGATCCTTTGCTCTGTTTCAGTGCAGACTTTGTTTCAGTGCAGATTCATGATGAAATAACTGTTCTAAGCACTTTTACATCTTCATTCTTTGGATTAAGTCTTGTGGGGGCATTTTTAGAGGAAAAAGTAGCAGATTTGTGAGTCTCCACAAAATATTGCAATAAATATCGTACTATTTAAGATTTAATTAAATTTTTACTTTATTGCTTTGCCTGAAATGTTCTACAATATGACATTAAACCTTTCTATCTTCATGGAGACCAAACTAGACCAAGTTACAGGTCAGATCTGTGGAGAGGTGACCCTGCTCACGGTCAGAATACCTGTTTTTCTATATTTTTGAGCTATAAAACCACCTGTAACTGAATAAATGTAAAGTAGAGGTGTTTAATGTCACACTGTGGAACATTCCATGCAATGCAGAGCAATGACATATCCATAGATACCAGCAGGTGACCAATGCCGAACCAAAAAGTTACACAGTGCACCTTTAAGATTTTACTTTTAAAAAAAGTGACAAATTTCCCAGTTTTCCAGTTTTTTAGGTTGAAAATTTTACTTCCTGTTTGACCATGACCTCACACTAGGTAACTCCATAACTGTTACCTGGCAACCATGTAATAATAATAAAAATAATAATACATTTTATTTATCAGGCACCTTTCTGGACACTCAGGGTCACCTTACAACAACATAAACAATTTAAACATGATTAAAACACACAGTTAAAAGTGGGACAGTATTTAATTGATTGATTGTATTTATTATTTAGTATGTTGTACAACGGGCCAAAAACTCTTCCCGTGTACACATAAATGATTATATGACAAATAAAAATATAAGAAAACACATTTATCTTGTTTAAATCATCATTCAAGTGTATTGCATTGTATTGTACTGTATTGTGTGAAAATTGTGCACAACTTTTGGACAGAATCCTTCCTATCATAACATCAATACGAAACTTTACTCTACTTCCTGTAATTTGAAACTTCTCTTCACAAATTGCTTCTTGATCTGTGTAAAACTACTACTTAAATTTAGAACATATTTTATCGCACCAAGAAGAGGCAAAATGTGAGAATCATAAAAACCTGTCATATGCACCGTCCTTACTGCAAGTCGAGCTGTGTGCAGTTTCAATTCAGCCGAAAGTTCTGTTTTCATCTAAATCTACTTTACTTAAGTTGTAAAAATGCAGCTGCTTGCTCAGAGATAACCGTGTTTTTATTTCCTGCACCTGCCCTGCCCCTGCCCATTCTGACACACAACACAGAACTGTAAGAACCATCGGCACTTTGGCCCAAGGGAAATCCACTGTGCCAAATATAACAACTTAAAGCTGCATTATGTAACTTTTCGGTTGGTGGTCTGTCACCTGCTTGTTTCTACAGTATGGAGATGTCATTACTCTGCCTGGAATGTTCCACAGTATGACTTTAAACAGCTCTACTTTACATGTATCCAATTACAGGGGGTTTTATAGCTCAAAAGTACCTAGAAAAAACAGATATTCTGACTGTGAGTGGGGTCGCCTCTCCGCAGATCTGACCTGTAACTTGGTCTAGTTTGGTCTCCATGAAGATAAAGAGGTTTAATGCCGTACTGTGAAAGCATCTGATGGACTCGCCACCAGAAAAGTTACACAATGCAGCTTTAATATTTGAGTTTATGAGACGAGCACTGAAATTCACAGTTATATTCTAAAAAGTTTGCATATTAGAGCTGTAGTTCTTTGTTTACTCGGTTAATCAGTAAATATAGAGTCTTATTTATTTATTTTTAATGAATTAATGAATTAATTAATGTATTTATTTGGACGGTGTATGTTAATGGACAGACACTTTGCTCAAATGCACTGTTTTCACTGCAAATTTCTCTGATCTGGCCGAGATTTTAGAACATTTATCAGGTTATTCATTTTGTTTTCAGGTTTATCATCGACTTACTTGTTCTGAGAGTGCTTCAGTCTAGTCTAGAGGTCATTTATTTTAAGAGAACTTGTCAATTAAAATGCTCTTGCTGCATGGACAGATAATTTCACTACTTTTTATTTTCTGATAGATTTAAGTGTTTATATTTAAGTGTTTATATTTTAGATTTTGAAGTTTTGGTACAGTAACAGCTAAAAAACTGAGGAAACTAAAACTACAGGCTCTGATCTTTTGTTCTATTACAATACAGAAAAATGAAGACATAACTGTTATAAAGAACTTTTTTTTACCTTAATTCTTTGGACTAAGACATGAATATATATAAGGCCCAAGTCAAGGCTGTAGCTGTTCTGTCAACATCTTCTCAATATTGCAATAAAGAAACAAAGTGAAATGAATAACGTAATTGTACCGTGTGGTTTTACATTCCTACTGTACACGGGACATTCTCTCAGTTTTAACAGACGATTTTTTCACAGATTTTCACCTTGGACAGATAAAACATTCTGACCACCGTCTTAATCGGCCAAATTTTCTATAAGCTGATTTGAATCATCCACTCGAAATCCAAATCCACTTTATTTGTACAGCACATTTTACAAAGTGGTTCCCAAAGTGCTGCGCAGAGATCATAAAATGAAGACAACAAAAAGGAAAACTGCTAAAAATGTGATCACACCGGCCCTAAAACAGTAAAAAGCAAAGCCATAAAACTCATAAAACAGCAATAAAAGACACAGAGGACCACACAGCTCACACGGTGTCAAGAGCCAGAGAATAAAAGTGTGTGTTAAGACGAGATTTAAAACACTCTGTGGGGGCTGTTTGGACCTGGGGGGGGCAGAAAGTTCCAGAGTTTGGGCCAGGTCACAGAAAAGGCCCGGTCCCCCTGGTTTTAAGTCTCGTCTTAGGCACCACTTGGGGTGAAAATCTGGATAAGGTCCGAGATGTAATGTGGAGCCGGTCCATTCAAAGCTTTAAAAACAAACAATAAAATCATAAAATCAACTCGGAAACAAACTGGAAGCCGGTGCAGCGATGCTAAAATCGAGATAATGTACTCACGCCTTTTGGTTCCAGTTAAAAATCATAATTTTAAGATTCTAGGATGCACATTTTAGTAATTTAGTACCTTTTCACTTCCAGATGCTCTTACGTTTTGATATACTAGGACAAGGTCAGAGTAATGTTTTAGATCATTTGCCTGCGTCATACCCACAGGGGCACAGGGCAGGTCTTTAGTCGACTTTATAAGACATTATTCTGTTCTTTATTTTGGTAATTTGGTGCATGAAAGAGCCTTCTGATCTGGCCCATGGTTTAGAGTGGAGTCAATGACTGTTTACAGGTAAGGTTG